>JAEAOA010001706.1:0-600000 GCA_016746295.1 Potamilus streckersoni
GAGTAAACCAATTATCTTTCTACCAAGATCTTTTGCATGCTTCTCATCGTACTCGTCTCTGCATTAACGTATTTTAATAATGTCATCTTCGGCAAGATCAGGATAGTCTTTCTGACTTCTATATTAAATCTGGTTCTGGTAACCAGACTTTTTTGTGGACTATAGGATATAATGGCTTCATTTACCTTTAACGATTCTAATATTCGAACATCAAGTATATATCTTAATAACACTATTGGAGTCCAATATTTTTCTGAAAAGTGTTACCAAACCAAACATAAGTAATCGGATGGAGATCTTTTGCGAACTCGAATCATTCTATATATGCAAATCCGGTTAAGTCAAAATCTGGTAAGGGTCCATTTATCGCAACTCTGATCATGTCATGTGTGGGATGTCCATATCTGTTAAAGTATTTAGGACACTCGCCATATCCAGGCAAACTTTCAGGGTAAAATGCAGCCATATCGACTGATATAACATCATTATAATCGTATATAGTATTCCATAATCCACCGTGCCCATATTTTATGCAACTTTATTGTATATCCTCAATAAATTCTGATCTTGTCAGTTTCCTTGAATTTTTTTCCTGAGCGTTATGGTCTGCAGCAGATGGTACGATAAAACAATTATTCAGTAGTTGTCTGAATTTGTCATCGTCAGAAGTATATTTTATAGAGAGATTCTGTACGATAAATATCACCATTGGGTCCTACAAATTGATCATGATAACCGTGTTTCGAACTCTGAAATAACCAAACAGATACAGGGTCACTTTTTTAATATTTATAATAAAATCAAATACGTGACCATTATAAAATTTAATCATTCTATCTCGTGTAAATACAGTTATAGCATCAGTCCATGCATGTGCATTATGATCAATGATTGTTATAGGTCTTCCATTTTTTGTATATTTTGGTTTGTACAATATCTCTCCCGTTAACGTTTTTACTGTTATTGGAAATCTTAATGACTTTTCTAGCTTAGCAACATTCTTAATAGATGCACCTGAATCTTTAACGGTCTCTGTCCATTCATATATTTTTTTACGTCGTAAATCTATTAAGCCATTACCACGTATCGCATTTGTAAAATGTTCAGTAATGCGCACCGCAACACAGTTTATTCTTGACTCTGATAATCTTATCGGTTTGAGATATGCAATATTAGGTTTATCATTTAGTAAAAACAATCCATATACCACAGCAGTAACTGGATATCCTCGCTCAAAATACGGTTTATCAATACCAGTCATTATTCCAGGTTTGGATTTGTTCTTTAGTAATATCGGTTTTTATTTCCAGACTGGATATGAACGGAGTCTCTATTATCACTAATTATCCAAATAATATCGTCTGTCTCCACAATAAATTTTATTAAAATAAGATAATTTTGATTATCAAGGTGGTTAATAATTACTTTTCCACGTCTGTCGTTCATCGCATTAATGATTGATCCAACTTTAAAAGTTGACCATATATAAATGGCACCGTCCTCACGAAATTCCGTTTTCGCTTCACGGACACGTTTGGTTATATCTGCATTTGTTAAAGCTAGATCTTACATCGAAACACTAAATGTATATTCTGGTAATCGTTCGAGATGGAATCTAGTAGCAGATGGTTCAATTGCTGATAATACCTCCATCATTATAATTAAGACAAATATTCAAATTGAAATTTATTATATATATATATATATATATATATATATATATATATATATATATATATATATATATATATATATATATATATATATATATATATATATATATATATAATGATTCAAACAGAAAATATGTGTATTTGGTTGAAAATTATACATATTTCTTATTGTGATCAACTATGCGTAAACAAAACCAAATACTGTAGTTATCATATGGAAGTTCTGGACCAAAGCACTGCATTCAATGTGATTTCGGAGTTAGGGATAAAACTCAGCTATGTGCAAATTGTGGTGATAAAAAATATAGGGAGCTTAAACGCTATTAGGACAACAAAAGATACATCGACAGGTAAATCCCCTATAAAATAGAAAAGGATTATCTAACCAGATTTAAAAAATAATGATTTTGACAAATAAATATTATATAAATGGAGCGAAAAGAATTTCTTAGACGTCCAATATATACGAATTACGAGGCGTCCAAAGATGGCGTTATTAGAAACTTTAGGCTAAAGAAACCAGTTTGGTAATATTGATAATGCTGGTTATTTTAGATTTAATATTAGTAGAAATGAAATATATCTATTACACAAGTTCATATTTAAATGTTATTTTGGGGTCGCGAAAGATGGACTTGTAGTTGACCACATGGATGGGTCTCCGCATAATAACGAAATTTCGAACTTGGAAGCTATTACGCAGAGTCAGAAAATGTAGACGTGGAAATACAGGAAGGTGTAAAGTATTCGAAAAGAGAGCGATTAAATCCATAAATACGGAAACAAACCAAGACTTAACTTTTCCATCAATGCGTGCAGCAGCCAGATATTTTAGTATTCATCCACAATCGGTGCAAAGAGTTGCATATAAAACATATAAATCTGCATATTCAGTAAAGTATGATCAAAGTATTATATTTGAGTACGCATAATAACAGTGTACTCTTCATTCAGAATATTTTTTAACTTTAAAGTTCGATTCTATCAATCTTGTCAAGGATTCTGTTTAGCTACAATTACACCGTCGCTAATCTCAGTTTCACAGAATCAAATAACATAATCTTTTTCAATTGCATCACATGACTGTCTATCATTTTTTCATTTCGCATTCTTGAAACAGTGCACTTTTTATCTCTTCGATTAAACTCATAAGAGTCGTGAATAGTCCTACTTGTTTGTCATCTACAACAGCTAAAGATTCTAACATATAATTATAAATTGACTTAATGAATCTATAGTTGGAATTTAACGTTAACTTATTTTGAAATGTTCCCTGCTGTAATAATTCAAAGTCATACATGATTTTTTCAGGACTAAGGCAATCGGATATTTGAATCCCTTCATGTTTTAATTTTTAATAGCAGAAACCATATCAGCAATAATCACACTGTTCATTATATATATATATATATATATATATATATATATATATATATATATATATATATATATATATATATATATATATATATATATATATATATTAAATAAAAAACAAAAGATATAATCACAACACAACCCTATATGAACTCTCAGCTTGTCATATAACATGCTGATAAGCTCATGAGCATTTGGAATTAATCTCCTTGTGATCTCCTAAGGTGCCAAACAACTTCTTGGTGAGACCAGGAGGAAATTCGAAACACGAAATACAAACCCCATTTTGAACCCATCTGTTGCCCTATGACATCAAAGCAGGTTTAGATGTCACATAAGGACGGCAAAGCTGTACAGAAGCCCGGTCGCAGAACACTTCTCCTCCCCTGGCCACACTTTTGGTGATATAATACTTATCGCTATTGCTAACAACCACAGCTGGAGTTCCGAAACCAGGAAGGAAAAGTAATCATACTGGATACGTCGACTTAGAACATTGAAACCAAGCGGTCTAAACCAAGAAGACTAGAAAATGAAAACTATGCACTAGCAGAATTTAACATTTTCTAAATCTTCTTATTATCCTTCAATTTTTACTATAAGAATAACTGGTATAGAATCAAATATCCGGGATATAATCTGCGTTACATATGTACAAAAAGCAAAAATAGATGTCGCTTTGGCTTGTAGACTTTTAGGGAATTATACAACGTTTTCAGTTTCCGCAACTAGTCTATACAAGCTGGTTGTATTTATAGTTTTAGCACATGTAAAGACAGCCATGTAGAGGTTTACAAACACAAAGTTTTTGTGTTTATTTGTTTGTCGTATATATATATGTTTTGTATTTGCCTTTGAAAAAGACTCATTAAGAGTCGAAAGCGCTTAGGCTAGTTAGTTACTAGTTTCGTACTGTTCGTCGTCAGTTTATTGCATCTATTTTAATTCATCCCTGACACACGTAATCCCTTGGTGGATCCAGTACGCTTGAAAGTGTTTTTATTAGCCATATGATTTGTATTCTTTATATAAGGTAATCAATTATGGGAAGAAAGAAACAACATTGAATTTGCGCTAAACTATGTTAGAACTACTATGTATTGGTAGTAATTTCCGCTAAGATGTATCCAGATTCTCCACAAACGTTTACAAAAATGATTCTCACGAAAATAGATACAATACATATTTTAATTCATATTGTCTAATTTTCCTACGATCTACCGCTTCATACGCTTGTACAATTTTCTGCGTTTTAGAATACAATACAAGTTATTAGATATTGCTTGAATTCAGGGAGCTGCGATTGATGCCATAATCATTGCAAATAATTATATTTTACTCCATTTAATTTAGAATAACGACCTGGAAAAGATTATTGAAAATTATACTCCATTGAGTAAAGAATATTTTTTTCGCAACTAAATTGTAGCCTAAAGCTGGAAGTAAATTGATATAAATACAATGGAACATCAAATCTTAAAAAAAACAATAGAATATTCAATTACAATATAATAGTAAAATAAAATGAGAACTTACAATAATATTGCAACTACAAAGGTGAACATAATTGTTTAACATTTAAGGGTAATTAATTGAACAGAACGATTCTTACCTGAAAATTTAACAGGATCTCTCTCTCTCTCTGATCTTCAACCGACGGCATAAAGACATATGCAGGTTCCTGCCTATTTATACCCTGAGATATTGGCAGTATTGTAACATGCCAGTACAATTTTGACCTCACGTATCTCCCTTGTTCCATACCAGAGCGGTCTTTCCTAAAATACGGCAAAATCTTCTGAACAAATGACCTTTTAAGTCATATGCTGTTTACAACTCTGGGTAATCGTTGAAAAAAAAAGCTGTTTCTGGTAAATCTCTAAGTATTATTCCAATGATGTCGTGAACTATTGAACCAAAGCTGTTTACGACTCTGATTTCATTTGTAACTGTTTGTAATGGGAGCCAATTCTAAAGAGATTATACAAAAAGGCGACAGGTTAATCCCGATAAATCGCAGCGGAAATTACTACCAATACATAGTAGTTTTAAGATAGTTATGCGCAACGTCGATGTTATTATTTTCTTCCCAAAATTGATATTCTAATATATATATATATATATATATATATATATATATATATATATATATATATATATATATATATATATATATATATATATATATATATATATATATGCATTCTACATTCCAACTTATATGGTCTGGTTTAATCAGTTAATCAAAACCATTAAATGTTTATTGAGTAGCTGTATCATGCAATACTTTGGCATTATGAAGGTCAAGCTCATATTTTTTTAAGGCAGTCTCATAACTGAAAGCACTTTGAAATGTTGCCGAATGTGTATTTGCCATAAATAGTGCCTTAATTAGTACATTGCTAAGGTACATTGAACAAAATAAACAAATTATATCAATGACTCATGACTGAATTGTAAATCTTATCTAATTTGGCCTATGTCTTTATGTTCCTCCATTCTCTCTCTCTCTCTCTCTCTCTCTCTCTCTCTCTCTCTCTCTCTTTCTCTCTCTCTCTCTCTCTGTGTCATACACACACGCAAACATACATCAGGATTATCCAAGATATTAATGATAAAAGCGTTATGCATGACGCTTCTCCTTCATATCCGGCAATTAGCAATATATTCATTATATTACTATCAAATTAAATAATTCCTATTTCCAATTGATATGTTACAATCATATTAAATATATACTATTTCATAACGTTATCTTTTCAGTAACACACATATATATATATATATATATATATATATATATATATATATATATATATATATATATATATATATATATGTGTGTGTGTGTGTGTGTGTACGCAATGATGGATATGTGTCATATTGTGTTGACCTTTACAACAACAATTATTTCGACAGATTTGGAATGCCACCATCTGATAAAATAGAAGACTGTGTGAAAGACAAAGTAAATTATTCATCAAATCAGCTATAACCACTTAGATAATCACATTGTGGTTATTTGTGTTCTAACTTTATCTATCACATGACCAAGGACCAACAATTTGTTAATTTCATAACTAATTTTTAATCCTGTGCGATCAATCAACATTAATCGTGTTGTAAGTTTATCTAAAAGATGAATATAAAATGCAGACAAATGCTTTGAAGCATACGAAACCATCGGAAAATGTTCATCCAGAAGCGTAATAACAAACACAAATCGATGAATCATACAGAACTATTATCATGTTTCAGGAAGTACAAGAAGTGTTTGTGACGAAAGTGCTATCACCAGTTTCATCTACAGAATGTGAGGGCATGTGATGTTAAAGTAAAACAATAAAATAAGACGTGTGATTGAAATCAAGATTATCATTTTGGAAATGGAAAGGACATGGTTTTTATTTACTGTTTAAATTTACCGCAGAGAAATCATTGGTGAAATGTGTCAACGCCGACCACGTGTCAAAAAGATACCTGACGGCAAAATATGATGTTCACCAACTGGTAGGTAAAATATCAACACCCAAAAGTGGTTGGGCACTGCCAAATTATGAATTTATAAACGTATTGGTGTATGGTATTATAAATGCTAAACTATTCAAATTGTTTATTTGACGCTTTTGATTATTGTTCGAATAACCTGTTTACCTAATAACTATATTTCAGAAATGAAGTTTTCTTTCTTGAATGTAGTGTTTTGCTGGCCTTTGCCGAACACAACGTAGTGTCGCATTATCGACAAAGGTAAATGTAATTTTAATTAAAAATAAGCATCAAATTTTATCTCATTTGACAAATCGACGCAAATTATACTTCTTAAGATTTTAATGCATTTGGTTTCTGACCAACAATGTAAAAAAGCAAATTATTTCGTTTATGTTTCAAAACAAAATTACTTAATACTGACGTCTTTAATAATATTGTTATTATTTCTAGTGATAATAATTATGATTGTTATAATCGTAATCAACACTATTACCTTTGTTACAGGATGTCGTGTGTTTAACATTATGATGCCCAATAAACAGCAGCAGGGAGGGTGAACCCTACATATTTTTACGACGAAATCGATTAAAGCCTCAGAATGCCCAATAGAGCCTTCCTACGAAATCTCATATTTTAACCCAAAAAAATAAAGATCCCATTTTACAAATGGAGCCTTAGCAATTTTGTCGTAAATATGTTGTCATAACCACACTCAAATTGCTGCCAATGATTGCTATCATCTACGTCGCAAATATGTTGTCATAACCCACACTGCTGCTAAAAGGATTTCAGGGTTAATACAAATGATTTAACCGAATATTTGTTAGCTTTTCACAAACTGACTAATCGATAATACTTCACCACGTAGATCAATTAAATTATTTGACTGATCGGTGAGTGTAAAATTAATTCTAGTTAGCGAATCATTTTGACATTGCATATAGACTGAATTAGTCGGTTTCTCAACAATTAAAAATCCTGGAGGAGCTATTGGTGCAAATGAATAAAGAATGTAACCCTGTCGGGCTTTATGTGATTGCTCGAGATTAATTTGATAGTTTCCTTCGATTACATCACACGTTAAATTAAGCGCGATCACCGATGAAATATCCACATTGTTCGGTGCGATATGTCTACCGTCGCCGTCGGGAGAATTATTATGAGTGAGGATAATAGGCTTCGGCTGGCTATCCTTCCATGATTGATGAAGTTTATTAAATTTTTCGTCGATGGCAGTTCTGAGTTTTTTCTTTATCTCAGGTACGTTATATCCCGGTAGTTTATAATTTGGATTTTATTTTATTTTTTTTCTTACAATCTATAGCGGAAAAGGTTTTTGAAATGGGTGAATTTTAATTGGTAAAAACACTAGTAATCCTCGAATTAAATACTTGCATGCCATCGATGATTTTATTAACCGTGGCGACTACACTAGTAAATTCAGCTTGTGTGAAAAGGCCAGATCTTAACAAAGGCAATAGCAACGAAAAATCATGATTCATTTTCTTGAATATATAGGATTCAATATCTACGATTGCTGGACTTCTTTCATGTATTTCCAGAATTTCACCTTCCTGTGGGATATAATCATTATAAAATGGAATTGTCCACACATCCTTACAATATTTATCTTTATCCTTATGTCGATATCTCTTTGTGAAGTTTATATCCTCGAATGTTTTATAAGTTTTTGATGGATTTTCAGGTCCTATTTCATCAGTGACGTAATAAGATTTTACAGGCTCGGGCCTGGAAATGCTAGCACTTCTAGTTGGATCTTCGGGCCATCCTAATACTGTTCTTATTGAACTGTTATAAATATCTACAACATACCCAGGAGAGCTTATTTCAATTGTAGATGATAGTGTTGGTTCATGAACTGTTATCGCAATTTTTGATTCCCTTCTAGTAATGGATTTTATTCTACGTTGTAATTCATTATTAATTTGCTCAATTTGATAGGACCCAGTTGGTATTGAAACAACGTTCCAATCTGGAGTGTCATATTTTTTATTCATATACGCAAATATCAGAGAATTATTAGGTCTCTGACCACCAAATGGAACCGATCTAATATTAGGCCAACTATGATACATTCGTAATTTGCCAACGCGATTTCCTTTACTGAAACAGGAGAAGGAAAATTCACACTGAATTTAGGGTTTGTTGACGATATTGATATCATGCTTGTTGTCCGCGGAGTGGTATTTTCTGCTATCCGCTGAAGTAGTTGAATCTCTTGCGGCATTATTATTATTATTTACAATGTCTAATTTTGCAATAGATGAAAAAACGCTAGCGTTTTTAATCGCAGTATCATAAATACGTATCATCGCGGAGAACTCGTCTTCGGTAATTATCGTATCATCAATCGATGATGACATCAACGAGGATAATTGTGAGTAACCGTTAGATACTGTTTGATGTTTTACTATATACTCGTTAAGTTTTTCTTGAGAACACGATGATATTTTTTTAGTAATAGCATTTGCAATTCCAGCAAATGTGGTCACCGCGGAAATAGCAATTGGGACAGCAATCGGATCTACCATTGTTACTGAAGAAAGTATAATACCAGCACCGGCCATTATACCAGATACCGAGTATACTGTAACATCAATCGCGGTAATTCTCCTGCGATATTTTTTAATTATTATTTCATACTCATCAATGAGTGTTTTGAGTTTCGTTAAAAACTTTTTGACGGTATCATAGCGATATTGCGATGACGGAATCATATTATTTTAAAACCTTAAGTGGTTTCTAATTGTTAAAAATTCTAATTCAGATCAGCTACAAACTCCATGTACCATACAAATGATGTCTTATTTAAATTAGGATCAGTGCTTGTTATTGTAAACCGTTTGTATTCACCCACGTCAATAGTCGTTGAAATCACGTTGTTGTATCCATATGAAGTCGATGATGATATATTAAACTGATTCAGTGACACTATTGTTAAGCGACAAATACCCTTGTTTGACACAGTGAGAGTTATTGTATTCTTTTTAGGTTCCCAATCTAATGATCCAGAGAGAACTGTGTATACCATATTTATGATATTCCTCTCATGAGGAATCTTTATTTTTTAAGTAGCGGAAGATTGTTTTTGAACGTTGTAATATCCGTGTTGATTGCTTCCAATTGCTGATTAATCTCTGGTGTTTCTTCGATGGATTTTGTAATATCCGGAAGTTTGATATCTAGTTTATCAAGTGGACCTCTCAAAAATTTATCAACAATGTTTTTACGAAATGTTGAAAACTGTTTTACGTGTTCTTCATATCTTAATTGAAATGTTGCAATTTCCAACAAAGATGCTTTTATCTCTGCAATATTCCGTGTGGTTACTGGTGGATTTCCAAGGAATTCTAGCAGCTGTTTGTCGATTTTGTCTACGATTGACTTTTGTAATTCATACAATTTATTGAATTCAGTTTTATGATTGTTATATTCATCATTGAGTGATTTTAACGCGTTTGCTGTGCTACTTACTGTTGTTAGTTTATCCGTGATCGTCGAAATAAATATCCCCGGAATGAGTTTTCCATCGTTTGAATATAACGCTATTGCATTTTCAACGACGTCACGTCTTCGTATTAAGATATCATCCAATGACACATTACTAGATTTCAATTTGCCCTGGCGATCTTGAAATACAACTATTTCCCCAGGATCTACACTTGACAAGTTTAATGTCTCGGCGATTTCATCTTCGATTCTATTTTTTTACATCTTCGACAGCGAATTTACTATCGGTTTCTGTTTTTTTTTACTCTGATAGTAGAGGTCGTCCCCAAATATCAATCATTATACGAATACGCTAACGTTTTTCTAAATCATTTCTAATTGGTGAAAACGCTATCGTTTTTGCCATTGCCCGCTAGTATATTCATTAACAACAACTTGTGGTGGTTTCCTTGGAAATCTAGATATCTCTGCAAGGACGTTTAATACTTCACGACCGCATATCGGTGGATCATTTAACCGTAGTGTTGGTAGCGTGGAATAAAAAATTGGAGCCAACGATGATTTTGTTATTGTAGATACATATCGCATAAATTCTTTTGGTGGAGCTAATCCATATGAATCAAAATATACAATTCCACGTGGATCAATTGCATATGCGACCCAATGAGTTCCTTCTCCGCTGCTGTTATCAAGATTGATAATACCCGTTTCATTTTTCATTGGTTTTGACGGTAATTGATCTCTCATGAAAACTCCTCTAAAGTTTTTTATTGATAACGATTTTACAGCATCAATTAAATCAAAATTGGACATTGGTGAAAATCCAAGGGATTTTTTTCACTAATAAGCCGTTCTTGGTATTCTTAGGCCCGTGCCCTTGTACCAATTGTATGGAGTTCCTGGTAGACTTAGACCCTTTCCCTTTCTTATAGCCATTCCCAGTAGCTTTTATCAGGGCCATTCCTGCAGCAGTACCAACCAATCCTAACGCTGCCGCCTTCGCAACCGCTGGGGCAGCCGCTGCAATTAATGCTGGAATAGCAGCTAACAGCGGGAATATACCACCTGATTTTATCATACTGGCGATTGCTGCTTTTGAAAAATCAATTTGAACTCCTCTTTTGTTCTTTAGCGCATCATTGAGATGTTTTATTTGACGATCTGTCAATGATAATTTATGTGCACCACCGGACATTTGAGTGGGTTTCAGCGTTATTGTAGTTCCACATTCTTTAGTCGACTTTGATTTCAATTTCTTGACCTGACCATCAGTCAACTGGACATTAACAATACTATATGTCATTCTATTCTAAAACGTAATTTACACTTTTAATTGATCTTATTGTGAAAATCCTAACTACATGTTTTCCACTGGTGCATCAATTAGTCTCATTCGTCCGCCAACTCCTTCTAACAACATTGATTTATCACTGAGAATGACAGCAACTGCTCCATAATCAGCTATACCAGCAGGGCTTTGTACCCGAGCTTGGAAGTATATATCAACAACAGATTGTCTCATCATGTCAAGATGTTCCAATGAAAAGTAATAAATCGGATAGTGTTTTTCAAAATCAATTTGCGATATTTGAAAACCAGTATCAACATTTTGATCACGACCCATAAACGACAATATTCTATGATATACACGTGCTACGTCGTTGTTTTCATAATCAAGCTGTACAATCTCTGCTGGCTCTTGTTGTCCGTTTATTCTCAACGAAACTTCACTTACTCCTAATTTATCAAATATCATATGACTAGATAATTGACGACTCACTCGATTTGCATCCTGTAACGCTATAAAGATATGACGTGGAGCTGAAGCACCTTGTTTTGATGCTAAGTGCCATGTAAATTTGCCATTTACATTATCCTGCTTCGTATCCGTCGTTGTTGTTAGCCAACTTAGTAATGATTTTCCACCTGTGTCCATAAACGATAGTAATTGTTGCTCTATTGCGACTGATGGAGTTAAGACCAGCATCCATAGAATCAATTTATTTAAAATGACTTTACCATCATCAACACCATTAGCACGCCAGATTGCATCATTGTCATTCTCCTTTCGCACTAACACGACTGTATGCTTTGCTCCATAGATGACTTTTCTGACATTTCTACAGAATCCGAATATGTGATGTAACGGAATTGCACATGAAAATCGTCGATGCTGTCCTTTCAATGCTCCATTTCGTGTTGCAAATCCTAGATTGAATTCACCATTGACCTTTTTTAAAATGTCGAATTCAGCGGCTGGTCTATCTTCACGGTCTAGATTAGCTGCGAGTTGTTGATCAACTTCTGCAGTATCTCTCGCAGTTCGTACTTTAATAAACTGAATATGGTTAGCATGATCAGAAGTATCCTTAGCAAACATCATAGACGGACCAGCCGACCTTGTATAATCATCAGAATATCTCGCAAGTCCGATTATTGTTGTTGCAATATCAACATCTTGTTGTATTGATTCAATTTCTTTTCCATCAATAATATATCTTGCACTGTTAAATAGCGCCATAATGCCGTTATTTACGAAACCAACTCGGATATTTGGGTCATCCTCATATGGTGTATCAGCTTCAACATCTGTTGCAAGCTCTCCTTCTACTTCAATAAACGCCTCACACGGCAAAAAGTATCTACTTGTATCTTGAACTTGAAATTCAACTCTCCCCCGTTGATTAGGCTCTCTTGCAGGATAGGCATAATACTGATAGTTAATTTTAGAATCATCTTTATTCACCGGTGCTGCCATATCAAACGCTGGATGAGCAATTTTTTAAAATGCCGTTTATACTAAAACACTATCGTTTTTCTAAATGTAGTAATGCTATCATTTTCTTTTTCGTCTGAAATTTTACGATTTTATCTAAGACCGCTACCCGCTATCATACTTGCAATATTACTACTATCTGGTGAAGTCATTGATAATGATGCGAATTTTTGTTCCACTGCGTTATTTATCACTTTACTGACATTTGCAGAGATCATTGTTGTTGAAGGTAGCGGTGTTGAAACCATTTGTGGTGGTTTTCGTCCGAATCCAGATTTCACCAATGATGTTATTCTATTCTTTGCGGTAGAAAAGGCCGTTCCTGCAAGATCTCCAACAGCGTTAATTCCCTTATTACGAATAACATCAATGGCTTTCGTCGCTAATTGTTTAGCAACTGGTGCTACTTTTGGGGCTATTCTTGTGAATAAACCCGCTATGGTATTTCCAAAGCCGTCTCCATAGTATGCCCTATAAACGGGCAATCTTGAGTTTACCACATACACGTTTGATGGTTTATCGTGATTATAGTGTACTATCATCTTATTTGAAATGACTTTGTAATTTCTCATTGCAAGCATTTAGAAATTTCAATCGCTATAATAACCACTAAATTCCCCTGGAATTCCGTCCATTAACTCATCCAAGAGTTCTCGATACGTATGAACATCAATTTTCCCACCTTGGAATAATCGTCTGCAAATATCAAATGCTTCATTAGTTATTTCGACTGAGTTATTCCCAGCTCGCTTACCTCCCATAAGAACCTCAAGTCGTGATATATCATTAATGATATTACTAGGACACATATGAGAATCATGATGAGAACTTCCATAACCCCATCCTGAAGTACTTGCTGGTTCGGAAACGTTTTGAATTTCTGGAGATTGTTGACCTCGACCTCGACCTCGACCTCGACCTCGTCCTCGACCTTGTTGTTGTTCTTTTCGTTGTTGTTGTTGTTCTTTTCGTTCTTGTTGTTGTTGTTGTTGTAAATCGTACATATCAATTCCCAATTTAAAAGATTTGTATTCAAATGCATTCTTTTTTAAATTGCCGGGGATTTCTTTATTAATTTTATATATCCAATCCACCCAGTCATCTCGTTTTATTATGTTTTTTTTATACTCGTCTTTTAAAAATTTCCCCCTGTTATAATAACTTTTTACAGCGAAATCACCAAATGACACATATTCTTCATGTTTCAGCGATGGAATTCGTTTGATTTCTTCTATAGCTTCATCAGTGAATTTCTCGCTAAAAGGAACACTTTTTTTAGTGGAACCTTTTTCAATAGAATCACTAGCACCTTTAACGGGGTTATCATCAGTATCAATATTACCCATTTGTTGTATTTCTCGCTGAGTTTGTAACTCACCTGAAAGCTGTTTTATTCCCTCCTGAGTTTTTTCAGTCTCTGTAGCAATCTTTCCCAGTACATCAATAATAGGTACTGTTCCTTCTTTAGGGATGTCGCCGTATATAGCACGTTCTGTTGCAAGTTTCATATCTTTAGTGGCTTTAGTTACAGGGGCAAAAAGCTGTTCACTCCCAATAGAAAAGTCAGTCTGCGCTTGCTGTCTAAGTTGTAGTTTATCTCGCACGTCATCTCGAATCGGTATAAACTTTTTCAGTAATGCTAACCTCTCGCTGGTTAGTCTGGTAGTTAATGTTACTGATGTCATTATTGGAAATGCTAACGTTTTTTCAATTGTGGATTTTCAGTGGGTTTCAATGCTTGCATTTTCAGACTCATCAATCAAACGTCTTATAGATTTCACTTTCAAAGCAATCTCTGACCGAACTTGGTAATGTTCCCCTAGTTTCTTTCTAATTGCTTCAACTATACTAAATAGCCGAATGAATAAATTAATATCATTGTTATACAAAAAAAACATTAACCGCTTTTTGGATTCTTTTTATCAGTGAATACATTTTAGGTAGGACATATCTTCCATGTTTTAATTGTATATTAATTTGTTCAAATTCATTCAAAAGTCTGTCTTCATTCAAAAATTCAGAAAGTACGATTCCTTGATTTCTTAAATTTGATATTTCTGTGATGATAGATGTAATATCTTGAAATTCCATTTATTGAATATTATTAATAATGTATTTCCTTTATCTTTAAAATATTATACAAAAAAAGGGACATATACAATGCTTGGTCATCTTCCTTCGAGTTAATAGGCAGATAGTTAAGCATACATTAAAGACTTATACAATACCCTAACCCCCAATCGAGTTCAAGGGCGGGCTCAGAAACCATAAGCGGTTTCACACAACATGTAACATATATAACATAAAGCCCTCATTTGGATATCTTTCGCGCCAAACGACGTCAAAGAGGCCCAGAAGGGGGACAGTACATTCTTGGAACTTATTGAGTGCCTTCGCATTAAATAAGCCCAAGGGCCACAAACATAGATCTCCGGCGGAAGCTCTAACGTAATAAAGATTATATTAGAGCTCCCAGAAGATATGTTGTGGGGGGACAGTACATTACATATAGGATGATTATATATACAATGCGATTATATAGGATGGTATATATACAATGAGATGATAGGATGATATATATACAATGCGATTATATAGGATGGTATTATATATACTAGGGACAGTACATATAGGATGGTTATATATACAATGAGATGATAGGATGGTATGATAGAGACAGTACAGGACGATACAAATATGAAACGACGGGGCGGACTTACTACACCCAATCTACCAATCAAAAGCAACCCAAGAAATTAACCATGGTTGCAGTTGAAAAAATTCAACCACACCATGACAATGGCGTGGGTAGTTTTGATTGGCATATTGGGCTTCGCTTAAAGCCCCAAACTTTTACAGCTCATATTATATATAAGGTGATAATAAGGCCAGTATCGATAAGCGAGTGTGTATTTATTTTCCTAGCATTTCATAGTGAAAATTGTGTAGTAATTTCAATGGAAACTAAATATTTAAATAAAACATTAAAACAAGAAATACAACTATTAAATAATAGCAAAATATTTTTATTAATTTCTATAATATTACGTTTATTTAATCGTAATAATAATGGATTTACATGACGAGATAACTCTGTCATGGGACCCTGTCAATTCAGGACCTGCTATTTCTTGAATGGTTCGAGATTGATATTTTTCTGAGTCATCGATAATTTTATTACATGTAGCTACCACACTAAAAAAAACTGAATTACATGTAATGTGCTTTACTAATTTTACCTCACATACAATCTATTTTAATTTGTAATTACAAAGTAATTTCATTTTCATACAAAATATAAACAGCTGTTAACGTGCGTAATTGGGATTTTTAAATAATCTATTAATAGAACCTTGACCTAGTGTCTTGTGTTACGCGCGTGCGTTTCGGTACAATAACCATATTTACTATTTGTTTATGTGGCTGTTCCAGCTACTGACCTTGGCTGTTCCAGCTACTGTCATTTACTTTTTTAATACATGTATACGTAGATATTGCGAATAAGTATTGGAAAAAATATATGTACATAATAGCTTATAAAATGATATTAACGCGAAACGCTTTTAGCGTTTTTCCCTATGGAAAATCGACTACTTTACCCTATGGTAATTGGTCTGAATTGTAAAATCATGCAAAAATGACTAAAATAGCATATTTATAATTGAGAGTTATCTTGTAAATAGGAAGGAAAACTTTATTCTATGTCCATTTTTCTTTGAGATAGCTGTTTGACAAATCCCTTCAGCAACTTTTCGTACTGAAGGAATACATATTCCAAAATATTTCCCTGCAGCATTCATTGATCGAAAAATTCTTTTTTCATTCGTCGCTGTATCAAATGACTGTACTGGTTTCTTTCCAACTGACTTACAAGTCCCTGTCTTTCCCTTTCTTGTATTATCACTTTGAGAAATGCATTGCAAATTTTGAAGAGAATTATTTTGAATATTAGAATCAATGTGATCAATAACACAGCCATCTTTAATCGGTCCCATATAACACTCAAAGACTGCCCTATGACAGAGATATACCTTTCTTCCAGCAGTAAAACACAAATATCCCTGATTATTAACAAATCCCACAGGTTTCTTTAGTCTACAGTGTCTAACAACACCTTTACGAGATATTTCATAATTAACAAGTTTGCGGTGAAGTCTGAATTCTTGCTCCATTTATATACAATAATACTATTTGTCTAATTCATCATTTGCTTTATTTATAAATCTATTAATGTAGTCTTGAGGGGTTTTTATGATTTTGTCTTTGACAGAGTCATGGTTAGGGTCAATGATAGCGTTTTTTATTCGTTTATCATAATAACGTTTCAATTCTCTAAACCGCTTACCTCCACAATTGATACATAATTGTGATTTTCCTCTCACACCCACCCCACAATTTATGCATGGGGACGGGCCTGTCGAATTATTTCTGACCCTCTGTAAGTGATGTCCACAGAATTCACCTCTACACGATTTATTGCATGGGGTTACTGATCCAATCATAAGCCATTTGCAGTGATTCATTATATATAAACAAAATTTTCTATTTAAATGTTTGCCTTATTTATATGAATGAAGAATTCAAGAGATTATCGACAATCAAGCCTTATAAAAATATTAAATTCAATCTTGATAGAACCCTCGAAGACGTACCAAAAGAGAGAATAAATAATAGAAATCTGATTAGAAAAATACGAGATTGTGTTAATGAGTTTAAACAGGACGGCGCATCACACACCTGGTCAACATTTAAAATTGATGGTGTTGTTGATGCTAGAATGAATGATGAAACAGCAGCTATGATACTATCACAACTTGGCAATAAAAGGTATTTTCTCAGAGTGAAATTCATTATCAATTTAGAATCGGGCGATTGGGTCATAAGAGACAAATTTGAACCAATTCTCAAAGATAGGACAACAGTCATTGTTAGCCGTGATTCCAGACCAGGGCTGTTAACTGGTATTGATAAACCATACTATGAAAAAGCGTATTCTGAAACAGCAATTGTTTATGGGATGTATCCGTTAAATAAGAAACCTGACATTGGAAAACTAGCACCAATGAAACAGTCAACGTCAGTGGAAAAACCACTCAATTGTGTGGCACAACGTATCATAGAACACTTTACAAATGCACTCCGTGGGAATAAATTAACCGATCTAAGACGAAAAAAAATAGATCAATGGGAGCTAACAGTGAAAGAGAACGGAGCAACTATTTCCGATATAGCTAGATTGGAAAAGTCGTTGAGATTTCCGATAACCGTTTCAACGATAACCGACGAAGTATTATACGAATCGAAATACAATAAAAACGGAGCTCCAATCAAAATTAGTGATCATAACAAACACGCATGGACATCCGCGGTTACAATATTCCCGCGAGACAGAACAGTGAAGTATATCCTAGAAGAATTCACCAAGGATGGTATTCTCACTGAAGAAAGATTATTCGATGCTATTGCTAGTTTGTGTAAAAACGACCCTGTATCAGTATGGCTACTTCGTAGTTTTGAAGATGAAGAATATCAATTCAATCAATTTGTGAGACCTAACGGTGAATTATATCGTACTGAAAGTCTACATAATAGGATGAAAAATCTAGCAATAAGTCTCAGTGAAAACGCTAGCCTTTTTAATGGAAAATCCGACGATTACGAACATTTACTTACAAATTGTTTTATAATTCCATCGGCTGCAGCTCATTTTGCAAGAAAGAAAAATAATTGGAAACCAACACGGAAAGAGTTTTTACAGGATGTTCAATCCAGCTGTCTGGAATATTATCATGGCGGTCTATGGAACGTTAAGTACAATCGTGAAAGTATGATATCAGTTGATATTATTGCCTGTTATCCAGGAAGTTTTCTAGGATATGGATTCGCTGGTGAGTATTTTAAAAGGTTTGGACATCCCACACATGAAATGACTCGCGTTGCTATTAATGGACCATTGCTTGATTTTGATTTGACCGGTTTTGCTCGCGTAGTATCATTTGAATTCGCTGAAGGACTTCATCCGTGTTGTTATGTTTGGATTGGTAGACACATGACTGAAAGGATGTGGTTACCAATAGTGTTATTGCGATATATGATTGATTGTAAAATGTTAGTTTCGTTGATTGTCAGCGAAGCGATTATCTCATATCGAAAACAAACCAATGTCTGGTTACCAGAACCAGAATGTCTTGATAGTATAATCGATAAGTCTAGAAAACATATTGATGCTGACGAGGAGTATATCATTGAATGATCAAAAAAATATTTAATCAACGAAATAGTGAAGCAAAGGATCTCGGCCGAAGAATAATCGGTAAATTTACACAAGGTGGAAAAAAATTCAACTTTAAAAGACAATTCTCACGATTGATTATAGATGATGCCGAATACGACTTCGTTATTAAAGATGCAGTAGAGAAAAATAGATACGCAAATTGTAAAACAGCTTTCTTGTCCAATAGAACAAAGTTAGGTAGAGTTGTTACTTACAGTGATGGAGAAAGCTCTGCACATCTACATTTGAGAGCTTCTGTGCTGGGTTAAGCATCTATCAATTTATTTGCAATAATAAATAGATTTCCTAGTATAGCAGTTAGAGTTGCAATTGATTCAATGTATGTCGATACAAAATATATCAAAGAGGTAACTAAATTTACTAATAGCGAAAAGTCTTGGGGAACATGGCGAATTAAGCGTGAAATACAATGCGATTATTCTGATTCAGCAGACGTTGAAATTAAAAGCAGTTACCTAAAAAACGATAATTCTATCAGTGAAAAATCTGAAGGATTTTCTATGTCTAAAGCACCACCGATATCAGATCCAATTTGTAGATATAAAACAGTTTATTTAAACGGTTGTGGTGGATCTGGAAAGACAACACGTGTGATAGAATTATATCGAGAGAGAACGTCCATGATTGTACTCACACCAACCCATAGACTAGCGAGAGAGATAAAACAACGAAATGTTGAAGCTTGCACGTATCATAGTTTTTTTTTTATACAAGGGCGATGCTTGGACTCCTGAGCGAATGGGTGAGAAATTTATTCCTGCGGTTATTATTTGGGATGAAGCATGTACTGTTTCAGAAGATGTATTAAAAATGTTTCTTGATTGGTTATTGCAAAATAATACAAAAGTTATATTGTGCAGCGATCATGGTCAACCACCACCATTTGTTGGTAGAAGTCCACATAATTGGTTAAAAGGATTTGTTGATTATTACGAAGAAATTGATACTGGTTATAGAGCACTCGATGAGCAGTTACGTGAGTTTAAAAAACTAATTAGATTACAACCCGATAGAATTCAATGTGAAGTAGCGCGTGAAAAAATTTCTGAAACACCTATGAATGATTTTTGGGAAACATGGAGACCAAATGATTTTGTAGTAGCAAGTAGAAAGATAGTCAGAGACGCACTTCAGAAAAGGTTGTTTGAGCTACACAAGAAAAAATTCCCAACGTTTCCAGTACCGTTGTGTTACAGACCATTGGATACACGAAAGCAGAATATTGAAGTTGAAATTCCAGGCCAGACGGAGAAACAGATTCTAGTGTTAAATGATATTGTGCTAGTTGATATCAATGCTGTAGAAGATGCATTATGCGCTGATAAATCACCATGGACGCTTGGTTATGTAACAACAATACACTCGTCACAAGGATTGACCATCACGGATACAATTGTTTGGATAGTTGATAATCGCATTGTATGGTCAAATTTAGTCTATCTCGCAGTGTCCAGAGTACGACGAATAAATCAACTACGAAGGATAGTTTTCGACGATGAGTTTAATGCAAACGATGATAGCACTGATATTAGCATCACTAATAAAAAAACTCTCTGGTTACAAACAGCAGGACAAAAAACGACGAGAATTTGATATTGATGCTGAAGTAATAATTGCATTAAAAGAACAACAGAATAATCACTGCGCCAGTTGCAATTGTTTAATGCACTGGCAGTATTCGGATAAAAACCCTCGATAATTCACCGTAGACAGAAAAAATAGCAGTCTTGGTCATGTCAGAAACAATGTGATGTTGACCTGTCTTGAGTGTAATAGATGTAACGGAGCTAGTTAAGACCATGTGGCGGTAACTGAGTATCGTCCGGAATGACTTGTAGTTGTTCGCGTGTAAAACCACGCTGAGGTGCAGTTGAATCCAATCTGTTGATTGGAGGTCTACCAGTTGATCGCGTTATAGTTGAAATTTTATGCGCATTAACACTCCATATAGGATCAGTAGCTCTTCTTTTACCACCTTCAAGTTCTCCTGGTTTGTATAAATATCTCACAGTAACATCACGGAGAAGTGGCTGAGTGCTAACCCGCTGTGGTTGTTCGGGTATATATTTTTTTATTGCAATATTTGGTTTCATATTAATAGTTCGAGTAATCTCGTTATTTAACGCTGCAACTACACTCGGTAACCTTTGGACCCATTCACGAGATCGTTTTTCTTGGATAAATTCTTTTGCATATTGATATCCAAATAACCGTTCTGCAAGAGTTCGATTAAATTGTTCTACAATTGCCTGATCACGATGTAACGCAGTATGTCCCCGTCGTATTGTAACATTATGAGTTTTCATTCTTGATTGAACAGCACCTTGAAACTCTTTGCCAGGATCAACTTGTAATAGATTTGGCCATCTTAGAGGACCTCGTCGATAAATCCTTTCAAATGCAGAAGTGACTTCAGAAGCTGACTTTGTTTTCCATGGTTCTGCTTGTTTAAATCGACTCGCAATATCAACTACAGTTAGCGCGTATTTGTAACCATGGTCATGTGGTAAAAACAATAAATCAGCCTGATGAACTTCATTGGGTACGGTAACATCAAAATGAGAATAATTAATTTGTTTAGGCCCTGGAAGATAAATTTGCCATATAGCTTGTTTGGATAACCAATCTTCCGCAGTGGACTTTTTCACTTTTGCAGCGTTAGCGAGTTTACTGATTGCTGCTTTACCCCTCCAGTATCCTTTCGGAGAATAATAAATAGATTCCATACTATAAAAACACTGGTGTTTTTAATTACCAGCAACTAATACTAATTTGCCTTTCATAGCTGATTTGACCAACCATGAAGCCAATTTTTCTTTGAAGGATTTATCGGGAATAGCATTAAACGCATGAATTAATTTTACATCCGCAAGATGTCTTTGTTGCAAATTATTGCTTTTATATGCAACATCATGAGCATGACATGCCTTATCAATAGCATTTATCGGATACTCACCAGGCCGGGGCTGATTTTGATCATCAAGTCTGAGATCTAATCTCGTTCTGGGACCACAGTAGCTATATCCTGGAAGGTGTTTTTTTCCAGGGTATTTTGCCCATGGGGTTCCGGGGAGTTTTCCCAATTTGGCTGCGATATCACCTCCGTGTCGCTTTTTTTTAAAAGAAATAAATCGAAATTTGTTTGTAACACATGTTACACACTTACCAGTAAGTGCCGATCTGTTATTTTAGTTGTAATCGTCGTCGTATCATTTGTACTAGTATGCTGTTTACATTTAACATAATATAGATCCATAATTTATATATAGCGTTATGAATATAATTGATTTTTCAGCGACTAAAAGAAGTGAACCGGTAAAGCACCACGCAGCGCTTCCGAATTCTGTCCGTGCCATTATAATCGGACCATCTGGATCGTGTAAAACACAATTGCTGCCTAATTTGTTAATGCGATTTATGAAGTGGGATAAATTATATTTATTTGCTCCATCCGTAGATGATCAACGGTGCTATGAAGTGCTAAAAGATTATAATGAGAATGCATCAGAAATTTAAGTTGAAAGGGTAATCGACTTTATAGCAGATATTGATGATGCGCCTAGCGTAGATGACCTCGATGGAGACATAAAGAATCTTGTAGTGTACGATGATGTGATGTTAGATAATCAAAAGAACCCTGCTAGAATATTTTCACGAGGTAGGCATAAAAACACTGACGTGATATATGTCACTCAACGCTACACTCAGATTCCAAAAGTTATTCGCGATAACTGCAATATTCTTGCTGTATTCAACGGCGTTGATACACATACGCTACGAAATATTTGGCAGACATGGTGTTCCGATATCCACTTCAATGGATTCAAAAATTACTTTAGTCATGCTCAGTCAGTCCCACATGGATTTATAACAATAAATTTACACGATCCTCGGTCACGATATCGTATTGGACTTGATCAAATATTCGGTTAAATCATTTTTATTAACCCTGAAATCCTTCCAGCAGCAGGGAGGGCTATGACAACATATTTGCGACGTAGATGATAGCAATTATTGGCAGCAATTTGAGTGTGGTTATGACAACATATTTACGACAAAATCGCTAAGGCTCCATTTGTAAAATGGGATCTTTATTTTTTTTTTGTTAAAATATGAGATTTCGTAGGAAGGCTCTATTGGGCATTATGAGGCTTTAATCGATTTCGTCGTAAAAATTTGTAGGGTTCACCCTCCCTGCTGCTTAAAAAGTACAAAGAAATGTATTGCATTGATAGCGATACTAAGAATGCGGTACGTGAAATTGATATGTTTAAGTAAAACAACTGATTTTCCTGTTTACGGTTGTTTTGTTTCTATGCGGTGTAAGTGACATTCTCCAATTTGATTAAAGCAATGCTCTTGATTTGACCATTCTAATATCCACGGGACATATTAACTCTATGGATTGTGTCAGCGTTTCTATGTTTCGTAGGATGTCAACAATATATTTTAATGTGCAATAAAACCAACAAAATCAACAAATGGCTTATTTCCTATTCATTTCCGCATGACCGTAAGGAATAAAAAGTAACCCTACTCCCCACAAACATTAATCAAAGCATATCTTTGCAACATTAAATGTAATCAAAATTGTTTAATACATATTTTGGCATCAATAATGACATTATATTATTTCAATTACCAATATAAGCATACTCTCTGCATATAAAACTAAAAAAATATTATGTATAGTTTAATTATTATTACAGTATAACTTTGAAACGATACTCTTTAAATAATGTCAACATTCTTTCCATTAATGAGACCATACTATAAACTTTCGTAAATAGTCTGTAATTAGTTAGGATGTTGTCTGCATATAAATCTATAAAAATCTTATGTATAGTTTAATTATTATTTTAGTGTAACATTTGAAACGTTACTCTATACACAATGTTAACATTATTTTGATGAAAAAGACCTTAATATATGCTTTCGTAATTAGTCTGTAATTAGTTAGGATACATGTTAAATGTGAAACAATGATCAAATATATTAACAGAATAATTAACATCATAAAAAATACTTAGTTTTGTGCACTTTTGTACATTAACTATCAAAATCCGAAAAAAGCGTGTTTTACTATAACCAACAATGTAATGAACTGAGTCTCAACAAAAGTATTTCAACAGAGGAGGCAACACGAAACTGTTGAAATGGATTACGTTGAAAGAATTTCTTACAACGCATCGTTCTAACAGTAACTTTAAAGCAAATATACAAGCTATCCAAGAATATACATAACACTCACTCTTCCCTACGTGACAAAAAATTACAGTTGCCTTTATTTGTAAAACACTAGAGTTCGTCTATAATAGCAAGATAATATATATATATATATATATATATATATATATATATATATATATATATATAAATATATACATACATACATACATACATACATACATACATACATACATACATACATACATACATACATACATACATACATACATACATACATACATACATACATACATACATACATACATACATACATACATACATACATACATACATACATACACGGCTAATGTGGGTATGTGAGAGATCTTGCCAGTACCTTCCCCTTTGTCGCTGTTTATTACTAGGGTTTTCTGCGTTCATCCTACAGCTGTTATGTTGGCCGCCGTGTACAGTTTATGAAGTCCTGCTAAGTGGCGCTTAATACATACAAACAACAACAACAAAAACAACTAGATGTTCTCCTTTTGCAGCCTAATGGAGCTGTTTATCACTACCTTGTTTGCTCTACCAGGCCAAGATGAACCATCACCATATTTCCAGTAATGATATAGTATTTGATTTGAACTGTTCGTATTTCTGCATGTATAAGGACATTATATACCTATGCTCTGTTTCTTTCACTGCGCGGTCTTTGCTTACATCCTACCAGTCTCCTCCATCTGAAAGGGCTCTGTTTATTTCCAACTCGAGTTCAAAACAAATCAATCTATATATGACAGTAGTATTTATTAACCCTTCTAAGAATCTTCTAAAAAGTTTCAATTATTTTAGATTTATTCTGTAATTTAGGTTCATTCTGAACGTGGATAAGTATGATCAAAAACGAAAGGAAATTGGATGGATTATTTTTTACTCATCTGAACTAAACTTAGTCACGACATTGTCTATCTCAAATTAAAAATCCAGCAGAGGAGTAAGGACACAACCCACATTTTTACTACTATGGCGATTTGTTTTGTTCACTAATCATGATTTATTCCTTGATTGTTGGCTTGACTAAACCATTGATCGTTCTTAGATAATGTCACAGCATGAATACTCTTAGCAACTGCGCCAATTAATTTACATGTTCACTTGTCTGTAGAGTCTGCTTATCAATTGTTTTTTCCACTCTTTCATTGTCGTCTGAGTTAATTTGTGTGCTTTCATCCAGCTATAACAATGTATTTCTTGTGAAAGAAACTTTGCTGATTCAGCCACTTTTATAACTTGCTTTGTGTGCTTGTGCGCATCTGTTATTTATCTTAATTGTTTAATGCTTTGTTTTGTACTGAAAACTAGATAAGGTATGTACTCCATCATCATAATATATCTTGTCATCATACGGTGATAACCATATTTTTAATTCAAGACCTTTGTTTTATCTCATGATCTGATAGTCACGTGTTTGACATTATCATTAATAACTGTTCTCTCATAATCATTATACCAGACAATGTTTTCAGAACATATCTTTTAATTACCTTGTCTGTGTTATTTGGCTCCGATGATTTTACAACAATCAATATATGTTATACCTCAGGAAAATATTTTATCGAATCGGAATAAAGTTTTTTTTCTTTTCTCATGTTGTAACAATATAATCTTTTTCAACTTGATAAAATAAGCCACCTGTGTCAGTGAAAAGCTTCTGTGTACTATCGCCATATATCTTTTTCATTCTGTTATAGCTACAATCGTACATTAACATCTTCGATATATCTAGAACAAGAAGAATCAGCAAAATTTGGTTTATCGAGGACTCAAGTCATTTGCGTACGTTGTATTGCTACAAATATCACACCGAAAAGAATGACTCGAGACGAGCTTATTTCTATTTCTAAGGTTATTCATTATCACAATTTTGACTCGTTTTCCAATGTTCTCCATTGTCATTCCAAAAGCAGCCTTGTTAATCAACTTTAAGATATCTTTCTAAAACGTTATATTTGATATACGATTCCATCCATCTTTTTTGTTTAAAAGCAAATTATGTGGTGAACAATTAGTCTGTGATTAACTACTTGCCTCAATGCATCATGATGTATCACGTAAGTTTTGTTTGGTTCCACAGCACTATAAACAATTTCGTTACATTTATCAATTGAAGACATAATTTGTATTCTCTCTCCTCTCTCTCTCTTAATTTGATAACTGTATGTGACTTTCCCTCGCCCTTTTCTTATAATAGTATATTGATATCTCCTCGTGTTCCACACTCATTCAACATGAGCACCACTCGATCGGTAAACAAATCCTGCTTGCACGCACACATCTTTAGGCTAACGTCATCTCCGAAATATTTAAATTCATCAGGCAACAACATAAAATCAGTTGCAAATACAAGTCGTGTTACTCAGACTTGTTTGTTTATCTAAAACGTATTCCAGATCATCTTGGCAATTGGATACCCATCACCTATGATCTTTTCATTTGATAAATTTTGATTGAAATGTTATTTTGATGGTACACCACTGACAATGAATCGTGATTAGCTATCGTTATACTCATAAAAAATTCCTATTTCTTTTCGATCAATTGATGCACAACAGAAGTAATCATCTAGGGTCTTGATAACACCACATGACTTGACTAAGCTTTGAAGTCAGCTGACCATAACTGAAATAAGAAAACGAATCTGATTCCTTCAAGACAGAATGACCTAATGTTTCCCTCAGAATTGTTTCCGATTGCTGTTAGCTTGCTTAGGCCATCACATGTATTATATCGTTAATACCGAGTGATTGAACAATCGTGTGAATGTAGTAGCGACTCATCTTTTGAAACACAACTGGGATGAAATTAGGTCATTAAAATGTACGTTACGTTTATCATAGGCTGCAACACCGTATTGACATGTGATATGGCAATAATCGCTCCCTCTGTTATAACCAAGTAGATTTATTTACTTTACTTTAATCTCATTAAGCTTCCTCAGCAAGTGGTTCAGCAAGCATTGTGCTGGTTCAATTCATTTGTAGAGTTTAATTTGGATAACATAATTCAACATTTAAAACCTTGTGATATCGCTTTTAGAAGGTTGAAACTGAAGTCCGATATAGTTCACTGTGCTGAAGTGCTCTCTGTATTTTAAAACTCATTCTAGATTGTGACAGTTTAACAACACAAGAAGCAAAATTCGTCTCTGTTCTTTATGATCAAGCATGGTCACATCACGCAATGCATTTATTATCCTCACATTTATCTTAGTTTTAGTAGCTGTGTAATGAAATGTGATTGTGTAACAACAAAGCCCATTTAGATAACACCACGAGTATACTTGACATGTTGGCACTAGACATATCTGGGCCACTGATTAGAACCCTATAGATGAAACAGTTGTTTTAGTAGTAGCATATAATTTTACCAAATGGGTTGAAATGTTTCCCATACCAGGTCAAACTGCTTGAACATGTGCTCAGATGATACTGAATGAAGTAGTTGCAAGGTATGGGTGGCCAATATCAATACATTCAGATTAAAGTAGACACTTTGAAAGTGACATATTTTCAGAGCTATGTAGAATGCAGAAAATCAAGAAAACAATAACCACGGCCAGGAATCCGAAATGCAATGGACAGGCAGAGAGATTTAATATAACATTGCTTAGGATATTTAAAGTGAATAAAACGGATGGTATTTAAATTTAGGGTGTCTTTCTGATATCCCAAGTTATCCAACTGAATTATCTCGAAATATTCTCATGTTAGGTCGAGAAGTTAGTCTTCCAGCTAAACTAATGTGTCATACAAATCCAAAACACCATTGAGACGAAGTTACATCCTTCGGGGAATATGTTGACAGATAACGGGAACGAATCCACAATGCTTGCATTGTAGCAGTAAAACACCTTGGTGTCACATATCGACTCGTTCAAAGTAATATATAATAAAGAGTGAAGGCAACAAGTTTTTCAAAGTTTAACAGAAATAATTTAATTTCCTAGAAAACATGAAATAACGTAAATATGTTAAGCAAGACTTACGGTTCAAAATAGAAACATTAAGTCCTGTAAAATGTTCTAAACACAGTCTGAAGTTCAATTCCGGTACAAAATGGCGGACGACCACATCAGACGAAGGCTTAACAGAAAATTCCAGAATTTACAAAATAAAGTACTGTTTGTGTTGTTCCGTTCAAATTTAGAATATTTTCGGAAAATGTCTTTCTCCAAATCAGCAATGTTGTTATCCAGGAAAACATTTATTCAGAAGAAACGAAGTAAAATTAGCTCTTCTAACAAAACATGTTGTTCTACGTGACTTACTAACATATAACTTCTTCTAGCACAAAAATACATTTATAAGATAATTGAAGTTGTATAACTAAAATGTTACAATAACTCCAACTGACTTTACGACTCTACGACTGTGTATAACTCTCGACTACGACTGTCGATTGTTAACTTTCGACTGCGACTATCGGTCCGTAATTCTAAACGTCTTACAAAATACCTCGGTATATAAACGAAGCTTATACGTTGTTTTAATTACACCCGCACGATGACTCATGTCATGTTTTCCTAGAATAAGCACATGTAGGTAGAGACAAGGATTAAGAATCAAGTCTTTCAGAAGCTTAATTTTTAGAATTTGTGTCAGTATTTGTTTGAAAGACCTTTCTAACAGTAAACTGCTGAATGAAAGATTTGTTTACAGCAGGAATTTTATGAGTTAAGGAATACTTATCATCAGCCAGAGCAGCATTTCTCAAGGTTGTGACCTAACGATCTTCAAGGTGATTTTTTATATCACTGGGAATACAGTTTTAAACTCTTCGAGTAATACCAGTTGTTCAAATCTTTCATAATCTGGTTCAATTTTCTCAGACAGACATCATTTCTTAAACAACTGTTCTTTTTCCCTAGCAAATTCAACATAAGTTCGTAACCTTTCAAAATATATTCCTGAACCAAATCTTAATCAGAACTTTGTTGTACTGAGCTTTATATATATATATATATATATATATATATATATATATATATATATATATATATATATATATATATATATATATATATATATATATATATATATATATATATATATATATATATATATATATATATATATATATATATACATAAAATATGTATAGCCTTCACATAAAGTACACTCTGCAATAATTGCGTCCAATACTCTCATGTCCTTTTTGAATTCTCGGCTACTTTTTCAAACAAAATAAAATATTTGTCCACTTCAATTTCAGTAAATAAAGGACTTATTTGATATTTCCTAAAATGTTAAACTTTAAATTTGCATGAGATGTGGAATCGTGCCTGTCACTTGCCAGATCCAATTCTTTCATTTTAATTTGCATCTTTCTCTCTCTCTCTCTCTCTCTCTCTCTCTCTCTCTCTCTCTCTCTCTCTCTCTCTCTCTCTCTCTCTCTCTCTCTCCTTTTCTTCTATTTGTATTTGTCTTTCTTTTTCCCTTTCTTCTAATTGTCTTTGTTTTTCCTTTTCTTCAAATTTTAATCTCATTTCTTCTTTGTTAAGTTCAAGTTGTTCTTTTTGTAGTAGTATTTGTCTATCCTATTCTTATTTTTCTAATTGTATTCTCGTTTGCTCTTTTTGCAATTCAAGTTGTTATTTTTGTAATTGCATTTCATTTTCTTTTTCTTCTTTTTCTACTTATACTCTCTGAAACACAAATTTATATTTCAATTGTAGTTCTGCCATTTTAAAGTCAGTATCAGTTAAAGTCTTACAGACAGATGCCAAAAGTCTTTTGTAAAAGACATTCTTCTCTACCAAATGTTGAACTATAATTTTCTTGATTTCATGTTTCGCTAACGATTTTGCTTCAGATAGTTCATACTTTCTGGCAAGTTCAAGCAATTAAACCTACCAAAAACTCTCCAAATGTTCTTTGTATGGATTAAAAAGAAAACACTCCATCTTTACATATTTAAGAAGAAAGCCTGTTATTTTCACAAAAAATTAAAATAAAGTGAACAATAGGAATTTAAATTTCAATTTTAACCAATTTCAAATATCCCGTACGAGCTCCCAATTTCGTTTTGTAACGTATCAGCTCGTTCAAAGTAACATAAAAAATGTAAAGACAACAAGTTTAGTCAATGTTTATAAAAATAATTTATTTTCCTAGAAAACATGAAATAATGTAAATATGTTAAGCAAGACTTACGGTTTACAGAAATGATCCAAATTGTTTGTTCAAAATAGAAACATAAGTCCTGTAAAAAGTTCTAAACAGAGTTTGAACTTAAGTTCCGGTCCATGCTTTATCTACAGGGTCGTAACATTGGTAAATCAGGGAAAAGGCAAAAGGACAATTATAATCGGAGGTTACTCCGATACCAGTATATGGAAGGAAACAGTATGGTATCTCCTTGAGCAAACCAAGCCAGCAATATGTCCGAAGCTACAACTGACATAAGAGAGTTCCTTTGTTGTGTTAAAAAAGTTGCATGATTTGAATTATCTACTCCCGAGGAATCAATATGAAAAGAAGAAAACAGTCAAACACAGCAAGATGAATCCTTACCAAGGTGATAATGCTACAGGATGGGCAAAGAAGATAAGGAAACGGTATCAAAAATTGAAGCATAATTAAAAGATACATAAATAGAAGCAGGTGTCTATCGCTATCTTCAAGTAGGTTTGACTTGACATTAATATTTTTATACCGCCCAAAAACTTTTATAAAAAAGTTAAATTATCATTTAGTTTGTTTTTGTTCCTGGTTGGATCATTTATTAGCCAAAGAGCCTACACATGACAGTTTTTATTTCAGAGATGGCCTATCAACTAAATGCAACTACGAAGAGAGGAAGGTTGTATACCTGCATGATCTCCAGCAGAAGAGTGAAAGGTGCAGAATACTTGCTCACTATTTGAGAAAACACTTAAAGGATATACAACAGGTGCCCCTTTTTGTGTAGACTATGTGATTATAGGACCACCATATTTAAAAACCTGCAACATCATGGCCGGATTTTGAGGAACACCGCATGATCTTAGATGGATATAAGAAGAATTGAGAGGTAATAAACGAAAAACAGTAATACGCTATGAGTGTTAACCCATACTTCCCATTGGAATGAAGGGGCATTCTGAATTATGACCGGGAGATGTCCGCGAAATATTGGGAGGAACGAAAACTCCCTCCAATCCAGGCCGCCACACCGTACATGTCCCAACCATCTCAACTTACAACCCAACACCTGGGCAGCGGGAAGTGATTTAATATATTTGCACAACACAGAGTTTGGAAGATATGATCGTCGAGAATATAATGCCCCAGCAGCCGCTGCCCCAGAAAGAATACAAATTTAATGACACGAGTTCAAAAGCAGCTACCGCAGCAGACATTCTAATGATATAGTTGTAACTAACTGCAACTGCGGCTTTGCGGGACAGGGCATTAATAATGGTATTAAACAAACGATTGATATAATGATTCAGCAGATTGTCACCAAGAACAAGGCCCTAAAACTGATCAACACCTCTCTACAAAAACAAGCAGAGAGTATACGTGATCTCACACAAACTGTAACTGAATTAAATGCGAGGTTTGCACTTATCAACCAGACACGAAGATGGTCTAGTTCTAGGTCAACAAGGTAAGAATAACTCATCAATACCAGGGGGAACCTAGGTCACGAAGCAGAAAAAGAGGGCAATACAACAAGATTGTGTGAATGTGTAGAATAAATTTATTCGTTTGTTCCAGCTGCTAGAGTGTCAACAATAAATAAAGAATGTTACAATAACAAATGTTACCTTTCGCTGTCTATTAGAGCAAAGTGTTTGCGAGGACGCTTCACGTCAAACAGAGGGTAATGTAACAGTCACAGTTTTGCAGTCTTTACAGTAAACGATAAACCTTCGCGAAACGCTTTTGAGGTTATTTAGCAAGTGCTTTTTATACTGGAAGAAATATAATTACTGATAAATATATAATGGTTGCTGGAATTCAGCCGATTACGGTACAGTGTATACATTCACGCCTGACCTACTGACAATTCATAGGATGCATTTGCTAATTTGGCGTGATAAAGAGAAGTTGTATTAGCTTGGGGTGATTGAGGAGATAATATTCGATTTCCAGAGATGATATTCAACTGATGTCTTCGATAATTTTATATAAGAATGGTGTTCATTTGAGCCATCGCAAATACCTTTTTTAGGTCGCAGCCATTGCTATTTATATTTCACCGAGCATGCGCAAAAAAATCTAGTATAGTACAACTGTAAGGAGAGCGATACGAATTACCAAATCGTGGTTTGACTATAGATATTTAATAAAGTTTCAATAAAGTATTCTTGTTATGATAATTTCATCAAACATCTTTTTTCCTGGAAAAAATCCTTATTTTTGTATAAATTAGTAGTCTCAAGACCTTCCGGGATTTTCAAACAATATTCTAATTTCTCCAACATTCAAAACTTTTCCAACAATTTTCCAACTTTCAACGGTTTTCCAATAAATTTCCAACTCTACATTATTTAATTTTGAAATCAACAGCCAAAACGCCAGAACGCCGATGCGTTAGCATATAGACAATAGATCATCCAAAGCCCAAATTCGTTGAGCATGTACAGCAGGATGTAACAGCTAGAGTCAATATAGCAAGACTTGGGTATCAACTTTAATTTATTTTAGTTACTTATACACTTTATTTAATATTTGTTCTGAAAAAATCTTTTAATGCATTAACAATTTCAGTGGTTAAAGAATTTTGAAAACGTGCACAGCTAATGCTCTAATTTCAGTATATATTGTAGAATTTAAATTTATCTTATTTCTCTTATAACAATTTTCTATACTTCTAATATTTCATGTAGGATTCATTTTCATGAGTTTGAGACAATTAGATAAGTAATAATAAGTTGTTGTTGTTTGTTAAGATTTGTATGCAAATCCCTGTTGCATAATAATAATGAGTTTGCTACGACTTCAGGCTTCAGGTTACATTGCAGTTAGAAAACTTCGTTTGGGTGGTCATATATATATATATATATATATATATATATATATATATATATATATATATATATATATATATATATATATATATATATATATATATATATATACACACAGAGAGAGAGAGAGAGAGAGAGAGAGAGAGAAGACCTAAATTCCAACTTCTGAGTGCATTACTATTTTCCACAGGTACCAGCCAGTCCGCCCTTATTTTAAGTACCTTTGTAGAAGTAATTTTATTTTAATAGGCAAGCAGGCGATGCAAAATTTGACATTGTTTATTTCGTTTTCTCCCGCATATTTTCGTTTAAATGAAACAACTGTCAGTTTATTCCAAATGACTTATTCTGGACGGCTACATTACACGTTTTCCTAAAAAGCAAACTACTCAAATGCCAAGTCTCTGAACCCAATATACTTTGTAAATTTGGCTAGTCTTTTAATACTGCACAGCATAATGAAAGGAACATTCGTCGTTGGTTAGATAATTTCCTGTATAAATTAAACGTTATGCATTAATGTTTCCCTTGGAAATATAATGAGATCCAATGCCAATGGATTAAAGTGGTGAATTTTAAAGAGATGACCAAAGAGACACTTGTTGAAGAAATTTACTATATATATATATATATATATATATATATATATATATATATATATATCTATATATATATATATATATATATATATATGTATGTATGTATGTATGTATGTATGTATGTATGTATGTATGTATGTATGTATGTATGTATGTATGTATGTATGTATGTATGTATGTATGTATGTATGTATGCATGCATGCATGCATGCATGCATGCATACATACATACATACATACATACATACATACATACATACATACATACATACATACATACATACATACATACATACATACATACATACATACATACATACATACATACATACATACATACATACATATAGCTGCAATGTAAGGTTGAAATTTGTCTCATATATTTGATTCATTAATTTTACCAGACGGTATTTTATAGTGAAATGTGATGCCTTTGGTAACTAGACGGTCTATGTATAGTGACCTGTGATGCCTTTGGTTACCAGGCGATCTATGTAAAGTGACATGTAATGCCTTTGGTTACTAGGCGATCTATGTAAAGTGACATGTGATGCCTTAGGTAACTAGGCGGTCTATGTAAAGTAACATGTGATGCCTTTGGTTACTAGACAGTCTATATAGTGCGACATTTGATGCCTTTGGTTACAATGCGGTCTATATAAAATGACATGTTCTTGCCTTTGGTTACTAGACGGTCTATGTATAATGACATGTGATGCCTTTGGTTATTAGACGGTCTATGTAAAGGGATATGTGATACCTTTGGTTACTAGACGGTCTATTTATATTTATATTTGGCGAGGAATGTAAGTTAAAGCAACGTTGCATGCGTCGTTCTATTCACATCATAAGCTTGCTTTAAATTGTTTGAGAGAATCAGAACAAGCTGCTACAAATAAATGATTATTTCAAATGCCATTTATATCCATTTTTTCTCATTTTGAAATCTTTAAATAAAACAAATTAAAACGTAAAAATATTTTGCCGAAATCTTAAACCAAATTATTTCATGAGATGGAAAGTATGATATCCACAACAAGTTAAAGTTGTGCTTCTAATCACAATATGAGCCATCTATCAATCTGATGCCGTAACAACAAGGCTTAAGTACATTCCACGCAGTGAACATGATTAAGGAACTATTATCACCATATAATGAGCACCAAAGGTCTGAGTATACTGTTTTCATGAAGAAAAATCAATTATGGTATCATTGCCCGAAGAAATTAAAATGCATCCAAATAGATACAATAAACTAATTGCAAAATAATGTGATAATCATGGATTATCTTGTTTATGTTCTTAACATTAAAATTAAGCTTCTTTTTTATTCTCTTTGATTTTAGACATTGCTTATGAACTCTAATTCATTTTCAATATGTCATTATACATAAACAATATGTTATGAATCATTGATAATATTTGTTTATATTAGTCACTAACTTAGGCACGACTGGCTAATAAATCAATAATACATACTTACTAGGATAAACCTGCCGAATAAATCTCTGATATTTACTTGTATTAGGTACTTCTATTGGACACATCTAGATCTATACAATAATAACATGTACTGAAATCAGGCGCTAACATGGACACAACCTACCCAATATACAAACAATATGTCCTTATATTAGGCTAAGACATGTATACAGCCTACTCAATATATACACAAGATGCATTGTATTAGGCACTAGCATGAACGGGTCTAGGACATTACCCCTTCCCCGTCAATTACCCCTTACCACTACCCCACCCAAATATTTACCGCCCCTCGGTATATTACCCCCTGCCATTACCTCATGTCATTAATTATTGCTATTGTGTTGGATTTACCTCAATGAGTTTCTAGTGTACACAGTTCGCAAACACAATCTATAGCGACAACAAAGAGCGACGACGAAGATCTTCCCCTCGAATTGGTTTCACCTCAAAATTATTTTATCCTGTGCTCAATCAATCAAACTAAAGTAAATAAGAATTTTATTTATAATTATTGCTATTGTGTTGGCTTAACCTCAATGAGATTCTAGCGTACACAGTACACAAACTCAATCTGATAAGAGTATGGGCTTCAAATCGATAAAAACGATTTTAGCTATTGAAACTGTGTTCAATATACATAATTCAATCAGTGAATTCGAGCAGAAAGGTTTCTATTTGCATGCCCCAGAAATGTATAGAAATATAAATCCTATATATACATTCCGAAAAACTTAATATCACCATAAAAATAGTTTTACGATGGAGAAAATTCGAAATAAGCATGGAAAACAGAACATTATGCACAACGGTTTATCTGTGTAAAGTAGAAAGGTTTTAGCGGCAGGTGTAATCCGTTACGAATGTGAAAAGCGACGAGGAAATGTAAAGGGAAGATCTAAATGTAAAGCAAAGATCAAAGTTAAGAATGATCTTGTAGTTCGATTTCTTATGAACACACACATGCACCAGATTCAGCTCGATGTGAAGTTCTGCAAGTCAGATAAAACATTACAAGAAGAGAAGTGGAAACAGAAGAGACACCTCAACAGATTCATGGCTGGGAAATTCAGAATCTAAGTGAAGGAGGATCAGTAAAAATGGTTCCTATACAACATCTTCGTCGTCAGATTCGTCGACAGCGACAAGCTATTCATGCTCCACAGCCTCTTTCAACTAATCGAGCAACCGTTGAATTGCCAGATGATTACACAAAACTTAATAATGGCGAAAATGTCTTGTTATTTGATAGCGGTGTAGGAGATATAAACATAACTTTAATCTTCGGGACTTAAAAACATCGTCGTTATTAGCACAATCTCCTAATTGGTTCATGGATGGAACTTTTGCTATTGTGTCTGAACTCTTCTTTCAATTATATACGGTCCATGCACTCTGTTATTTATTGCCTCTACTGCTTAGTCCCAAATAAAACTACTGAAACCTATCGACGTATATTCATGCAGATAAAGACACTACTTCCCAATGCTAAGCCTGCAACAGTGATGATGGATTATAGAAAAGCAGCTATGAATTATGTTGCTGAATGCTACACAGAAATAGATGTACAATGATGCTTTAATCATTTTTCTCAGAGCATATAACGGAAAGTAGAAGCTTTTGGATTTCGGCAAATATATCAAGATTTTGCAATGTCGGTTAGAATGGTAGCTGCTTTGGCTTTTGTGCCGCTTTCTTTCACTTTGCAGGTTTTCGATGAACTTCAAGAATCGACAGAAGATGATGACATGAATCAATTGCTGAATTATTTTGAAGAAAACTTTATCGATATAAGCAGACATTGAAACCGAGATAATCCAGTCTTCGCTCCTCACGTTTTGGAGTGTACACAGCCGTGTTCAAAACGCATTACCTCGTACTAACAACAGCGTTGAAGGTTGGCATTGAAAAATGCAAGCTGCCATTACTGCTGACCATCCAAACATTTGTCGCTTTTTGACAATCTTTCAAAGACAGCACTCATTCCTCAACGTGTCAATTTCTCAGCCACTTGGAGGACATCCAGTGGAACCAACTCGAAATAAGTATCGTAACTGCAATGCTCGGATTATGAGCATTTTGAATGACTTTGGTAATAGAGAGTACTTTGAATACTTGCGATGGATAGCACATAACATTCAAATGTAATATTATCAATATAGCATTATTTTATGGTATTTTGTGTGATTGAAATTGCAATTCAGAATAAAATTTACAATAATTTTTAAACTTATTTTAATTAATTTATTAATGGGGTAATGGCAAGGGGTAATGACAGGGGGTAATGGCATGGGAGTAATATACGTGGGGGGGTAAATGATGAGAGAGGTAATGACAGGGAGGTAATTGACGGAGGAGGGTAATGTCCTGCGTCCAACATGAACACAACTTATCCAATAAACAAATAATATGTTCTTATATTAGGCACAAGCTTGCACACAACCAACAAAATATGCAAACAAGATGAACGTATATCAAGCACTAGTGTGGACACAACAAACCAGAAAACAATATGAACTACGTTGCATTTTCTAGAAATATGTGCATTTAAATGAAAATACTCAAACATTTAATACAACTAATCTTTCGGAATGGTCAAATCGCATACGGTGCAAGTTGTCATCCAAGGCAAAAGTCAAAAGCCTGCAACCAGTAAACATTTTGCATTCTGTTAAGGTGTAAATGCTACATTTAAATGAACGCCATTCATATTCGAATTTATTAGCTTATACCATGGGGAAATCATAAAAAAACATATTAGGGATTTTTAGAGAAAATTATATATTTTCATATTTACTTCTTGTATAACAATTATGTCCCGAATGTTATTATTATTATTATTATTATTATTATTATTATTATTATTATTATTATTATTATTATTATTATTATTATTAGTATTAGTATTAGTATTAGTATTAGTATTATTAGTATTATTATTATTATTATTACTATTATTATTTTTATTTTTTGACAATTGCCAGTACATCTTAAAAGAATTCAACTTATTGTAGTTCAAATTCCACTTATATGTACGTATGTATGTATGTATGTATGTATGTATGTATGTATGTATGTATGTATGTATGTATGTATGTATGTATGTATGTATGTATGTATGTATGTATGTATGTATGTATGTATGTATGTATGTATGTATGTATGTATGTATGTATGTATGTATGAATGTATGTATGAATGTATGTATGTATGTATGTATGTATGTATGTATGTATGTATGTATGTATGTATGTATGTATGTATGTATGTATGTATGTATGTATGTATGTATGTATGTATGTATGTATGTATGTATGTATGTATGTATGTATGTATGTATGTATGTATGTATGTATGTATGTATGTATGTATATATATATAATATCACTATGAATTGGTCGTTATACAGAAAGAGTAATAGTAATAATAAGATGAATCCATATGAATCTTGGGAAGATACTGTCAAATTCGTGACAGTGCAGAAATTAAAGCACAACATTCAGTGAACAATATGAATAATTGGGTAGTTTGGTGTTCTTTGGTTCTTATTAACGAAATTATACCAAACATATAAGTGTATTTTGGTCTCTTAATTTAATCGTTTTGTATGGATAGTAAGACAAACTTTGAGCCAAACAGAAAATCTGGGGTGTTGAATAGTAAGTGTGGAATGTTTGATTGTAGATGACCGTGAGTTCGTCACTGTACCCTTTATGTTGACGAATAAGTGGGTGATGTAGGTCCCGTAATTGTAGGAGTGCTTTTAGTTGCATTCATTTTATTGTTATTATGCGCTGGTTTCATTTATTATAATTCTTACAGCAGCAACACAATATCTGTACAGTATTGTGTGTTAAATTGCTAATAATCATAATTATGCTGTCACAGGTCCAACGTATACAATGTTCTGTATAAATTCTCTTAATCTTGAATGTCCTGATATATAACAAAGATGTAGTCTAGATTGTCTATGAATAAGTTCAGAAAAATTCAAGGCAGTATTAAATGTGAAAATTCAAAGTTAATGTTCACTTTGGTAATTAAAATCAATGTTTTAAATAAATATTTCCTCTCAAATTATATTGACAGACTGATCTACAACAGGGATGAATTACATTTTTATCAAAGTTATATGTATACACACTTCCATTTGACCTATAATGCAAGAGATCATGAATATGTACAACGGAAACGTCTTTGTCTAACTGTAAGCAAGACTGACTAGAGCTATTGGCACGTAGGAATTATGTTTATCTTACAATCATGGATAAACAAAAATAGTTATGTAAACATTCTCATTACGAGTCACCACCATGGACATAATTTAAGCTCATAAAACAAATTAATTATGCATAACAGCTTACAAACATAGAATAAAACCGAAACAAATATTAATGGAGTTGGGGAAGTTGATCTTTCGAATAAACGAGTCAGTAGTTGTTTCTCAGTGCGATCATTTACTAATTTTGTGAGAGAGTGACAGTAAAAATGAGACATTCATTACGCCGAAATGCGTTCATATGATGTTATGACCAGCATATATGATATCTTAATACGCACATATGATGTTTTAACTCGTATATATGATGTTTAACCTAGTACATATGATGCCATAACACATGTCTAATACACGGAATATAAAATATATTCAAAAGCTTATAATTTATTGTATAGGATTTTATGCTTTCAATTCGCAAGGAATAATTACTCTTTAATGTATGTAAAATTTGGTGTACACTGAAAAAAGAACTACATATAAAAAAGCACTAAAACATAAAAAATGAGCACTAAAGAAACATTTAAACATTTGCCAACAGGCAGAAATCATTATGCAAGCTGTCAATGAATCCTTTATATAAATGCATTAATATTCCGAAACATCATAAATATTTACTCTCAGGAATTTCCCATCTAACAACTGAGGCATCCTCAGTTGAAGTCTCATACAATTCACTGAAATTGCATATTTAAGTCCTAAAGAGCAGAATACTACGTTTTTTTTTTTAAAAAAAACTTCACTTTAAGCAAGATAAACCTTTTCCATAGATCAATCAATAGTTGTCTCCCTTGATAAATCCATCTATTCAGTGGCTTCTGTGGGCCGAGGCAACTAAAGTAAATTTTCTTGCAAAAGGACACACAATGGCTGTTTATCGTGTTGACCCACATTATTTCCGTCACCGAGTCACCACAGTTATTTTAGTTCAGGGCCAACGGAACAGTGAAAGATAATGAATTAGGGACCAATACATAACTCTAGTGTTTTCAAGTATGCCTTTCTAAAATGATATCTCGGATTAAAATGAAAATAATTGCTGATTATTAAACACAACATTAAAATAACAAAAAAAAAAACAAAAATAATTTTTCTTAGTTTCATTCTTACATCTATACGAGAAGATATTAGATAAAATTTTTACCGTATATACCCGCCAATAACTCAATTAAATCTGAAAGCAGCATAGACTCTGATCTCAGAATTTTCCAGCTAACTGGAAGCAGCAGAGAGGGTGAACCCTACACAAATATAGAGGCCTTATTTACGAGGCTACAAAAAGGTCAAAAACGCTAAAACAAAATCTCTAACTGAGTATATTTCCACACGGTTAAAAATCGGTAATATAAATCGTTTAGGTTAGCTAAGTTTTGTTATAACATTATTGTGTTATTTTTTCATGATTTTGTTTACTTGTAAAGCGACTCAATTGTTGTCCCTCACCCTCCCTGCTGCTCTTGACTGTCAAGGGAAGTTTAAAAAAGATTTTATCCAGACCAACACAATACCTTGATCTTGGGTCATGTAGATTTATTGTTATAAATCCGAACGGAACATCTTGTGCTTTAGAAAAGAAATTTTTAAATTTAATCTTATCCTTGTCCCCTGAACACCAATTATAATAAATATTTTGTAAGGTATAGTTATCTACTCCATTAAACACAACAAGAATATTACAGTTATCTCTGATCACCTTAGGCATTTGTGTATATCTCTAAGTAACATAAATCACGTCTGTGTTTTTATGTCTATCTCGAGAAAATATTCTAGCAGGATTAGATTGTTTGTTCAGCATTACAGCATTACAGCATCATATACTACGAGATTATTAATGATTCATGCACAGACGGGGCTTCATCTATATCTGTGATAAAGTCAAAAATATCGAAACCGTCTTTATTAACTGATTTTAAATCATTAACATCTTTAAGTACTTCGTAACAATGCTGATCATCTACAGATACTACTATTAAATATAATTTGCTCCATCTCAGCCATCGCATTAATATATTTAACAATAATTGTTTTACCTGATCCAGATGGACCTATTATAATCATTCTTATCGAAGTTGGTAATGCTGGATGATACTTCACTGGTTCCTGTTTTCGTGTCGCCGAAAAGTCAATTATTGTATCCATATTATTAATAACATGAGTCTATATAGTGTTCGATATAGATCATCTACACCCAACACTGGATTGACAACAATAATAACAAAAACTAAGCGACATGCATTAATAGGTAAATGTGTAAAATGTGGTACACAAAAATATAAATTTATCTCAGGGAAAAAGATAGGTGGGGATATTGCTGCTTCTTTAGGAAAATTACCTGGATTACCAATGACTAGGTATGTTGGTGAGAAACACCTTCATGAATATAATTATTGTGGTCCTGGAACTAGACTTAATATCCGACTTGATGGTCAAGATCAACAAAAACCAGGAGAGTGTCCAGTAATTACAATTGATCAAACATGTTATATTCACGATGTTGCTTATAAAAGTAAAGATTTGCAGCAGCGGCATCTTGCAGATGTAAAATTGTTTCATGCATTAAATTCTATACCTAATAAATCTGTCAGAGAAAAACTCGCTTTTTCTGATAAAATCCAGTATGTAAAGTAAACTAGTGTTAGGGGCTGGTAATTAATTATATAATTATTATAATGGAATCCATTTATTATAGTCCTAGAGGGTATTGAAGAGATAAAGCAGCGATCACTTAACTTGCTGAAGCAGCAACAGTTTCATGTTCTGTTGCTGAAAATTGGTTAGCACGACAGGCAATATGGCAAATTTATCTAGCACCACCAAAAATAAATTCAATATGCACATTTTGATGTCAGTGTTCCTAACGAAGTTCACCAAGCAGATATTTTGTTTTTACCACACGATACTATTAAAACACGCGGACGAAAGACACGAACATAGAAATACACACTGTCTGTCGTTGACTTTGCAAGTAGATATAAAGAAGCGGAACCATTGTCCACTAAGACAGCTCCGAAGTTGCAGCTGCATTTAAGCGAATTTATCAACGTGATGGTCTATGATAGCCACAGCTATTACAAGTTGATCCTGGCAAAGAATTTCTTGGTGCAGTATCATTTTTGATGAAAAAACATAACGTTAAAATCAGACGATGACATATTGAAATTCACCGTGATCAAGCAATCGTTGAACGATTTAATCGAACATAATGTTTTCAGGGCCGAGGTTATCGGATAAATTTATTCCTTCATATTTTAATTTTTTAATAGCAGAAACAATATCAGCAATAATTTTTTTAAAATTGACTTAAATGAAGTAATTGGATATATAATAAAGCGCCATAACTCCTGTCGACAAAGATCTATTCACGGAGTAGATTATTTCCCTTCAGATAATACGTCATTTATGATAATGACCTTTGCATCTTTTAACATCTAATCTATGTGTATCACACTGAATGATATTTGCCGTAAACCTAATATATTTTAATCTTAATAAAGTGTTGCCGTCTGTCTGTTTATCTTTCTGTCTGTTTAGAAACCAAACCTATCGTTAAGTCTCAACCGATAATGTAAACAGTGCTTATACATGTTGACCTATATAAAGTCATGCAGGTATTTGGGTTGTGACGTAATAAGCAAGTATTGATTTTTCCTTGTATGGTATATTAAATGTGTCTATATAATTCAATCCTTTTATATGTGCAGTGGAGATATATTTTTAATAAATCACAAATTTCTAGATTCATTTAAAATATGAGAAATATAATGCTAAGAAATGTAATGTTTAGAAAATATCATCGTGTTAGTAATAACTATATAATAATTTCTCGAGGGTATATGTGTAACTGAATTTCGTAGCTCAGTGCAAGAATGCTGGATTCTGGTACTGAAGGTCAACAGATCAGTTCCCATCACTGGCTAAACCGGTGGGTATGGTTCTGGATGTACCAAAAATTATTTAAAATGGGGGCGTAGCACCATCCAAGGTTTCATATCTCATCACGATAAACAACGTGATTAATACATTTTGTATATATCCCGTGGGTTTAACTGGTGGGATATGAAAACACAATACAAGGTGCCCCCCCCAAAAAAAATAATCAGTAGCATGTCTGAGCTTTCTATCTCACTGAAGGGCACAAATAAAAACAATTTAGAAATAATTGTTAGCCAAAAACAATCTGAACATGGAATGTAACAAACACGGTGCAAAAAAAACATAGCGCAAAAGAATATCACAAAAAATATAGCGCAAAAAAAACTTTACGAAAGACAAACAGGCTTTAAGAGGCTCCAGTGACGGGTAACAGCTTAGGGATGCTATTAATTAAATATATATTATAAAGATTATTAATAATGAATATTGGAGAGCCCCACTCAGCTAGATTAGCTCGCGAACATCTAGAGGCAATTACAAAATTTTTACCCGTCCGTGATCAACTTCAGTCGCTCAGGAATCAAACATTGAATTTGAAGAGGCACAAAACAATTATTTAAACTTATTACTGATACAACTAAGGATATTCAACCCGTGTTAGAGAAAACTGATATAGCCACCTGATAAATAGCAGAAAGAACTAAAGAAACAAAAAAAGATTCTTTGAAAAATTCCTGCCGAAATAGCTGCTGCTCAACGAATACAAGAAGCACTTCAAGGTACTGACCAAACTCGTGCTGAAATAGGTGATATAAAAGATAGTATACCAGAAACAGAAAAAGAATCAGAAGCAAACGCCAGGATTAAAGTGGTTGGTAAGTTTAATGAAGACTCTATTAATGTCATTAAAACCGAAGATCTTAACTTACATGAAATTATGAAATTGCTGTTAGAAGTTATTATGATCCAAAACAATTTTTAAAATCTGACTTCGCTGATGATCACGTAAAAGTTAATACGTGGTACAAACGGATATATCGCATATACTATAAAGTTAATCAAATTCGAGTCAGTGATCAAAATTATAATAATTATACAGAGAGGATAAATAACTATATTGCACAACAACAATCATCACCACTATCACTACGACAAATATTACATCATACACGACAACAAAAAGTATTGTCACAATCTCCAAAACCACAAACACAACAACAACCAGCTCAAATAAAAAGTAAGGAAGAAGAATATTGGCCATCGGACTCCTCTACTGGAAATGGTCTTACCACACAGGGAAGTGGTCTTATTACTCAGTGGAATGACTGCAAATTCTAATTGGAGGAAAACGAGCTGGTAATAATTTCCCAAAAATCATTAATGAAGCATCAGATATTTGTAAAAGAATATTTACAGGAGGTATGATGGATATTAATGTCTATCAGTCTCTCATTAATGAAATCGCTGATGATTATTATAGTGGCTAAGTCACTGATCTACTTATGTAATTAAATATAATGACTATTTAATAAAATGATAGTACATAATGCTAAACGTAGACCAACAATGGTCAGAGCAATTAACTCTCGAATACAGAGATAAAGGGCAACCGAAGGAGACGTGTTAGGTGATATTGTGCAGGAACTATTTAGAAGAATAGCCCCAAAAGCAATACCAATGGCAAAGCAGCTAAGTATGAAAGATATTGATGTTGTTCGTGAAAAAAGAATAAGTGCTGTTGGTAATGTTGCTATTAAAGCATTATTGGCGATTAAAGATAGACTAGCACAATTAATACACAGACCTCAAGCGGTCCTACCTCAGCCGGTAACATTACTAGCACTGAATTAATGCCCAAAAATGTTAGTAAGAAAATAAATCAGGTCGCTAATCAGAAATTAGCATAGTTGGCTAATATACCTTTATCAGAAAAAGAGAAAAATATAACCGCCAGTCTCATAGCAGGATGTGGTCTCACTTCTCGAGGTGGTCTTCGTTTTAGACGATAAAAATTATAATAAATATGTTCAAACGTATAAGTGATCCTGCATTTTACATGGACGCACCAGTCCTCAAACATGAGTCTGTACGTGATTATCGGTATTATTCTTACGACACACGAATTCCAAATCAGCGTGGAAGGATTGAAATTCAGGATTATGATACAAGTAGATATTTCCTACCCTTTGAAGCATTTATTGACTAGAAGGTGAAATATTAAAAGCGGATCATACTGAATACGACGCTATTGTCAGTGTTGTTTTGTTAATAATGTTATAATAACGTTGTTTGATAGCGCTACGTACATGATCGACGATAAAAATATTAAATCTATTCAAGAAAATGTTGACGTTGCTACAAAAGTACTTGGTCTTGGAAGATATAGTGGTCCATTAATTATGTTTGCAAAAGATACTTTTAATTCTAGAATATAAACTATATGAAATAGGAAGACAAAGAAATTTTCCTAGAAATAACGATGTACAAAGTATGATTATTAATGTATATCCAGATTTCAACTGAGGATTTATATCACGTCGAGCGATGTTAAGAGGAAATATAAAAGTATTTTCATGTGCAATTCCAGTATCATATATTTTTAGATTCTGTAGAAATGTCAGAAAAGTCATTTTCGGAGCAAGACATACAGTTGTACTAGTATGAAAGGCCACAGACAATGATGCAACATGGAGACCCGCCGGTGATGCTATTATAGTAATTCTCACAAAACGTTCATTATGGATGCAGATGATGAATCCGTCAATATCTGAAGAACAACGGTTACTATCTTTTATGAGTCAAGGGGGAAAATCAATGTTGTCATGGTTGACAGTTACCACAGATGCTATCTAGAGTAATATTTTTGGTTTCTGTACATGGCAAATATCCTCTCATCAAGGTGTGTCTTTACCAAGACACATATTTATTGCATTACAAGATGCTGCACAAGCAAATGATCAAACGCGTAGTATTATGATATTTGACAGTCTTTGGGTTTCTGAGATTTCATTAAGGATAAATGGACATCAAGAAGCATCCGAAGATATATTACGGAATTTCGATCAAAATCATCTAGGACGTGGATATCATCGTCTTATGACGTTTATGGGCCGTGATCAAAATGTTGATACTGGATTGCAAATATCACAACTAGATTTTACAACCTTATATCCGATTTATTACTTTTCGCTCGAACATTTAGATTTAACCAGACAATCTGTAGTCGATATACATTTTCGAGATAGTGTAACAAGAGGAGCTATTGATAATTACAGAGCAGTACTGTTATTCTTAGCGATAAATCAATGCTTCTTGAAGGTGCTGGTGGACGAATGAGAGTCGTTGATGCTTCAGTAAAAAATATGTAACACGTAATTAGATCATTTATGAATAATATAAATGTCATATAAACATGCCAAGGTTACCCTGATTTTTGGTCAGGTCCAAAGACTGCAATCGGCATCAAACAATAACTGGAATAAAAATATCGTTTAAAAAAGAACAGAGGAGTGGTTGAAATAAAGTATTGTTGACCGATCGTCAATTCAAAAACTTTAATGAAGCAAAAAAAAAAATCAAATAATGGCGTTAAACTTAGTTTTTCTGCAGGAGCTAACAAAGATACTTTTAAAACGGGTGGTATATTTCCCCTTCTCGCAGCAACACCAGCATTAATAACCGCAGCAGACCCATCTGTTGCAAAAGCACCCGCATTAGGCGCTGTTGTAACTGCTGCTGGAATGGCAATAAAGAAAGCAACCGGACAGGGAATAAAAAAAAACAGGGAAAAGGTCTTAGATTACCAGGGAGCCCGCCCTCATGGTACGGAAAAGGTCAAAGACTTCTAGGAACAGTTCACTGATCTCGCCTATGTCTAATTTTGATTTACTCGATGCTGCTAAAAAAATTAAAAATAAAAAAACTTTAGAGGTGTTTTCATGCGCGATCAATTACCAAAACAACCAAACAATACTGAAACAGGTATCATAAATCTCGATCAAAATTCTGGACAAGGTACCCATTGGGTGGCGTATGCAATTGATCCAAGTGGAATTATTTATTTTGATTCATATGGATTAGCGCCACCAAAAGAATTTCTTCACTATGTCAGCAACAATACTGCTCCAATCTGATATTCTGCATTACCAACACAAACAATAAATGATCCATCAATATGTGGTCGAGAAGTACTTAATGTACTTGATGCTATATCCCTAGCACATCCAAGAAAACCACCCTACAAATTCGTGCTTGAATATACCATGGTGTCACATTTAAACAGATATCAGTACATATAATGGTAGATATTTACGGAAGATCTGCTCATGGTAAAGCTCAGCAGCAAGGTGATTTTTCTAAATATGTAACCCTCGATCAGCTCAGAAATGAGACTGATGATTTATTTAATATTGCAAGTGTGGATCAAAATGAAGTGGTTATTTTTCAGGACCAACAATGACGATTAAAGACGAGTAGTATACAACTACCAGGCGTACTTACACGAATTCCTAATGCAGTTGTTGATAATATCGTTACTTTTGCTGATCAGGGTAAAATACAAGATTTCGGTAAGTCAGTTAACGATTGTTTCAAGACGACAGGCGGTGTATTTAGTGGAGACGTTATTATGAACAAATATAAAATTACAGATCCTGTATATCCAACCACAGATAGTTTTGCTACAACAAAACAATATGTTGACTATCAGGAATCTAAGTACTTATTAACCTACGGTGGTATAATGATAGCATTTCTTAACATTAATAATAATGTTATTAGTAATTTAAGAACACCAGAATCTGAGTTTGATGCTGCTACAAAAAATACGTCGATGTTAAAGAGATTTCAATCAGAAATGAAATTACCGCGCTGAAAAATGGATTTATCAGTCACGTGAACATTTTTTAAAGTTTTCGCAGAAACTTAAACACATAAAACTGATTTTTTCAGAAATGCATCAAATGATGATTTATTGTTGTTGTTGTTGGTCTTAACGCTATTTTTCAGCACTTGATAGGCTATTCATGGCGGCCAGTATTAATGGTGGAGGAAGAAACCGGGAAATCACCGGAAAGAACCACCGACCCATGAGAAGCTACTGGCAAGCTTTCTCACATATCCACATTCGCCGAATCCTAGACTCGAACACACGCAGACAGAGGTGAGATGGCAGTGATCCGTAACGGACAGCGCTTTAGACCACTCGGCCACTCGGGGCCCCTTCAAATGATAATATTACACTGCCTAATATTAACGAAAAATTGAATAATATTATAAGTGGAATTCCTGGCATTATTGATAAAAAAGAGCATAATTAAAATTCCTCACAAGCAGATTAAAAATATTGTCTATGCTGTTGATGCTCGTTTACAGAGACGGACATTACAAAATAATTCTATTGAACACACTACAGAAGTTACTGGTGTATATAGATTACCACTATTTAGCTGTGCAAAGTTCAGTATATTTACCAGATATCCATGGCGTCATTCAGCTGACCTGAATTTATACTTGAACCGTCAGATAAAAAATTAGCATATGCCGATCATTATTGGTCTCTGGAATTTGTAACTGAAGTACCGCAAATTAGGTATGAAAAGTCATAGTATAATGGATCAAATAACTACATCATCTAGCGACCTTCAACGTCACAGATATAATCAAGCATGTGAAGGTCTGGCCAAACTAAAAATACCATCGACCATTATACAGTAAAAGTAAAAAATATTGCAGACGTATGGTAGTTATTAATATAGTTGTGTACTCAGTTTCTGCTATTGTTGCTGGATCCGGATTAATATTATCGACATTAACAATGACTGCTCCAGCAGTTATAAAAATTATTGTTTCAATTTCAACGACTATAGCAGGCATTCTTAGTATTATTGCTAAAAAAATAGCCACATGTGCGAATGATAAATTACGTGAGTATATGATAAAGTTGCATACAGCAACAACAACCTACTCTAAACTATCTGGGTATATTTCCACGTATCTCAGTGATGGTAAAATATCTGACGAAGAGTTTGTAACGATAATTAAAATCTATGATCAAGCATTCAGAATCAATAACGATTCTGGTGACAATAACAAGAATAAAATAAATGGAGAATTAAACAATAATAACAATAGTGATAGAGCCTGAACATCGTTCGTATATTGAGTCGAGAGTTATTACAGCAGATTGTTACTAATAAAACTCCTTCAAAAACTACCATGACGCCAATAAGTTCGACCAAGTCTGAATTTAGCGTTAACTTTCCAACTGCAATTCCAGTAAAAGAGATAGCATTAACTCAGTTACAGTTTTATTATAGCTGGCCGAATATTATATCAAAACTATTTGGTGGACTACAGCAAAATAATTCATTAGTATTCGCAAATAAAAATAAGTCTGATGGAACTCCCGTTTGGCAAGTAGTTAGTATTCCAACTGGCAGTCATCAGATAGAGCACATTAATGAAGAATTTCAGCGAAGAATTAAATCTCTAATTGGGAAATAATCGAAAAAAGCAATTACTGTTTACGAACTAACATTAATGTCGGTGATTGAAATACATTCTCCTGACTATACTGTAGATATTTATCAAAGTTCGATTAGATCAGTGTTAGGATGGCCTGAAGTTGCACCTGTTTGAACCACAGCGATCCGACTTCATAATAGGTGTTAATAAATTTATACAACTTCCAGAATATAGAAAAAATATCCATTTTTGTAGAGCATTACAACAATCACAGTTTATCGTGATTATACGCATCGTACTTATTTTATAACTTTCATTCCAGGTAAGAAAGGTTTAGCAAGAATATCGACACTTAATGTTGAGCAAATTAACTCATTATCAACACCTATTAAATCTGAACATGAACGCGTGTTAAATGATCTTAAAAATTTACTTTCCAGCATCAACACTTTTTATAACGATGATTTAAAAAATCAAATAATTGAAACAATACAACATCTAAATCAAGTTGCAGCAGACTTAGAATATGTAAATAGGAGGATAGTTTACAGAGAACAAAACATTAAACGCGCCGGCAGATAGATTTATTAGTTCTTAAATAATTAATGAAGATGACCTAATTCAGCGTGTAAGTAATAAGCGATTATTTACGAAAGCATTTCTGAAACATTATGGAATTGCAGAAGAACAACTATCAACATTAATAATACCTGGATTTCACTCCGAGATGTTACAATAGTAGTTAGTGATCTTGTTGATGGACACTTTAAAATAATATGAAATTCATGAAAAAAATTAATCCCAACCCCAGCAATTCTCAAATATAATAATGACCAATATGAAACAGGTTGTCATATCTCGCCTAATATTATTAGTATAACATCCACCATTGTACTGAATTTAGTATGCGATATAATTTATAGCCGTTACCACGTCGACCTCTCTAAGTCTAATCAGGCCCAGCAGGGATATATATTATATTCGTCCAGTATTCAAACACCCCCAGGGTGGATTATTATATCTGAGCCAAAAAAAAACAAAAAACAAAAAAAAAACAAATCTACCTGCCTGCACATAATCCATTATTGTCAAGAATGTATTTCGAACTTACAAAACAGGATGGAAATATTACTGACTTAAGAAACGAAACTCTGTATATTAATGTATACATACGCTCGTAGATTGGTCTGGATAAAATATTTGGTTAACTCTCTTGACAGTCTGGAGCAGCAGGGAGGAGGAAGGACAACAATTGAGTCGCTTTACAAGTAAACAAAATCATAAATATAACTCAATAATAATGTAACAAAACTGAGCTAACCTAAACGATTTATATTACCGGTTTTTAACCGAGTGGAAATATATAATCAGTTAGAGACTTTTATTTAGCGTTATTGACCTTTTTTCAGCCTCTGTAGAAACCTTTACTTTTCGTAAATAAGGGCTCTATTTTTTGTAGGGTTCAACCTCCCTGCTGCTCTGGGTTATATGTTGTTTGTTATCTGATAATTCCGAACAGAGTAAATAGACCCAAACCTGCCTGCGCATTATGCAATGCAGATATGGATCTATTCAGTCTGCAGCTGGAATCAATATATAATCGACAATGAAGGAAGAACTGGATAACAGGCATTTTTAAAATAGAAACGTTTTACACTTGGATAAATATATGTTCTTATTGATAGAATTTGAAGAATATGTTCTTCATATGCTTTTATCAGTGTGCCTGTTTAAATCAACTCTTGTACATTTCGTGTTTGCATCCTGCCATGAAAGGGTGGATCTTCTCTGTTTATATAATGCAATTCACTGCACACATGCAAAAACCAGGACTAATAAAGTATAACCTATACTTAAATCCTTCATTATAATTACTGGATTTTTCTATTTCCGACACCAAGCACTTCGCATAAACAAATTGTTTTCCAATGGAAAAAGACTGCAGCAATACTCAAAGTAAAACATTTATGAGAAACATTGTGTGATGTATACAATACACACTTGCCATTTAAAATATTATCTTCAAAAATAAAAATCCAAATCTGACATTTTAATACATTTATCAAAAGATTAAAATTAGTTTATGCAGTGAGGATATAAATTATTTTAAGAATTAAATTATGTATTTTATTTAAGTGACCTCTTTAACAAGTATTAACTCTGCAATGCCTTCTTGTTGTGAATGACTTATCTGCGAGAACGAGAGGATAAAACGCAATAATTCACTACTTATTCATATTTCTCATATTTTCGGCTGTCTCTATAAGATTCAGAACTGGTCATAGTTAATTTGTATAGCATGCAAGAATATACACTGCATGAGACGCTTTTTTCATACGCAATTCTGCTAAACTTCTGTGAAGTGAAAAATAATCTTTTCGATTAAATTTCGATGATTCTGAATAAACAGCAATATTCTGGGATTACATTATGTGGTTTGTGAATGATCGGCGATATCAGGGGAATCAAATTTCATTGTTTGTAAATAGATCGAGTTACATTTAATTTAAAGAGTAAACGGCAGTGCCAAGGGAATTAAATTTCATGGTTTATGTGCAGACGATAACGTCATTGAATTCCGTCTTTGTAATCTGTGATTAAACCGCAGTGTCATGAAAATTAAAATTCATGTTTTGGAAGTAAATTTCAATCCCATAATAAAATTTCTTAAGATCAGATTGTTTATTTCTTGACCTATTGAAAAGTACTTTCCAAGATTCAATAATATTTGTGATATTTATTACTTTCGACGATAAAATCATTAAAAATCTTCCCTGATGTGATAGTAGTTTAATGCCAGTATTTCATTTATATTTTGCATCAGCTAATATCTATATGAATGAGTTAATCTTTCGTTATATAAATATCATGCTCAGGTGTTCTGCGATTGCAGAGTGGGCAAACATTTGGGACAGATATATATATATATATATATATATATATATATATATATATATATATATATATATATATATATATATATATATATATATATATATATATATAATAAGACCGGCTCTCCACAAAAGACATGTCCCAAAAGAGTGGATTAAAATTATTAGATTATTTGTACAAGGCAGAATGGTAATGACAAAAGTAAACTAAATAAAAGTATCTAGCCTTGTTGAAAATGAGTCAAACTAACAATTATTTTCCTTGTAATTTAATGTATTCTATTATAATCAATGTCTATTCAAGTCTTTATAATCAATAATAAAAATAGATCGGTCCATCGTTAGCCACATGTTGAAAACTGATTAACACGAGATCCTACACGTCAATTCTGGAATGACTAAGTTTGTCTTTAATGATCTCAGAATGTACAAAAAGGTAAAACAAACAAACCTTATGAAGAAAACCTTCGCATTCAAAAATAAAAAAAAATGTAAGGAAGACCCATATCTTTACGATTTTCCATACCAATTATCAAATGAAATCTAGACTGCATGTACAGCATGTTTTTTCCAAAGAATATTCCAATGGAAAAAAGTTTATAATGATTTGTTGTTTTTGTTGTTGTTGTTTTAAAAGTCAAAGATAAACTAGTATTGTAATGTCTTATCAATAACACCATCTTATATCATCCTGTATGCAAGAGATATTCACTTTATTACTTGTCCTACAGATTTGTGATTATCCCAATAATAAATCTCTTTCCATAACGGCCTTATGTCATCAGACTTCTCTTCGAGGCCAAAGGCATCGACAGACTAGAAATCTTAGTGGTATCGCAGAGAATTCATTTCAAAGCTTGACAACACGGACCACTTATCGAAAAGATAACTGGCGGCGCAATTAATGTTAACCAGCCATTACATCACACAAAAGTATTTGGACACTGACCAACAATAAATATATAAATGTATTGGTCCATGCAACCCAGTTTATGAACAACTTGATGAGATCGATCAAACATTGCTGCGAAAAAAAAACTTACAATCAAGTTAACGAAAATCGTCACGAGACATGACATTTGTGACAGATAACACATAACAAGCACCATTGTAACATAGTGATGTTATATGAGCTATCATCAATGAAACCAAAAAGTATTCATGTGAGTATTGAGAGAAGACATGTTCAAGGAGTAATTGGTGCAAAACATAACACAGAATTCGGAGACTAGCGCGTTAGACTGTCCACAACAACTAGCGTGAGAACTCCACAAACCAAAAGGAAATTATATTGAAGTGCAAACGTAGTAAATGATATCTTGGCAGATGATTTACTCTCACGACACAGCTAGCCTACAATAATATTAATAAGGCAAAACCTGTTCTACATTTTTCATGTCTTCAGCAGATATGGATTCATTGCACCAAAAAAGAAGTTGAAGGCGACAATAGTTCATGATGTAAAAAACAAAAATTTCGTGAAAATAAGACCAGGTGAGGAGAAATCAAAGAATCGAATTCTTAAACAAAACATTTGAAGCTTTTTGTGATAAACATAATATTGAGCAATATGTGAAAGTTAATAAAAGGTAAGTGTTATTCTAGTGTTACGTTATGGCTCGTTCAAAGTAACATAAAAGAAAGATTTAAGACAACAAACATTTTAAATTTAACAAAGATAATTTATTTTCCTAGAAAAAAAATATAAAAAAATTAAATATGTTAAACAAGACTAACGATTCACAGAAATGATCCAAATTGTTTGTTCAAAATAGAAACATAAGTCCTGTAAAAAGTTCTAAACATATTCTGAAGTTCAATTCCGGTCCAAAATGGCGGATGACCACATCCGACGAAGGCTTAACATAAAATAACAAAATATACACAGTAAAGAAGAGTTTTTGTTGTTCCGTTCCAATTTAGAATATTTTCGGGAAAATGTCCAAATCAGTACTATGTTAGCAAGGAAAACAATTATTCAGAAAAACGAAGTAAAATTATCTTCTCTAACAAGACACATGCTGTTATACGTAGACATACGAACAGATAACTTCAACTAGCACACAAATACCATTTTAAGGTAATAGAAGTTGTGAAACTCTTAAGATGTTACAATAAACTCAAATTGAATTTACGACTCTACGACTGCGTATGACTCTCGAATATCGACTGTCTGTCCGTGACTATGAACGTCTTACAAAATACTTCGGTATATAAACGAAGCTAATACGTTGTTTGAATTACACGCGCACGGATGATGCATGCAAAATTATAATACATCTGGACATTAGGAAAGCCTGACTAAGTATCAGCCAATCGTTTTCATAGCTATTTCTGAATGTTTACTTGTAATGAATTTGTGATCATACACAACGCGTGCTCACATGAGTCACATTTTCGACTCAAGTAAACTCGATGTTTTTCAGAAATATATTAGAATTTTATTAATATAATCACATTCATAATTACATTTAATGAACGAAAATAAAAAAAAAATTATACAAAATTTATTCCTTAACACACATGCATGCTTTAACTACAGGGTTGTAACACTAGACCGACAAAACTAATTTGCGCAATATCGACAAGCTTTGGGAAAGTTGTCAAAACGAAGCAAGTTTAATGAACATGACAGTAAGAGTCTCGCTGCTAAATTGTTTATGATACACGTAATAAAAAATGGGACATACTAAGTCTTTTTTGGTGACAAGGTAGTACCAACTGTACAAAATACTTATAAATTTAAAGCCGATAATGGAATGAACATAAAACGATCTTTTTATGAACATTAACTACATTACAAACAAGATATTTTATTATTGAAAATATTTTGAGAAAAATATGCAACATAAGTTTGTTAAAGTGGAAAAGATATCTCGAATCATTCAACAGCTGGACTTTGACTAACACAGTAGGAAAATCACTTTTAGATAATACTGCCTTTCGTGAGTTAGTTGACTATCGTCAACAGCTTCACATTAATATGGAGTGTAAACAGGATCTTCATCAGGCAGTGATTTCGGTCCTGTTGTGATCTAATTGATAAGACATGTTCTGAAAACGAGTAAGACGATTCCAAAGAGACATCTGTATACATTGATCTGATTCTTAAAGGTAGAGTTTTTGAAATTCTCGAATACGTTATGACGTCGGCAATTGACTTAACTGAATTTATGTAGATCTTGATTTTCGGAGCTATTCCTATACTGTAATCATTTTGTCGAATAAGGAAAGTTCGACCGTCCATAGAGAGAAACAGCATAACTGACTTTAATCATGTCATGAAAAATAGCAACACTAGTTGTTAGATTCTCGCTAGCACACGAGATGAGAAGACAAAAAGGTTGAAACAAGTTATATCATAATCTGACGAGAGAGCAGTATTGTTCATCGACGTCAAACACTGATGACTATAACAACAACAAATCAATTCACGATATCATTGATGCACGACCATATTGATGAAATAGAGTTAATTTTGCTGATTAGTTCAGCGACTTGGTACTTGATAGGTTTATCGTTGATCACCATACATCAATTTGTACGAGGTCTTAAGGAAAAATATTTCACTTTCTCAAAGCAGTTGCTAAAACGAGGCTGAAATAGTTACATAATGATGTTGGATGACTACAGCAACAAAACAGCATGATACAAATGGACAAACTTGGAAACGATGTAAAAAGAAATAGCAATGTATCAAGTTAAATAGCATTACAAGAAAACAAAATCTTACTCTAGAACTTGAATCAGCCTATACCGGATTTCAGAAACAATTTGTGATCGACAATGAAAATAAGCTCAGTTATAGAACTCATCAACGTGACATTGATAAAACATAATTTGTTCGACGAAGTTAAAAACCAGTGGCATAAATTAATTGTTGGTGCAAATGCACTGATAAAAAGACGTGCTGGCGAAATGGAAAAAAGTCATAGCTCCTTGCCTTAACACAATATCAATTTCAATGTACCTAAGTAAAAATATTGCTGACATAAAAACTATTTATTTGAAAAAGGAAATAATGAAGAAAGTAGAGACCTACCAGTACATGTGATACATTCAATAAAAAAAACCTTTCACACTGATAGACAACGCCATTAAGAGTATCATCTTACGTCAACTTCCCTGCATGTATTGAAAAGCAAGGATCACTCATGAACATAAAGAACAACGATGAATTCTGATTCTTGTATGTTCTAGCTCACGTTAATTCATTAAACTAGAACGAGTTTCAAAATGCAGAGATCACATTAACACAGTGAGCAAAATAATACTTAAATTACTACTTGCTTAAACTATATACAAAAGTTTGAAAATTGAATTCTGATATCACAATAAATATCTCTGATAATAAACAGCGAACTGATACAGATAGAAAATGTGTTGTTTATCCTAGGCTGATCTGCAAAAATACTGATGATAAAACCATGCATCTGCTACTATATACAAATCATTACATGTTCATCAATCGTTTTCTAGACCTTTCAGCAAACATATTCAGCACAAGACAGCTGAGATTTTCCATTTCAAAAGTTCTCAAGTTAAACAGTGGAGAGAGATAGTGATCGAACAAAGCAAAAGTTTAGTTTTTGTGACGTTCACAATACCTAAAAAGAAAACAAAATTGCTGAAGTTGCAAAAACGCTGAAATCTAACGATACCATTTGTGACTTAGAATGAATTCGAGGCGATACTCGAGACAGTTGAAGCATCATCGAATTATCCAAGTAAATCTTTTACCACAGGTATGCAAATTCATCTGACCTGCTCTGATTCTTACAAATTTGTCTGTTATATTGACCAAAACAAATAATACAAATAAAATAAAACTCTAGCACCATTGTTCTTTAAAAGATGGTTGAGTGAGGTTGAAGCAATAACAAAGCAATGCACCAGATATACACTCCAATTCTCTAAAGTCTGACTCAAGCAAACTCATACAGACCCAATTATAACCCTACGTTATTACTTGCAGGAGTTAGTACATATGCCGAAATCTCCTGTCCTAAACATGGTGCCTATTCCAACATGATCTTATTGTATACTGATATTGTTGACATAGACGTTGAAGATATACATTTTACCAAATGTCACCCTGTGTTATCAATCAAAATAAGGCAAATCTTAGAAATTATAGTGAGCATAATTAGCGTGACTATCACCACGTGCGTACCATGTGTCATCTAAAGCTTTCTTGTTTAGTAACTGTAAGTTCTCATGAGGGAAGGAAAGCCTTAGAACGGACGGATATAATGCAGTAATTGAGACAGATAGATAGATAAGACTGAGGAACATACAAGACCGCGTCAATGTCAAAACATCGACAACAAAGGAAATACACCATATTTTTCATTATAAGCAAAAAGATTGGCAGGTGTCTGTGTAAAACAGTGAATATCTCAGATTTTTAAATGTAGATATATATATATATATATATATATATATATATATATATATATATATATATATATATATATATATATATATATATATATATATATATATATATATAAAGCATACGAGCAGGTAGAATAACACCAAACAAATGAGGATTATTTTTTCGGTCTGGTTTAATTAAAGTCTGATTGGGTAGAGATATGATGCAATAATTTTCTTGCTTCAGGCAAAATGTAGGTCAAGCTCGTAACTTTCAGTCAGTCTCTGGGATGTCATCAATTAGAATTATTGCCTTATGTTCATTAACCCTTAATATTACATTACTAACGAGCATTGATTATAAATAAACAGTTTGCCAGCGATTCATGACTGAATAATAATTATAACTATTGTGTATCCGTTTGTTCATTTATTTTTTCCTTCTTTCCATATCTCAGTCATCTAACATATATCTCTAAAGGTATCGCTTTTTGTATTTGCATTTTTACTTATATAGTGATGTATGTCAGCCTATAAGCAACGAACAAAATTATTTTAATGAAGCCATACTCTTTCACATTACCGAGCAGAATGAGAAATCAGACTATTTTGCAAGACGCAAAAAAATTATTGGCTAAACTGAAGAAAGGCATTTTTGCCACTAATATGTTCATTTTTTATGTATTATCACATTCAACAAGTGAAATAACTTGACAATGGAAAAAAGTTGGAAAATACGTTATATTTTAATGAAATTTACAGCAATCAATTGAAAGTTGATAAAGTCATCTCTCGCGCAATGCGTCCAAGTGCGTGTACATACCGAGGTTCTGCTGGACATGATCACAGCAATGAACACGATTTTAACGACGCTGCTAGTTTGTTATTCTTCGAAATACGAGAAGAAAATTACAAAACATAGAATAAATGGGAATATAGTCTGGTCATATTCAGAGCGAAAACGCGAACTTTTCCCTCTTATTTATTAAACAAGCCGTTCAGACTGCTTTACAATTAGTAATGATATCCAAGAAAGATATACATAAAGGTGAAACAGAATTTTTAATGCGTTTGGAACATCAGCTTTGGTTACATGTTATTAACAACAACAACAACAAAAGAAGAAACATTTTAGCGAGATTCAAACTAGCATGTATGGACCAAAACTGCGAGTCACATGCATATATATTGATGTAAACCATGTAATAAACAACATAATATATCATGCCAAAGCACCCCCTATCCTTGATATAATTGGAACACACATACACATTATATACAGTGACAATCTCGTATATATATATATATATATATATATATATATATATATATATATATATATATATATATATATATACATATATATATATATATACATATATATATATATATATATATATATATATATATATATATATATATATATATATATATATATATATACACGAGATTATCACTGTTTCATACCGAGAACTAATAGCTTTTTTTCTCGCAAGTTACTTATTAGGTGACGTTCTTTATTTCAGTATTTTGTTATTGGAAACACAGTTCAAAGTGTTAGACATTGTTGGTTCGATTAAAAAACCTTAAATATCACATGTGAGAAGACTATCAGTCAATCCGAAGAATTTGTTAACTCTGGCAGGCATCAAATACGTCTGAATTATACCTCTGCCTTTATATTAGACATCTGCCACGTTGTATTTGTAAACTTTCAATGGCGTTGTCTTGCATGGACAACTCTCCTTCTCCAGTTACAATCATTCTGATAACTTTTAACTAATTTTGTCCCTGTATTGAATAATCTTTTAATTTGTTTTAAAAAACAAAAAGCACACGTCAGAACAGCTGAAAATAATATGGAATATTTTGAAGTTTCGACACAAATTTACGGTAAAGTAAATATATATGTGTTAGTGACAAGTATTGAAACATTATCCGAAAGAATTTAAAAAATACCCAATTGTATATTTTTTCAATTTAATGAGATGTATTTCTATTCCAGTATGTTTGTTGTATATTTTAGTACACGCACACACACACACACACACTCTCTCTCTCTCTCATACACACACACACACACACACACACACACACACACACACACAAACCCATGCAAGATGTATTCTTACAAGATGTAGATAGATGATATATACTTTAGGTCTGATGTTTCTAATTCTTATCCAGCAGTTACCACTAGATTCTTTGTTGTTTTATATTCAAAATTTACCCTTTTATTCGATACGTTACATTCATATTAAATATAAATTATTCCCTACTGCAGTATTCTCAGTCATATATAAAATTATACTTTGAATACAAGATATATTATTTATAATCAATTCATAATTTGAGATATTTATTATTTATATTTGATTTATTAAACTCTCTATGCTATTATTTCTTATTCGTATCATATAATTATACTTTTGTATGCAATATTTATCATTCATATATGGGATTTATCATTTGAATGTAATAATCTGCAATCGCATCGATATCATCTTAGAAGGTATTCCCAGGATCAGCACACTATGTACACTTCCAGCATAGATCACATAACCATTTATCTCCTTTCATTAGTCAATTTTAACACTGAACTTCAAGACCAATAAATGTATCCCTTTAACTATAACGATAATGTTTTATCTCCTCGGGTTGGATATTTTATAGATAATAATGCGATTATTTTTAATCACCAACATCTAGTTTCATTTTGTTCACTGTTCATATTTTAAAAAATGGGAATGTGCAGTACAAATTAAATCAGATTGGGTAAGATATTCGATGTGCAAACTGTTTATTGTTTTGGACATTTCTCACCGATACGAGTTCCTATAAAACTTGGAACTTTTTTATGTATAGAGCTTACACCACTGAATTGCACCTGAACCGGTTGATTATACTGCAAAATGGCGTTAAACCCTACAACAACTAGCAGAACATAGTTTATGCATCTGTAATTATCCTGGCTGACCACTACAGCTTGGGTTTAATGTAAAATGTTGATGGGCTAGAATATTTTGTAAAGAAAGAGCTCTTTAAGAGCCAGAATAAAAAGTTGTTGACCCCAGTTCAGCCATGAAGTGAACTGCCATGGAAGTACATACGAGTTGCTTGGACCACTGATCCAGCCGAGTTACCTTGTGAATCAACCTGCAGTGGTTAACTATCCCAATATACAATTTTGCATAAGATTTTCAAGATGACTGACATGGGGGTCATTTAAATGTTACATCGGTACCAATATACATATGAATGTTTTTGGGTTAAAAGCTCATCATTAAGATCATTCAATAAAGGATTGTTTTTGGTTTCAGTTTCAATGCCATTCTTCAGCACATGATAGCTCATATATATATATATATATATATATATATATATATATATATATATATATATATATATATATATATATATATATATATTTCTCCTACGTACGAGCTAATATCATCACATCGACTCTGACATCATTTTTGGTGATGCGTGCTTAGTCGTGACGGTATATGTATGGGATGGTGCGTTCAGGCAAAACGATGGGTGCCATTTACTCGCAGACCTGGGTTCGAAACTCTGTAGAGTACGAATTTATTTTCTCTAACCTGTATGATAGTATTGTTTGTATTAAAGTATTAATTCAGCCCACTATTATCAAGTTTCTACTTCAGAATCCAGGAATAACACTGTCTGTTCTGTTTGGTATATATTTATTATTCTTTGTAATAAAAAATCCTATATAGCTTGATTTCTTTCATAGAAATCTGGAACGACATTATATATATATATATATATATATATATATATATATATATATATATATATATATATATATATATATATATATATATATATATATATAAACCAGACGTTATAAGTAGATACTACAAATCATTCAGGACTAGTAGCAATGAGTTCCACAGGGTTAGTAGCATATTTCTTTCAAAATATTCATACTTTTTTAAAATGCTTTTAAGGTTCAAATTCTTGCTTTTCAAGATGGATTATTACACTAATTTACATGATACATAAATGAAACTATGTAAACGCAAGTTAATACTTACTGTTATTTCAAACGAGGGAACATTTCTTGCAAATTTATTTTTTGAAAAACAAAAACCATGAAGTCAAGAGTATGATAATTGATACCCTTCCCATTAATACTAAACATCCTACATCTGGGCATTTGAAAAATATACAGTACCTGAACAATTTTCTTTTTACTCTGTATACACTACACTAATCACGCAGTCCAGAATATATTACAGTGAATTTCTCAGTTCTTGTAACTTGTCATCAAGCAGGTTTTTCTTAAGTTTCAAATTCAGCTATTTTTTTGTCCTTGACAACTTTACTTCAAACCATCTGATGTCATGATAAAGAAAGTTTTCCTATGTGTGTCTGCTTTCAAAACATAGTCGTCAGCAGCAGCTGTTCTTGTATCAATGTCTTTTTCATTACCTGCCCTTCTTCTTCACCCACCCAAATACAATAAAAGTATGCAAATAAGATATTTATGTTTTAATATCACTTATTTAAAAGATATGGATATTTAAAACTATTTCATATTATATAAATATTAATATTTCTCTCAGCTTTATTCCAAATTTTTAGATTTATCATTTTCCTTGCAATTATTGTCTGTCCTATTTCCACTCAATCCAAAAATAGGACCTGATTGAACTTATTTCTTAATAAAAAAAAACATGAATCTATGCATTCACCTACATACCTCTTTCGTCAAAAACTTTCATGCAGAAGGATTTTTGTTTTGCTACATTAGCCGCTAACAGCAGCTTCATTACAATATTTGGTGGGGTTTATTTCCAGCTGCATGTGACAGTTCAGCACTCTCCGACTGCACGCAAGTCAAATATCTCATTGTCCAAACTTTATATTTTTCTTCGCCTAGCCACCAAAGTTGGAATTGGCAGCCAGGTATTTAGAAGTATACAATTGATTCAAACTTAAACCTCGACTACATCCGGGATTTGAACAATGAAGTATACGACTGCGCAGTGGTCAGTTGTGGAAATTTTCATTCCGGCACAAGCTTTAATAGTTAACCACCCTAACTACCCCTTTTTTAATACATAAATATGTAAAATAAAAACTATTCCTTTCGGTTTAAGAAAATCATGGCTTTGATGGACAAATTCAAAGACTTTTCAAGGTCCCCTAGGGACCTTGGTTTCAAGTTGGCTGATACAGTGTCCATATTGGATGTCAGATCAGAACCATTTCATTTTATACCAACATCATAAAAAGTCTTATAGTGAAAACTCCATGTTGCTATGTACATCAATTCAGTAGTATTTTTAAGATTTTGATACTTGCCAATGTGGTGACCATGCTGAATAACCTTTCTATTTCAGTCTAACTAGACCATGTAATAAATGTTTCTGTATAGTTCATGGCAATCCTCCAAGCACTTTAGGAAGGTATGCAATAAAAAAAAAACAACTAACTAATGGATGGATGGATGGACGACAGACAGCAGATTATGTCAAATGTGCTTCAGGTCTATGACCAATTAAGCTAAAAAAACACTGTGCTGGCCATACTTAATTTCCAAAAAAGACCCATTTTTAATTAGGAAGCAGAACATGATGACAGTGACCTTTGGTTGTTATGATGCACTCCAAACATGGATGCATCAAATTGTCAAGTTTCATGATTTAAACATAACAATCCCCTGTAAAAGACACTTAAGCAAAGTTAATGAAACATGAAATGTAGGTAAGACATTTGCAATAACGATGTATTAATTAAGATGCATTCCCTCAACTAGTTTCTAAGAATAGCCATGTACAGGATGCAACATGCAAAATACCTGTGTAAGAAGAGTCAGTGGAGCATTAAAATTGGGACAATGACCAACTTCTGCTTTGATTGAGTAGTATCCGTCAATACACATCCCTTCACCATGCAAAAACCCGTGTCATTATGAACTAAATGCAAAGAGGACCCAAGGTGGCAGAGTGATCTAAAGTGTTTGCCTTTAACAATCACTGCGTCTCCACTGTCTGCATAGGTTTGAGTATCAGGCTAGGCCTAGGAGAAAATTGCCAGTAGCTTTCCAATGGGTCTGTGGTTCTTCCTCCACAAACTATACTAACTGCCATGTACAGCATCAAGTCCATAACAGCAATTAAATGAAAACTTTACCATTGCCTGTAACGTGAAATGAAGACTAATGATATACTGGGAATGCAAAAATAATATCAAGGAATTCAATTTAAGACCATTGCATACTTTCATCTGTCAAGTACTGAAACCATCTAATTTTCTTTTTGGCAATAAGATTTTCAAATTAGCTATGGTACACGTGCTGGATGTCAGTTTGGTACCATTTACCTTTATGGCAAAGTAGACATTATTAAAGTATTTTGACAAAAGCCCCATGTCATAATTAGCATCCATTCAGGAGGAATACTGACAACAAGAATTAAAGATAGTCATAGTGGAAGCCATAATGGTCATATGACTGAATCCATTTTTACATAAGGCCAACTAGGTACCATAGTAAGTCTATTGGTGGAAACCCCATGCTGATATCACCATTTGGGGCCACGGATCACTGCCATCTCACCTCTGTCTGCGTGTGTTCGAGTCTAGGATTCGGCGAATGTGGATATGTGAGAAAGATTGCCAGTATCTTCTCCTGGGTTGGTGGTTCTTTCCGGTGATTTCCCGGTTTCTTCCTGCACCATTAATACTGGCCACCATGAATAGCCTATCGTGTGCTGAAAAATGGCGTTAAGTCCAACAACAACAACAATGATATCACCATTGACTGAACACGTGTATTATTTTTATGATTCAACTTTCCAAATGGAGTTGAGGTGGCGTTATTGGATGTAAATTCAGCACCACTATCATTTAAGACCTATCTGAGATTGTAAGAAATCTGGTAAAAATTACAGATTTTCTGTTCAAGTACAGATGGGATAAGATTTTTATAATGGCTTCAATGGTGGTCATACTGTATACAACATTGGCACCATTTTTATTTCTGACCAGCTAGACTTTGTATGGCAACTTTGGAGACAAAAATGTTGATACAACCATATATTTAGTAGTAGCTCCATATAGTAATCATCCATTTAGGAAGAGAAGCAATAACATGATTTTAATGGTGGCCATAATGCATATCCATGCACCACCATTTTTATTTAATTAGACTAGGTGTCTCAAACATGGCCTACCAGACCAGGTTTCTTGTTAGTGTCAAATTTGTATGCTCATATTTCATGAAGTTTAGTACATTTGTATCAGATCTGTCCTGCCATAGCAAATGAACTTGACACCCTTGAACTAGAACATTAAATGAATGTGCATGTAAAGTTACAAGGCAATCCTGGGAGTGGACAACATACCGTCCCACAAGGTCTTCTGGTCTATGGACAGTAGAGCTAAAATCAAGTGCTCAAATTTAATTTTTTTGTAGCCAGAAGAATTAATATGCAGAGAAATTTACTAGTCCTGCCAAATCTTTACTAGTCCTTTCACACACATATTGAGATTAATAATAATTTTAGTTCATAAACAACATTATCATAGGAAATGCAGAAGTATAAAAGTATTGTTGTTGTTGTTATAGGTTATATATATAGGGTTTAACACCATTTTTTTCAGCACAAGATAGGCTATACATAAAAGTATAAATCTTGCTTCAAATCATCAGTCAATTCACATTTCTTGTTTCTCATGATAATCTAGATCCAATTTCAGAAAGGGATTCAGGTGTCCTTTCTCATCCTCCACCTGCAATCTGGGTCTATATGGGGTTTGTTCTGGTCTTCTTACCAGTCTCCCTGACAATTACACAAAAGAGTAGGTCAGACAGAACCCAAGGTCACAAACATGATCTCCAGTCTCTCTTCATCATAATCATCCCTCTGTGAAAACCCCTCTCAGCATCAGCAGAGTTAGCAGAGATTGTCAAGATAAGGTCAATCAATGCCAGAATATTTTTGCAGTCAGAAGTACATGATTATATAACTGTGGAACAAGTCAAAGCAGAGATGTCTTTATAATTGCAAGATAACAGAATACATTAAGAAAATATGAATCTGATTAAATTTAAATTAAAAATGTAATGTCAGTACTTAAATATTTATATTAAACTGTTTTTAAATGTTTTCTTTAAATGTTTACCTTCTGTAATCAAGATACTAAGCTAAATAATTTTTAACAAATCTGTTATCAATGATGTTTTTAAACTTTAGCATTTTTGTTAAATACAATGTGACCCCACTATAACGCTATAGTTGGCCATAGAACCTGAATGCAGTATGAACTGAACCATTTGATAAGCAACCATTAACATTACCAACAAATTTGTAGGATTATCGGGGTGGTGGTAGTGTTTGTAAAAAAAATCTGTGCTAAAACATGTGCTTCATTGGCAGTTACCATTTTAAATCAGTGTATATTAAATGAGAAAAACACCTGCAGTGATAACAGATTGCATATATATTACTTTATTCAGAGAACCAAGCATTGGTGCATACCCATGTATAGTATATATGTACATCTAATCTATATTATGAATAGAGTATCAACATGCTTTGTTGTTGTAGGGTTTAATGCCATTTTTCAGCACAATATAGGCTATAATTGACTGCCAGTATTAATGGTGGATAAAGAACCCTGGAAAACACCGGGAAGAACCACCAACCCACAAGAAGCTACTGGCAGGCATTTTCACTTACCTACGTTAGCAGAGTCTGGACTCTAACTTAAGCAGACAGTGGTGAGATGGCGGTGATCCTTGACAGTGCTTTTGACCACTTGGAGCCCCTCAACACCATGTACTCACCACCTGTGAACCTCATCATCTACATTGAATCCACAATACAAATATTTCCATCGAAAATATCTACACAGATTTAAAGTATTCAGTAAATTTGTCACAGAATGGTATGTGATTGAATACAATGGGAAAAAATTGCAAATGGTATGTAATGAATGATTAAACAGTACATCCGAAGGTTAAATAACAGTGTCTGTATAAATTTCACTCTGCTAAATGTTCTCGTTCGTGATTTGCAATACTTTATTATTGTTTGAAAAACTCTGTAATTTTCAGCTCCTTTCTGACTACAGCAATAAACAAGGGGGTTATTTTTGTAGGGAATGGACATTATCCACTGGTCAACTGACTGCATAAAACAACACCACCAAGTCACGTGCACATGTTGGCAGCTTGCGTTTGATGTTTTCTAATTCGTTGGCCCATAATTTGAACAAGTTTAGCCCGGCAATTGACTTTGATAATAATGTACTTAAATTGATTTATATATTCAGGTGAGAATTTTTTATCAACCGCCGCATTGTTTATTGCTTAGTTGTGAATGCATCTTATAGAACGTCAGATATTGAGTAATGATTCTATAGGGACTGCATTGTAGATAAAGTAGATTTGATGGCTTCATTGCTAATTAACCAGTAATAAGAACATCAACATGTATGATCTGTTATCTTTCAACAATAAAGACCAAAGTTCTCAACCTCAGCATTGTTTATTGCTTAGTTGTGAATGCATCTTGTAGAATGTCAGATATTGAGCAATGATTTTATAGGGACTGCATTGTAGACAAAGTAGATTTGATGGCTTCAGCGCTCATTAACCAGTAATAAGAACATCAACACATATAATCTGTCATCTTTCAACAATAAAGACCAAAGTTCTTTTTAGGAGCTACATCACTATCATCTTATATTAGAATCCATACATGATTTCCTCCCCATAATGATAATAAACTTTCTAAACATTAATTTTCGCACTTTTAAGAAATGTTTACTGTGTTATGAGAATAATACATGATATTTCGGAAGCAAAGCCACATATGTCTTATACTCAAATTTATAAGCAATATCTTTTGCAAAATGATAACAAAATGTTACTTAATTTACTTTTTTTACTTAATTTTTTTTTTGTTTTCGACAAAAGTACCGGTAATAAGGTAAATGAAATTTCGGGAGCCATGCCACAATCATTTCATATTAGAATCCATACGTAATTTTGTTCACAAAATGATAATAAAATTTCTACATGTTAGTTTTTGCACCTGAAATATTTTCTGTTTACAAAAAAAAATACATATACAAGTATGATATTTTGGGAGCCATGCCACAAATTTATAAACAATCTCTTTTCCAAAATGATAACAAAACATAATTTACTTTTCATACTTTTTTTTTTAACAAGAAATTACTGGTAATAAGGTAAATGAAATTTTGGGAACCATGCCACGATTGTTTTATAATAGAATTTATAATTTCCTTACCAAAATGATAATAAACCTACATGTTATTTATGCACTTTTAAGAAAAAATGTTTCCCCCTATATGAGAAAAATACATGTACATGTATATATTTTGTAAGCAAAGCCACAATCCTCATATTCAAATTTATAAGCAATCTCTTTTCTAAGATGATTACAAAACGTTACATAATTTACTTTTTGTACTAATTTTTTTTTGTTTACCACAAAAATATCGGTAATAAGGTAAATGAAATTTCGGGAGCCACACCACGATCGTTTTATATTAGAATCCAATTTGTGATTTCCTCCTCAAAATGATAATGAACTTTCTACACCATTATTTTTGCACTTTTAAGAAGAAATTTTTTCTGTGTACGAGAATAATACATGTATATGTATATATTTTGGGAGCCACGCCACAAACATCTTGTATTCAAATTTATAGGCAATCTTTTTCCAACATGATAATAAAACTTTGTACTATTTACTTTATGAACATAATTTTTTGTTTACAAGAAAAATATCTGTAATAAAGTGAATCAAATTTCGGGAGCCATGCCACAACCATATCATCTCCGAATTCACATTATAATGAAGCATGTTATAGCGAGGTCACACTGTATTTGAATATACCCCCATTCCAATTCCACTACATCAGCATCCACACCTGCACTGACAAGCACTGGCCGGAAGTGCTCCACCAAAACAAATTTCTGCCTTTCACTTCCAGCCATCTAGTAACTAAATGTAACAACGCGATTACCAACATCAACTATTTTCATCTCTTCAAGCTGACACATCCATACAAAATCAGTGAAGGGTCTTCGGTTTTTTAAGGTTGCAGGTGCTTTCTAATCAAATTAACGAGCTTGTCAAACACATTTCCGATTTAAACATTCCAAGCTCTTACCAGTGGGTCTATTCTTTTGGTGGTATCTGCATTGCTGCTCTCCTTTTGTGTTGCCCGAAGCTTTCATGCATGTTCATTTTTTCAGTTTTCATGATCGAGCAACCTGCAACAAAACTGAATGTTTTGTTTTTGCAAATTTTGGACAAAAGATACGCTGAAAAACGTTCTCTACTCCATCGTAATTCAGTCTTTTTCCTGTCTTTTGCCCACATCTCCTGAAACGTTTGATTAGGTTCCTCCCTATCATACAAAAATATTTCTCTTTTATGTCATTTTCATTAAACTTTTGTTTTTTTTCCAGTGGTTGAACACCTTTTATAAAATGCCACATTTTGCCTGTCATAAGGACGAAATAGTCTCATTTTAAAATATAAGATGTTACAGTATAGCCGACAGAGATTATTTTAAGTAAGAAAATGAATGTCACAGCATCCTTTATATAAGAAAGTCAGCAAGAAAATGTGTTTTAAAACGTGCCTTTGCCTCTACCCACCCCAAATTAAATGGCCTCTGCTTAATAAAGACTAATTTCAGCAGTTGTTCTGCAGGATAAAAGCAGTGGATATTGTAAACACCATTATAAAATATTAGTATCAGAAGATAATGTTAGTTTCAGCTTAGAAAAGATCTGTTACCATCGAATGAAACCATCAGACTCAGCACATATTTAAAAATTCCAATTAGTCTCATCATTTATAGCAAAAGTTTGGCAATTGTTCCCTAATTAATCAGACTTCAGTGCATTGTTCAAAATTAATAAAGTGGAAAATTTTCAAATTTTAGATGCCAATGTTCAGATTTTAATTTCCATCAAATGTCCGACATTCTGTTTGGATATCTCCACGTGGATTTAATTATTTGGTCATTCTTGTAAGGGAAATAAATATAAAATGTATTTTTATCATTATAGAAAAAATAGCTGTATGATTATTATGTAATTATAAATATTTTGATGCAAATGTAAAATATTCAGTTTCACTCTTTGTGACTTGGAGCATTTGGCTAGTGAGCTAAAAGAAAAAAAAAAAACAAAACCATAAACATGCAAACTTAATTTCTTTGAATAGTTTTTTCCATGTTCTTTTGTTTGGTATATTGCTTTGTAGTTTATTACTGTGGTCCAGTCAATAAAGTGTGATACCATGTCATTTTTCATTTAATTCATTATCAGATTAATTGGGATCAATTACCAAACTTCCTGTTGTTAATGATTGGACAATAACTGGCACTGTTACACGAAATGCACAAAACTGTATGGCTTATTGTTATTAAAATGCACTTTTCCAAGGCAGATATTGACTTCATCTTCTCATGCCATTATTTTATGACTGTTTACAGTGGTCACTGCTTTGATTCTATAGAACATCTGCTGAACTCAATAGTCTTTATCAGAGAATGGCATAAACGCTGATGCTGATAATCAAAATTTACTATCCTATTGGACTATTAACATTATGAAAGTTACTAGTCTGACAGATAATCTACAAGCCACAGGCTAGCAGACTACTGCTAATTTCGAGCCCTGCATAACCTAAGCCAGCAAATGTGAAATACAGATTATAGCTTTTGTTGTAAGAGTGTCAACAAAGCAGGAAACTGAATCACTATGACCTATATTTGTAACACAAGTGTAGACTTCATTATGAATTAGGTGTATAAAATTAATAAAGGGTGCAATAAACCTATTTGCTAAATGCAAAACCCTAACCCAAGCTAGTAAAATGTGAAATACAGGTCAGAGTTAACTTCTTTTGATGCATGGCTGGTACTAATAGAGATGCATATATTCCAAGTCAGACAACAACATAAACAGATCTTGAGAAATAAACTTTACAATAATTTTAACGAAAGTCACAGAAGTGTGAAATGCAGCTTACTTTTGTGATAACATCAAGCGCCCACTTACCAAGTTCCATGATTACACATACAACATGAAAATTTAAGCTTAAAATAAAACTTCACCAAAAACATAGAGAAAATGATACAGGAACAAAGTTAACCCTTTCCCTGTGGGTAGACATTATGAATCCCATCCAGACTGATGCCAAGTGTTTATATCAAATAACAAGATGCAGTGAGGACGTACATGTGTATAGACTTAGATATGGGCTGATGCTGACATAAGACAACTGACTTATTTACTTCTTTTAAATGATAACAAAGCATAGATCAATGTTTAAGCTGAGCACATAAAGCCTGCATAGCACAAAGCCATTTTCTGTGCAACATCAGTACCTGGTCCAATCCATAGCACTAATATGCACTAAGGTTTAGTGGTTTCCAATCAATGAGTAATAGAAAGTGAAATCATGAAAAATAAAACAATGACATGATAATGTACACACCATGTTTAACACTCCTCTATGGAGTATTAAGTGACAAAGACCCTGACTTGTCTTTTTTGACCCCCCAAACCAACATACTTCTATACTTTAAATAAACGCAAGCCAATGTTTGGACCAGGTCTATGATGGAGAACCAATGTAGAACCCATTTATCCGCTTTCTGAATTACTGTACTAATTCAGTTCCCCTAGTAAACCTATGCCAAAACCATGACATTAAAATTCAATAGCTTAAGATTTCTGAGTGCCTATGATCAAACCTATATTTATCAGTATAAATCAAACCTGGATATCAGTTTCTGTGTAGAGGAAAGGATATGAGTTGTGTCATTTTCTGGACCTGCATGTGTTTGAAACATGAGCTTTCAATTCTGCACCAAAGAGTCAGGCGCTAATTTTAGTAATGAGTGTTCCAAGCTCGTGACTGTTACAAGGCTGAAATTCCATCAAAAAACAATGTAATTTTTTACACTTACAACTAGGATAGGCTCTCAAACAATTCTTTTTCCTTAAACATAACTTTTTCCTTAAACATAACTTACATTATTAACCAATCATAGCCACCCAAACCCATATATACTGTACTTAATGTTCACCCATATCCAGGCTGGTTCCCATTTTTCCATACCATTAGTACTGTGTGTCCATCAGTTATTCACCTTTGCCTTTCAAATTTCACCCCTGAATTTTGAGCAAACATGTGCAAGACTACTGCAGACTTTTGTCCAGATCTTAAGTGTAGAAGTAATATTATTGTCCGAAAACCAATTTTATTCTTTTACTCAGTCACCTTGGCATCTGACCCCTAAATCAATTGTCCTTACAGCCCCTTCCCTTCTCCCCAGTACAAGCCATCTACAATGTCAACTGTTGATGACTTAAGTTATGATGCAAAAACCCTCTTATTCCAGTGAACTTGACCATTTGATTCTGAAATCAATTCGGTTCTTCCTTATCTCATCAACAAAGTGTAGGTGGTGGAGTACTAGAGTTCTGTGCAGACCATTTTTCTTCTTCAGTCACAGTAGCCTAAATCTTGGAAATTTTAATCCCAAAATTGACAGGGTTCCTTAAACCAAGAGCAAGCCATCAAAAGCACCTGGCAACTGTAAATGGTAGACAAATTCATCTTTTGTCTGGAGACAAAATTTATGATATGCATGTAATGTAACATGCTTGGCCTTATAGCAGCAATTAACATGTATTAGGTACAAAAAATATTAGGAAATTATTCATATTTTCATGCTTTCTTATTCATATTGCTTAGTGCTACTTGACTTTGACAATGAATGATAACTGTCCCGTCTCTCTCTCCCTTTTGACATTTAAACACTTCTGATAATAAAAACTGATTCAGCAACATAAAAGTATAAAATGTACTAATAAATCTCTCACACTAAATTTGAAAGACATACATGAATAAATGTAACAACAGTCATGTACATTACAGAAAATGTCAACATCGTGTTTTTTATGATCATCAGAACCATACATTTGATACCATTTCAATCATGGAAAATTTTATTCAGTTCTTGAAATAACATTTATCTCATATATATATATGAATATACAATATATACACTTCTAAAGCATCTATACAAATCAAACCCAGTTCTACCAATTGGTCCTGCAATATGTGAACCACCAGGAATCATATCACTTGTCAAGACCATCCAGATCCATTCATAACATGCATTTACCTGAGAGTAAGCAATCCTTTTCTATGATAAAAAGCACAAAAGTTCATTTCTGAATACAAAAGTTATGTCTTCTATAGTATGTTTTACTATCAGAAATTTAAGGAGTCAAATACCGAGAGCATAACTGAGAAAGGTTCTCTTATTTAACAACTGTAGAAGGTTCTAGTTCTTTAGCTAGGGCACTTAAAAAACAATCAAACAGCATAAAAATATAAATTATAAATTATGCATTTCACTTGATTGTGTTGGGTGGATAAGTTTGTGACTGTGACTGAAACCCAAGTCCAATGCCCCTGTGTGTATGTGTTGCCATTCGGGCAAACTCGTATTCTTTGTCCAGCCGTGAGAATAATTCATCCTGCTTTTTCTTCTGTTCATCAGTCATTTTCTCATCTTTCTCAGGAACCTTTCCTTCTTCGTTCTCTTTCATGCCCATCAACTTGCGAAATTTATTGGCCATTTTCCCATCACTGTCCAATGCAAAGGCTGTAGACTGCCACTGTGCCTCTTTTTCCTAAAGAAAACATTGATTGTAATAGGTACAAGTTTATTGTAGAAGCAAGCCTATTACAAAACAGATCTAGTCAAATAACAAACTTTAAAAAGTCCAACTTATTTAATTAAACATTAAATATCAAAGTTGCGCTTTTGACATATGGTATATTCTTGTAACCAAACATGTAATGAATATATGATTTCAAAAACCTTATATAAACATACCTGGGGACAGAAAAGATGCTAGTTTTGTCTATGCAGATGACTTGTTTGCAAACAGTACATGAACTGTTGCAGTTACTTCCATTGCGTACCCTCCCCAAACAGATTCCTATCTAAACAAATAAATCATACTGCAGCTCACTTACATATGTAATTAAATCATTTCATATAATTTGATCATAAATTAGATATTTTCACTTTTAAGTTTTGAAACTGCATAAATCATTTCATATAATTTGATCATAAATTAGATATTTTTACTTTAAGTTTTGAAACAGTGGATATCTGCCATTTTCTTTTACTCAGTTATGTATTGCCAGGCCGTATGTGACTTTCTTACATACCACTTGAAATTCACATGATCTTGTTTAAGTTTGGAGTTCTTTCATTTCCCCAAAAGTAATTTTTACCAAAAATAGCTAAATTTATATCTTCATAATTGACTAATTAGATTCCTAAAATTTTGTTTGAGAAGTAACAAAGCTATTCTATTTAAATATACATGGTACCCTTTGAAGGCACTTTTTAAAAAAAATATATGCCAAGGTACTCAGATTACCCAAGTAGTAGAATATGACAATACTATGGGTGACTACACTGTATTAACATTGCCTTCCTTGGATCCCACATATTTGTTACTGGGACAGCCTTAGTGCATACATGGGTATTCTGATGTTAAATTTTAATCCAACATATCACATAGAAAAGTTATTAATTATTTATTTAACAATCATTAATTTAGCTGAATCTGGATAAAACAAGTTATTCTAAAAATTCCCAGCATGGATAAGGGAAAGCAGCTCTAAGTGAAGGATCTGGAGCAAAATAAAAAAAAGGATGTAAAAACAATTACAAAGCTCACCTCTGTGAAAGCTGCTTGCAGTTTCTAGGAGCCACTTTATACTTTATTTATTAAACCAAATAAATCTCAACAGTGAAATCCTGACATAAGAGTTTGGGGTTTTTGTTACGCCTCTTTTTGATCTTTAATTTATTACATCTTAAGTTTTAATTGGCATTATATAAACAGTATTAAATGATGAGAATTCTGTGAAAAGCACATGTCAATGACTACCCATTTAAGGAAGAGTAGCAAAAAGGTTTTCAAGATGAATGCTATAGTGGCCATATTGGTTGTCAGATCAGACCAATTTTAGTCAAGATTAGATATGACTTTTCACAAAGGAGGAATAGTAAAGATTTTTATAGTGACTGCCATAATGGTCATATTGGTTGTCTGATCTGCCACAATCTCTGTTGGTACCTACAACATCCTGGATCTAGTCTTTTGATGAAAACTCCATTTTAATATAACCATCCATTTAGATGGAGTAGTGCTGGTTCAAGATGACTACTGTCGTGGTCATATTGTCCGAGTAATAGAGTTTTATTTCCATTTATGACCAATTAGACATTGGAAAAAACATGTAAAAGGTTTGAATGCAAATTTCCATGTAGTTCATGAGGAATAGTGACAAGAAACTTATGCAAACAGATAGAGGCCAGACAACAGGTGACACCATTTAGCTCCATTAGGTCAATGAACAGCCAAGCTAAAAGCTCATACTAAATCAAAAAACCTAAGTCAGCGAACAATGTATGCAGGTCACAGAGACCTTTTCTTAATTTAAGAGTGTGACACTGACACTAACAGAGATGCATAAAATCATCTAGTTTAAAAGTTCCAGACTAAACAGTGCTAGAGAAATCAACCTGAACAATTTTTTTAGTGAGGTGTAAAATATGGGTCACAGTAACTGTTTTGCAATGAGAGTTAAGTAGATGCATTTCCTCATTTTTCTGATTGAAGATATAACAGAATAGTTACATGGTATCAGGACATTTTTCCCCTGAACATTCCCTTTCCCCGACCCCCCATTATCTTTATACAACTTTTTATATAGTAACATTTAACTTTGATGTATACTCGCATCCTGTATCATCATTAGTGCACAGGTATGACTCTTGTCACCTGAAATAAATGCATTATCAAATGTAAAATATCTACTTTCCTGACCTCTATCTCTCTCTCTCTCTATCTCTCTCTCTCACACACATACACACACACAATCATGGATCTTAAGGGTAGCTTGATACTATATTTGAACTGTGAACATAAATTTACACTCATTTTTAAGCATTGATAGTTTTAACAAATATGGGTATTATCTAGTTGTCAATTGCTAGTGCTTTTACTGAATGTAGAACAAGAGGTTTCTTTGAAGTATGTTGATAAGGCTTGACTTGAGTCTAACCTTTATTTATTGTGCATTTTTAGTATATTTAAGATAAACAACAGATGGATTGCCATCATTCAACTAATTGTAGTTGTTTCAGTACAGTACTAAGGCCAGATGTTGACTAAGCAGTTTATGATGTAACAAGCAAAGAAAAAGTACAAAGACTGTTCTTCGAGAATTGCAAACATAGTCACTGACTTTGACAATCGTGACATCATAGAATATTTAAAAGCAATTACTTACAACATTATTTTTTAAACAATACTTTTTTTAATAGGTGAAAATGTTAACTTTTGTTTAACACTACTGAGATTTATTTCAAATAACCTATTTCTTTTATCATAACTTAATGTAAGTTTTTATATTTTATTGGCAAAATGTCATATTAAATGAATTAAGTTTAAAGATCATTAGAGAGGGAGAAATGACTGGGTGTGGAGTCCTATTTGATATTTCATGGGGGAAAAAGTCCAAGGGGGATACTTCAGGGAGAAAAGTTGGGGGGTAGGGGGAATGTCCAGGGAGAGATGTCCTTGACTCTAGTTGCATACAGGGGGTGTGCATGTGATTTGAAATTTTAAAATATAGCTTTAAAATTTTTCTCCAGATTCACCAGTCCTAACACTAGCCTCTTAACACAGAGTTCTACGTGAGGCAGCCGCTAGTACCACTTATAAAGTCTTTTTGGTATAACTCAGCTGTGGTTCGAACCCATGACATACCATATCCTAGGTGGATGCTCTAGCCACTTAAGCCACTGGAGCAGTGGATATATAGAGGGTGCAATAAATGTATTTGGTAGCTTGAACAGTGTTTGAGAAATAAACTAAACTGAACCCATAGTGTGAAGCAAGAAATATGGGTCAAAGCAGCCTTGTTTAGTTCTCATTAAAATTCATCTCATCACAAAGTTTCATGATTATTAGCATAACAGTGTTCAAAAGACTTTAGCTAAATGCAACAATACTGTGAACACACATTGCGCATTCTTTCAGTCAGTGACCTGGACTACAACACTGATATTGTTCTTCCTTACCTGTAACATCACAAAATGATTTGTTACTCTCATCCCAGATATCAGTAAGTTTAGTAAACATATTGTATCAATAGGTTTCACTGGCATGTCAGTTCAATTCCAGCTCTTGTGCTAGTAAAGAAAGATCAGTTCCAAAAAGTGATATGACTTATGAAATATAAGCCAATGAAAAAAATCTTGTGTAATCTCAGCTCCAGTGTCATAGGGGTGAGCCAGCAAATAAAGGAATCAACTGCCTACCATAATAACAAGTATGATAATAATCTTGTTGCTGCTTTGCCTGAGCAGAAAGTCAAATTCAGAAAATAAAGGCAACTTAAAAAACCCTTCCCTCATATTGGTCAATGACAGTGACTTTCACCCCAAGGTGAAATGGAAATCATGTCACAGAATGAATTGTTCTAGCTTCAAAATGATTCACTCCAAACATAATGAGTATCCATTAGGCAGTTCAGTAATATTATGCAAATGAAAAACTAAACACACCAATCAACTGGCAATGTATGCCACTTCTGGGAGAAAAGTGCTCTGTCTTACATACCACTAATGTAGGTTCGAGAACAAATTGCCAAGAATTACCTCCTTGTGATCCTTAGTTTTTGACCACAGCAATTTCCTTTTCTGAACTTGTTCAGCATATTTCAGTGGGTTAACTGCTGCAGGGTTATAGTATTTGGGGACTGCTATCCCAGTCATTTCTTGAGCCTGAAAGAAAGAATTTTGTAACTGAATATCTCAAAAGTACAGTCCAACTCCAAAAAAATCTCTCAAGGTAGGTAAACATCTATCTTGCATATCCAGTCATAGCTGTTCAATTGTGCTGAAACTTTTGCAGCAGGCATTTCTGCTTAACAGCTCCAACTGCAATGTCAGTAAATGTATGATAAAGCCTGCACTATGAATCATTTCCAGAGCATTTGAAAAAAAAAAAATCAGAAATTTAAGGCAAATGTGAGTGAAAATCTATGTAGTATTGGAATCCAAGTGACCTACTTGATGGTCATTGGATAAAGTTTTTCTTTACATAAGAATGAAATATCAGGTTATCCCAAGTCTGTTTTAGCAGAACAGTCACTCTACCTTCTATGGTGGTACCCATCCTATTGGGGAAATTCCATGTCTTTAATATCCAAGCCTTAATACAGTATATATGATAATATTCAACCTGTGCAGTTTGGGCATCATCTTGATAGTTTAGTCCTTATGTTTCCTAAGGAAAACACTACTTCAGTAAATCTACACTGCAACAAACAATGTCCATCATAAAAAAACAATGCACCAACAGCCGACCGTATAGAAAAACCCGGGTATTGAAACGTAAATGCGGGTACCTGTAAAAAAAAAAATTGCCACAATCACCAACCACTTCAAACAGGTGTGACAGCTATGGCTATAATTAGAAACCAGAACTCTGCTTAATATAAATAAACAATATGTCGGACAATCTGTTTGGATTAATAAAATCCATTGGTATTGTGCAACCGGACAAACCGACAAACCGTTATCTCCAAGGCATAATATAAACGAGGTTAAAACATTTGTTCTACAGGTAATAAACCTCTTTATAGACGATAACTATTGAATGTGGGTGCTAAATGATCGGTACATTGCGTACTCTTTTAAATGAAATCCTGAGGGATACCTTTGATTTCCGAACAAACATGTCAAAGAAATCCCACAATTTATATTATGAACAATCATCACCTAGACACTTTGAAATCTTTGTAATGCCTTAAAGAAATCTTTGCTTGTTTTTCTAGTCGACTAGCTCTATGAATTTTGAATGTTAGCCATCATACATATACCGATATTTCTATTTTCGATACGTTTTTGCCATATTATGTTCTTTTGAGAGTGATGTATGTAAGGTGAAGTTGGTTGCATTTTAAACATGCACAGTGGAGAGCATGTTGGCATACTATATACTACTTTCATGTAATGTGGATGAAATTTATTTGGATATTGTACTTTTGGAAATTTTAAAAGACCTTAGGACACTGCTAACTAAAATGACTGCTACCTTGTGCTCCAAAAATCAACCTAAATTTGTCTAAAGTACACTATTCTTGGCAGCTATTAAAATATGGAAAATGAATTTTGCTAAACTAAATAATACCAGCTTCTAAACGTGCAATGACTGAATTACCAAATACATAAAATCTAAAAAAAGTTATCAGCTCTTTTTTTTTTATACAATTTACCTCAAGTTCGAGAAGCGAAAATGAGCAAGTAGAGCTAGCACATTTTTGAAAGGTGCACATCTGGAGTAAGGCTAAGCTGTATACTCTCTAACCCATATTACACCCATCAATAAAGGGAATTAAAGGTTCTTTGAACAATACCTAAGATATACAAAGTCTCCTTTAAATAACCAGTATAACTAGTGAGGAAACCCGGGGAAACTCTTTTTCTTTAAAATTTTTAACCCTATGCTAAATATGAAACTGTAGAGCACCACCTTAAAATCAAATATAAACATTTATGCAATTTATTTTTCTTATTTTCATATTATGTATGATGTTCTAGGTAAAATGGTACATTAACAACGATTTTATTCATGAAAATAAGCTATTTATGCTTATTTTTGCTCTAGCATACATAATTTGCTATGGGGTTGTTTGGTTCAGTAGTGACCTTCATGATGGAGAAATTAGAAGTCATAGAATATAGGAATAAAGTCAACTTAAATTGAAAAATGTTGAATTAAATTAAAGAAATACATAGTGAAAATGTTTCATTTCATTTATTTGCAATGAAATTAAAAAATAAATGATAACAAAGCAAATTTGCTTTCTTCCATATCAAAGAATTAGTTAATATTTTACCCTTTGACCTTTATGAACCTCACCCGTCATATCACTTTTATAACTGTAAAATTTATTGTTGACATCTCAGGAATAAATATGGCTAGTTTCATGTTCCTGTCTGTCAGCTATGTTGACAAAATGCAATGCGCATTTTTAAAATAGTTCACTTTTTATCATAAGGAGGAAGGGGGAAAGTACCGGTTTAAGACTGACTCTAATAAATGCTGTTCTGAGGGGGAAATACAGGACAAATATTACAATGGACTGTTTTGATGCTTGCGACTTAAATAGTTCAGCCATACAATCAAAATTAAATCATACAATAATACCTATATACTCTTTATGGTGGCACTCACCAGTTATTATGTACTTTTGAGAGAGTGATGTATGTAAGGTGAAGTTGTTTGCATTTTAAACATGCACAGTGGACAGAATGTTGGCATACCTATATACTACTTTCATGTAATGTGGATGAAATTTCTTTGGATATTGTACTTTTGGAAATTTTAAAAGATCTTAGGACCTTTAACTAAAATGACTGCTACCTTGTGCTCCAAAAATCAACCTAAATTTGTCTAAAGTACACTATTCTTAGCAGCTATCAAAATATGGAAAATGAATTTTGCCAAACTACATAATACCTGCTTCTAAAAGTGCAATGACTGAATTACCAAATACCTAAAATGTAAAAAAAGTTATCGGCTCTTTTTTTTACAATTTACCTCTGAAGTTCGAGAAATTAAAATGAGCAAGTAGAGCTAGCACTTTTTTGACATCTGGAGTAATCTGTGTACTCTCTAACCCATATTACACCCATCAATCATACATCAAAATAAAGGGAATTAAAGGTTCTTTGAACAATACCTAAGATATACAAAGTCTCTTTTAAATAACCAGTATAACTAGAGAGAAAACCCGGGGAAAATTTTTATTTGAAATTTTAACCCTTTGCTAAATACAAAACTGTAGAGTGCCACCATAACTATTTAAAGAATTATAATTCCAAACTAATAACACTTATGCGACTGCGTGGTCATTTGGTATAACTGGGGCATGCATGCATGGGTAATTCAAATCTGCGGTCCAAAGCAGATGAATAAACGTGGTCTGTTCTAACAAGGACTTGTACTTTAAAAAATGCTAGTGTTCTAAAGCTTTTAACGCGGCTGATCACAGTATTCATTAAAAGTTGGAGTATACCTACCATCTGTATGCAATGGTCATTCTAAATAAATCTATTAACAGCGTGCGGTCAGACAATTCGCAGCTACGTCGGTGTGGACGAATCAGACTGAGTAGTAAACTCGCCATAAAAAATATATTAAAGAAATGGAGATAATTAGTTGGTCTACGGTTGTACGTCATTCATATGCTAACGGGTTGGGTTGAAATTTGCAACGGGTACCCGGGTTGGTTTTTTGTGATTTTTGACATCCCTAGTCACATTCAAAGATGCTGATCAAAGTTTTTCTTATAAAATATTGTAATTATCTCCAATTTCAGGGTTGATATTTCCAATCTTTGAATATAATGGCATGACACAGATGTGGCAAGAATTGTCATGAACTGTGCAGATTTTGTTCTTTCCACTTTGTAAAATATGGGTTTCATACATGAAAATTAACATTGCTCAACATGATTTTGAGCAGTATGAGATAGCTGGGATATAGAACTGTCATCCCAATAATTTGTACTAGGACAAAGATGCAACATAATCATGCTTTGAATTTCAATAAATAACTCCAAACAAAATTTCAGTGTTATGTCAATGAAAGGCTATATAAGTACCTTTTGATGCATAGCTGCCATGGTCTGCAATAGAGCCATCTGTGGCGTTACCCCTGTTGTCACAGAAGACTTGGCTGCCTCAAACAGTGCCTTCGTATTCAAGGCCATAGCGCTGGGGGGTTCCTTCGTCTCTGCAACAATAAATACAGTACACTACTGATAAAAAAATGTGATAAACTGTCTACTATTTATAAATTATCCAAAAATAACATGATGGTTTCACAGCACTTTGAACAAATTAATGACTATACCTTGGGAGATAAATGGCAGCAAGTGTATTTCCAAAAGGACACAAAGGCAGTCATCCAAGGTAGGTATGGAACCTGGGACTCTTGGGTTGTAACAGTGATACCTTACTGAGGCTCCCTAATTTTACAATGGAATGATCAATGATACCATTAGAGGGCAACATTTGTATCATAGATACTATAGTGAACTCTATTAACATACATGCCAACCCCTGGTGAGGAAAAAGCGTATTCAAAGGGGACAAAGGAAGCAATCTGAGCAGAAAAAATGCAATCCACATATATAAAAACAAAATTCAATGGACATATGTACAAAACACATGTATATTTTTGGCATCATAAAGCATCCGTTTGAACAAAGTACCAAATTTGTATTCTACCACTAGTTGTAGTCAGTATTCTATTAAAATCTTGGTAAATAACGCTCCATGCAATTATAAAATTCGTTTCCACAATTTAGTTCTGCTGTAAAAAAGAAGTTACCTTAGTATTGGAGTTAGTAAAACGATCTAATCCAAGGTATCTGTTTTACACTAAGACCAATATTAAAATCCTATCCACACAGCCTGCAATGGGCTTGAAGCTACCCTAGAATGGCACTGTATTGTTATACATGGATTCATCTCAGTTTTTCTTTCCATTTTTTGTTCTTTCTAATCCATCTGTGAAATCATTTGAGAAACATTTTTACTGTAACATACACATGAACTAGAATAAATAGGACAACTTTTACCGCCAAATTCCTACAGAAGGGTTCTGTAACTGACATTTTTAACAAAAAATATGAGAAAAGATTAAACATTAGAAAACCAGTCTGTTCTGTCCTATGCTAGACAGCTGCCATAAATAGAAACAGAGGTCTTCTAGGGTATAAGGCAGCTGCTATAAATAAAACTTAACACAGGAAGGTCACCGCCAGTCTACAGACAAGTGTTGTTATTGTGGGGCTTAACACCATTTTTCAGCAAACGACAGGCTATACATGGCAGCTAGTATTAATGGTGGAGGAAGAAACCGGGAGATCACCAGAAAGAACCACCGACCCACGAGAAGCTACTGGCAAACTTTCTCACATATCCACATTCAGAGAATCCTAGACTTAAACCCACGCAGACAGAAGTGAAATGACAGTGATCTGTAACGGACAGTGCTTTAGACCATTTGGCAAACAAGTGTATTTTATGTCATATTTACTCAGAATACATTTTGTGCAATTAGTGGGATGTTAATAAAAAGAAGAAAACAAATTATTTATTTTGGGAGGGGATATACAGAAAAAGCATAATCCAAATACATTTATGCATAAGGCGCAATTTAGTGGGGGAAAAAAAGCGTAATGATTACGCCAAAAGTGTAATGGTTGGCATGTATGTTTTCACATTAGTTGACTATTAAGAACCATTACTATTTCATATAAGAATACCTGATTAATAAAAAGTTTCATTTGCTACTTTTTAGTACAAGACAAGTGAGTTATTCAGTGCCAATGCCATCTGAATAAAGTGCTTTGCCCAAGGACACACCATGACAGAAGTTTCAGGGTGATCCAGTTATAGGACTGGAACATATTCCCTTTGAACTGCAATCCTGGCATGCTAACCAATAAGCTATTGTGGCCACTGCCACTATTAGTTGCCTTTCACGACATTCAGGAGGGCACACAAGGCCTATTTTGTGGATATTGTTCACAAGATATCATGATTGTATAAAAAATAAAATGTTTCACCTATTTCACTGTTCTGATGTATTACCATCTCTCATCCAACTTTCAAAACTAAAAACAACTATTACTTTTGTCAAGCCATGATTATAGGTGACAGTAAGTTTATTTTGCAGTTAACAAACAATACCTGTTGTTGTGTTTTCTGTGCTGCTATCACCCAACATCCTTCCAACTTTCAGCAACTGCTGTCTCATTTTCTCCTTGAAAGTCAAAGGTTTGTTTGGACTTCTACTCCTACTCCTGCTCCTACTTCGGGAGCTTCTCTTTCTACCTCGGCTTCGACTGCGTCTCTCTCGACTTTGACTTCTCCTTTCCTTACTCTGACTCCTCTGGGCTTTCCTCTCTCGACTTCTGCTGCGTTTGTGTTTTCGTTCAGGACTACGACTCTTTTTTCTTTCTTTACTGTGGCTTCTTTTCACATCTTTATTTCCAATCTGTCCTCTATCCTTACAGTCCCTCTCTTTGGAAAGTTTATTCAGACTGATTTTCAGATCTTCACTGTGGCTACTCTTCCTTTCCTTACTCCGACTTCTGTGAACTTTGTTACTACTGTCTTTTCTGTCACGACTTTTGGATCTTTTTCTCTCTCTGCTCCCTTTTCTATCTTTGTGTCGACTGTGTGATGAATGTTGCTTTTTATCATGTGACTGAGAATGACTCCTTTTATGCTTCTTAGATGAGCGATGCTGAAATCAAAAGGTATTTGAATTATGTTGTGTTGTTTAAATATTTTAAAATGTTAACTAGCATGACTGTGACAAGTCTTTCATGCACACTCTTCAACACTAATTTTGCCAAATGTTGTCTAGCTACTGCAAATCAAAATTTTCACAAGAATAAAGATTTCAAAATATTTACTGGGATGAATTAGTTAATAGAATCATAACTGGACTGGAAAAGGGACCATGCTTATTTATAATTTGAATAATCTTTCATATTTATTGGTGTAGAAAGGGTAACTCCATTTATGGAGTCATTAATTTGTGGGCAGGAATGAGATTTTGCAGAGATTTGACAATGAAGTACGAGTGGGAGGGTGAGGATAAAATTTTCCTATCTATCATATATAGCTATTCTTCTCACATTCAGAGACTGATGCTCTACTGGGCAAAAGGATTTTCCTGGAAATTAAGATATGGCCATTTTGTACTTTTAACCAATTAGTGTTGAAGTCAACTCTAATATTCTTCATCAATGAATTTAAACAAGACTGCATCTAAAACCAACATTGCTGAAAGTCTTCAAAGTTAATACAACTTTCCATTTTAGGAGCAATAACACAATTTTCAAGTTGTGGCCATATTGGAAGTCAGACTAGCATTATTTTCATTTAAGGCCAAATAGAGATCACAAGAAATCATCACTATACATTCAGAAGTAGCAACAAGATATTAAATATCTCACCATTTTCATTTAGAAATAACTAAATTATTTAATGAATGTGTGAAGCTTCATCTTGATCACTCTAGTAGTTCAAGCGTAGTAGTGATATTTAGGACTTACAAAATTTTAGTATTTATCTAACAAGTACATATCCATCCTAATGATCGGTTACAAGGGTACCTGATCAAAGGGAAATCATAAATACCCCATAGGTATAAGCGTAATTATTACTAATGTGGCAAAGAGTGAAATCTAGTTATAAAAAGAGTTATCTGTATATTGCATGTCAGTTGCAGAGAACTATGAAGAATATGGAAAATTATATCTGCTACTTATCTTCATCTGCAGTTTTTACATACAAAAATTCATATTACCTAGTCTATATGTTTAACTGAATGGTCATAAAGTCAAGTCCACAAATTATGCAATCAGCATGATGTACACAATCTGAATGCTAATTACATAAACTCTTGAATTCTTCTTTCAAAATTTGTTTAAGAGCTATATATTTGTCCTTTTCCTGATCCAGCATGTTCTTAAGTTCAATGAAATGCCTCTACTTTAATATTTTCAGTCACATAACATATACTAACCAAATCATTAAAACTTGTATCACTTCACATTAGTACCTTGTTTTTTCAATACTGACTGGTTAGCTACCTAGGTGTGCATCAAAATATGTTTAAAATTGAAGAAACCCATGTGTTTTATTTAATATGTCATGTACAATTCATTACTATAAATAGGAAAGAAGTAGCTGGAAGTCTATGATGAATAAATGCAAAGTAGACAATAGCCACATGACAGAACTTTGAACTGTACAAACTATTGTCTCTCGCTCCTGATACTGCCAGATATCTTAACTTGTAAACATTTTTGTTGACATGATTTAAATGGGAAGACATCGGCTCATTACCTGGCTTATCAATGGATGGATACCCGAGAACCTGGATAATCCTTAGGCAGGCATAGCGATAATAAACTTGTTCTAACAGATTTATGGCAAATGACAGACCATCCCTTATGATCTTCAAGATCATGACCAGTCAAGCTAAGAAGATATCATAATTATGATACATATACTCTATAATCTATATGCAACCTGAAGTATAATGTAATTAAAGTTCAAACATAGACCATAAGATAAATTTTGCTGGAAGAAACAAATCAAGCATGACCTAGATATTCTTCATAAGTCTTTCAGTTTTTTCAGCACAGCTAACTGAAAAGCCAAGTTTAAGTGCAAAATGAGCCATACATTTTGACTGAAAATTGTAGAAATCACAACTTTCCTGTGTTCTTACTACATAATAGCATCAGACTATTTAAGTCCATCAAAAAATATGTTTAAAAAATTTGTGACAGATGTCATGGAACAGAACAGGATCAGGTCAGATAAAAAGGGATGGAACAGATAAATCAACACAGCTAACAGTATATGCTTCCACTACAGATGTTGCTGGAAAAGAAACTTTCAAAGATGTTACCATATTTTCTTTATTTCAGTATATCTGCACAAAGTATCTCTTACCTTCTCCCTAGATTTTGACCTTTTCCTTGATGATTTCTTTTTATTTCTTGACCTTGATCTTCTCTGTGATCTTGACCGCTTTCTGCGCTTTTTTCTTTCAGGTGATCTTGACCTTGATGCAGCGACTGGGGATTTATGTTTCTCAGCTGGGGATTTCTGTTTCTCAGATGGAGATTTCTGTTTCTCAGATGGGGATTTCTGTTTCTCTGCGGTGGATTTCTGTTTCTCATCAGACTGGGATTGAGGTGGGTGTACTTGGACTTCCTCAGAAACTGGTGCTACTTCTGCTTCTATGAACATTTCTGGAGAATTTGACCTTGAACTTGAAGGTGATGATGACCTTGACGAACCTGACGAGTCTGATTCAGAACTCCTTTCCCGCTCTTTGATCCTCTGGAAATAAACACAAGTTGCCATTAAGGTACTTTATCTAACACACACAAAAAAACATATGCAATAATAGTGCATTCCAAAATTTTAAAGCATGTAACACGATATTCATGATTGTGACTGTCCTAAAGGGTCAAAAGTCATAAGCTTAACAAAATCTGACCAGGGGATTTTATCAGATCTGAAGGAATTTTGCAGACCCAATTCTAAGCATGTAGCAAGGACAAAATATTCACAACAAATTTAACCATATATAAATTTATATTTAACTATGAATAGGTAGCATACAACCAAAGACTGATCTGATTTTGCAATAAAAGCGTGCAACATCATAACTTTGTAACTGACTTTAACCCTTTCATCACTAAGTAACTTTGTAGGCATAGAGTCCTCAACACTAAGTAACCTTGGAGTTGTAAAGCAAAATGACTTGTGGAATTTGAAACAACATAACTTTGCCAATGTTAAAGATATCTGGCTGGATTAGGTGTCAAAATCAAGGTTAAAAATCAAATTTTATGACTAATTCAATAAAATGTGCATATCTATTACAACTGTTAAAATGCAGGTACAAACAGGTAACAACAGGTAAAATACAATTATTTTATTACTTCTTAGAAAACTTTGAATGTTCTCAAAACTTGTTCAATTGACCTTAGATGTACTAGTGAATAATCACAGTAGCAACACAAATCTTTCTTTCATGGTGTCCATAATATATAAAATTCTATAAAATGAACCAAAATGATTTCCAAGGTGAGATCTGTCCACACCTAAGTGACCTATATCGCCTCTGACACGTTTGATTGTCGCATTGAAGTTTGTCACATTGAAGTTCGTTAAACGGACAATTTTTCCAAACACTTCATCTGAATAGAATATTTGAAAATAATTGGAAGCTTTCCTGGAGCCATATAACTCACAGGTGTGCCCAACTCTGCCAGAAAACTGAAATCTCTTTGGTTTTTGGGCTTCGTCCAAAAAAAACCAAAAACATGTGGAGCATACAATTCCTCTGGTTCAAACCTTCAAAGTCATCTTCATCGTATTCACTGTCACCCACAAGTGCATTCCATTGTCTCTCCATACATCTCTCATTGTCAAACAAATTTATCAGGTCATATTTATTTAAATCCTCTGAAAACTCTCCTCTAAAAATCCTTCAAACGCCGCCATTTTGGATAAAAATTTCAGCATTCGGAAAACACGTTAAAAGTTCCTACTTTGTTCGTTATTTCTAGTTGTATACAAGCTAAACTCACGAGATAATCCAAATATAACATCTACATTACCAGATGGAAGTTATTAGAAGTACCCCGAAAGATATTTAGTCGGGTACTATAATGTTAAAAAGGAACACTGCCCTAGACCGAAAACTCGGTCCATAGTGTTGACAGAGTAAATTCCCCTGACCACACATGTGGTCTGCCGTGATAAAAGGGTTAATAGTTTATTGTGGTCCAAGTTTTCTATTTAATTAGGCCTGTACAAACATGTGAATAATGGCCACTCATGAGAAAAGGCATAACTTGCCACTGTGCACAGGTCCACGTTCTAAAATCCATTTTTTCTTTTTAGCAAATACCATGCACTGACCATGGAATGATGAGAGCGACCATCATGACCAGATGACCACTGAACACAGGTGATTATTATGACAGTCTTGACTGTATTTCCATTTGTCCCCAGAAATGAATATGATCACATCTCTGCTACTTCTATGAAATTATATATACATCATTTCTACTGGGATACTATGTTGAACAAAGACAATGTGATCACTGGCTTCTTACAAATTTTGACTCCATGTTCCATGCATCTTGGCCACAGAGTGCCCTTTGAGTAAACTTTCTATCATTCCTATGTCTTTCGCTTATCTGGATTCTAGAAGCAACAATGGATACTGACATGACAGGAGTAACATTTTGCTTTTATCCCTTTCCCAAACTTCATTTCTGATTGGGACTAGTCAATTAAAACAATTTCTTTTAATTTAGAGATAAGTTTTATGATGGACTTGAAATGAAGACTTTTAAAGTGTCTCTCTGAAGAAAAAAGAAGAACACTCTTACTGCTTTCCTGGCATTTACAATAGGACCATTTCTTCTTTTCCCAGAGTGATGAAACCATCTGTGATATTCTTTATTGACAAAATTCCCAAAACTGGCCACTGTAGCAGCCATGTTGGATTTAAGACTGGCAACATTTACATTTATGACAAACTGAACACCATTAAAAATCTTCTGATGAAAACCAAATGCTGAAAGACTTCATTCAGGATAATTAGTGACAAGACTTCAAGATGTTCAGTATCTGGAGGCAGATAAGTGCAAATTTCATTCAGTACCAACCAGAAATCATGAAAACCATATCTCAAGATGACTTTCCAAATTAGAGTAGCAATGACAAGATGTTCAAGATGGTTGCCACACTTGATATCAGATCAGCCCCATGCTCATTTCATACTAACTAGATATCATATGAAGTTTTAGGTTGAAATTCGAGGACGACATGACTTTCTGCTCAGACAAAGCAGCAACAAGATTTGAAAGATGGCTGTTGTGGTGGCTACATTTTATGTCAAATTACCATCATTGTGATTTCCAACCTACCAGACATCACAAGGCTATTGAGTGAAAATCCCATGCTGATACAACCATCAATTTGTGTTTGGCATGACATTAAAGGTTTCCTTACTTGAATCCCATACTATCTAAACAACCAAGGACTAAAATGTACATGAGCGATAAACTCAATAAAATGGTTAGGGTACAAGAGCCCCAGTATTTAGGCATTCTTTAGAGATTAATTCTTACATGATTGATCAAGACAAAGCTACCTTGAAGAAAGTGATTTTTGTGGCACAAGTTGTACTTGCATATCTGCCCTGAAAAAGCAATATGAGAACAAATTTTTCAATACTACTGAGTAATTTGCTTTATCAATAAATTATTTGTCATTCGCCTTTGGTTGTTGTTGTTGTTGGGCTTAACGCCATTTTGCAGCACACGATAGGCTATTCATGGCGGCCAGTATTAATGGTGCAGGAAGAAATCAGAAAATCACAAGAACCACCGACCCACAACAAGCTCCTGGCAAGCTTTCTCACATATCCACATTTGCCGAATCTTAGACTCAAACCCACGCAGACAGAGGTGAGATGGCAGTGATCAGTAACGGAGAGCGCTTTAGACCACTCGGCCACCCCTCATTCTCCTTTGCTAAATCATGGAACTCCCATTAACCATCAAATGGTTACTAGAACACCTGCTACGAATTCAAGCCGTACAGATCAGGTTCAATTCCTTCCCGGTTTTCCTTAATATGGTGTTCCCTCATCACAGGGTGTCTCAGCATATATCTTTTAGGTAAAGTCATGGAGCCCATTCATTACCTTATGTAAAAAGGGAATCTATGTATTAACATAGCATAGTACAAGGTGTCTCAAACTAAGTCTCCTTCAAAAGGTACATGTGGTTATGGATCCCAATATATTAAATTGTTGTAATACTATTTCTACTAGTGGTTTTCAACCTAAAACCAAATTGTGGCCCAAACACATTGAGGAGGCCCAACTTTTGTGTTGAAAACAAAAGCAGAAAACATTTCAAATATGCTTGGTAGACAATATTTCTATGTAGAAATGAGAGGCATTATAGGATTAAATGATCATGCTTGGGTATTTATCAATGTGTAAATTTTACCTAATTACTCATGAAGTAAAAAAAGTTCAAAGGACTCGAATTCCCAACCATTGTCTATTAATCCTTATAATTGTAATGTTCTTTTTTTCTGTCAATAGATACGCAGATTTTATCAGTAGATCATACTTTTCTTTCATTAGCCTCTAAACTGTTACAGAATCCATAGCATTTGTCCCAGATTCTTTAAACAGTAATATAGAGAAGTGTCACCACGGGTCATGCCAGTAATATGATGTTATCATTATTTAAATATATAAAAAATGGTTGATTCATTCCTTCTAATATTATGCTTGTGTATAGCATTTGTTACCTTATCTTTCAATTGCAAAATCGTATCCATTTTTAGTGAGATCCCTTGCTTGACATACGAACCTGATCTTTTATAACGGCTGCTGGAACACGAAGCGAAATGCAGTAATTTCCAAAGACTGGCTTGCATAGCCTAACATTTGCCTTCTTTGGCAAAAGTGGTTAGTGGAGTGCAGGAAGGTCTGTGCAATTAGTTTTACCTTCTAATAGTTGATTATAACCTGGGGTTTGTGAATTTTGACTGAATATCACTGGAGTTTGTGGGCCAGGGCTTGTTATTATCAGGATTTAAAGCATTCATGAAGATAAAACTTCACATCAAATAAACTGGAAACAGGAAACCAAATGTAGTCTGCAAAATTTATTGCTGTGCAAAATATTCCAGATCAGTATCACACAACCATTTACAGCCAATCAAATTGTAGAAAACGTGGTAAATTCATAAAATTTGGAATTATAACAGTGTATTGATTTGTATTATATTACTATGATACTATCAAAAAATCAGATATAAAATATTTTTTAAATGTGACGGACCTACACCATACATTAATGATAGTTTAGCTGCCTCCTGTACTGAGACTGTCAGAAATTGCAGACATCTCTCTAAGCAAGTATAAACAAACACCAGACATTACTGAAAGCTGCCTTACTCCACTGAGACTGTCATTCAACTGCTGATATCCACCTTTGCAAGTAATGAACCACACACACAGTATTGATGGAGTAAATTAATCAATTCCATAGATCAGCATTAACAAAAACTGCAGACAGAACAGATTTCTAAATCAATGAGTCATATGTTGTTCTTCCCTATAGTGTAAATAAGTACTAAACAGTAATTAGTATCAACCATCAGCAACTACCTATAATGTAACAAATGAGGGGTAAATTTACTAATATATGAAACTGCCAGTTTAACCTCTATGGACAAATGATTATCCTTAAACAAATGTGTTCCTTTCTTTTGAACTGAAACATCCATTCTACATACTTTTTGAGCCTTCCCCCAATGCCAGATGCTTTTTGCCGAAAATGGAAAAAAATGATAGGGTGGTTTTTGACAAGCTTAAAATAGTAATTGCTTACAGATGCATGATACATAATGGACCATACTGAGTCTGACTGGTGTAGATGAACTCTGCACAAAAAGACAAAATCTGTAATGTGGTCATGCAACTCTGATGACCTCAGACAGTGTAGGAAATAACTTTAATTCAAACCATAATAATGGCATGGTGAATGGGTGTAAATAAGGATGGACAAGGGTAACAATTCATGCCCTTACCACTATTGTGAAGGCAGGATATGACCTGTACTCAATTTCTAGAGAGAAAAGACCAAGACTATACTGAAGATAGAGACGTGTCAATATTATAAGGGATCCTTTTTCTAAAAACATAATTAGATCACACTATTTTGTTAGCAAACCCAAATTTGAATGCTAATACCACTATGCTAGCCATACAAGTGCTGCATAATTTTGGTATCTCTTAACCTAATGCAGGCAAGATAAAAAGTTGATGTCTACAAAATATCAAACATAAAACAATAATATCTAATCTTCACAAAAAACCCTAATTTTCAACTAAATACCTACAGAAATAAAACAATTCTGCCAAAGAAAATGTAATGATAACATCAGCATTTTATGTGTCTTACCTATCTTCATACTTACTTGTACACTGGAACATCACCCTTGTGGTGATTTTGAAGGTCTGCCATGTCCCACATTTGCTGTTTTGTATTTTTTGCAAATTTTCAGGAAACCTATGATAGGTAAGTAACTATGTCAGAATGGAATATATATAATGTACAGTTACCCTGGCAACAACTGCCAGTCAGTGGCATAATTTACATTACTTAGCAACAGTTTTGTTGTTATCTCACAAGACCCGAGCTTGTCTTGACACAAGAACATTTCTGAATAGTATGCAACTGACATGCCATGTTCCTGTGAAATCAGGCTGCTCTGGTAAAATCATTGTTTTACTACGACTTTGAAAATAAAAATTCTACCCGACACCCACCCCAATCACTTACAGTAAACACAATGTATATCAGCCATTTTGTACTTGTACATGTGAAGTATCCACTGCATTACTCTCTGAAGTATAGCATTGTCCAGGTAATTAGAGTCATGTCCAAAATAACTAAATGGTGCTGTTTTAAGAGAAGATCAGTAATGTTGAGCCTAAGGAATACTTGCTGCAATCAGTCCATGCAGGGAAACAACTAAATGTATCCTTAAATTGGCCAGGCAGACTCTACCTATGCATATGGAGTTGTGTTTCATCCAGTGTGAATTAAAGCCATTATATTTAACCACCACATGTCAATTCACTACACTTTGCAGCATCAAACACCAGCACACGTACAATATGGCAAATACACAGAGTGTTCGGTAACTCATACAAGAACCCACCCAACCCCCACCTATCATATATATTTCACAATCCATTTAAATTATAAGAAAAATATGGTACTTGTATATCATTAGAAAAATGCACAGCATCAACCTTTTTGTATATTCTGATACTCTTATTGACCTAAATTTCCAGGAATAGAAAATCTATTTACTCTAATTCTAATTCATCTGATGTGTAATCATTTTTGAATATTTTTTATAGCTCCAACATTCTAAATTTTGTAAGAAAATATTTCCTAATAGGACCAAATTAAATGCTTACCAGACAACTAAATTTGACCAAGTTATCATGCTCACCAGATAGCTAAATCTTCTATGACATTTTTTTCTTGGTGCCAAGGTCATGGATAGATCTCAGCAATCCTTGCCAGATTTTAAGTGAATTCAATGTTGAGACCATTTTCTTTGATATCATCTTTGCCAGGACAGTAGTTCAAAGCTGTAATCTAGGCTCCTATTAACAAGTTTACTTTTTAAATAATTCTTTTACATCCTTGCAAAGAGTTGTTAAAAACAGAAAATAGCAAAATGACCAAATAACACAAGACTAATGGCTTGTAACATGTTACTTGTATACCTGCCATGGATGTTTCTGTATTTTTTGTGGCAAATAGCCTAATAGAAATGCCACACACAAAAAACAATTTTTCCTTTCAGATGGTACCTAAGATAATACCAAACTGTCTGTAATTTTTTATACTCTATTTGTATGCAATCACTCCATAAAGAATGATTGGGTCTGGGTGACAAGCCCACAATCAAAGCAATCCTGTAAAATGTGAACTTGACCCTAAGGTCAAAAGGTTGGATGGGATTGATAGTGAATGCATTAATACAGCTTCATCATGAATCATTTAGTGTATTAGAAAATCATCAAAAGGTTTAGGAAATATCAAAATATGAAGAATAAAAATATTACAAAACAAAATATTGATACTAATTGCACTAGTCTAGAAGTGAATGGTATATCTTGCTTTTGGACTAATATAGGATCTCCAATAAATTAAATTTTGTATCAACAGGTAGCTTTGTATTTATGTAAAACATTCTATATTTGACACAATACAGCATATTCTATAAGATATGTACATCCCTATTTTGGCATAAAAATATCCAGCAATGAGCACATATTTAGTTTTCCTCCAGTAATTGAATAGAGGCATGCTACTTACTTGCAAAACAACTGCACTCTAAACCAAATAAATGCACTTTAAATATGCATCAGAAGTTCACAATATTTCATCATGAATTGTTAGTGCCTTTACGAATAATATAACACTAGAAATATCTGAGACCAATCTCAAGACAGGAGGAAAAATTAGCCAAGCATTGATAATAAAACACTATGTACACTAATTACAGCAGAATGTTAGAGTTCATACTTCGCTGATTTTAGACAAAGCCAGTGTATAAATATCATGTTGGTCAAGTCTTGTGGTACACTGTGGTTCTCAGCTAAAATATCCCAAATTGCAAAATTAACAAGTCCAGTTTTCTCATAAACAGTGATAATTGGGTCTGATCTATCATTCAATATCATGGGAGCTGCTTTTATCAATTCAGCATGAATTGGCTTAATGAGTTTACAAGATCCATTAATACAAAGCAATGATATTCACCAGTAACATCATTTTCGTAATAGCCTAAATGACCTTGCAAACCAGTTGTGCAAGCATGATATTCTCTTTTATACTTTATCTACTGTAAAATCTAGTAGCTTAAGTTGATGTCACTGCCACTTATAATAATAAAAACTGAAACTGAATAAAATACACTGATGACGGTTTATGTTTGCAGGATACAAATAATGGCACTGTGAACAGTTCAAGTATAAAAAAGACCTCCTTTATCACTGTTTATGCATTATGGCAAGGCATTAATCTTTGACAAAATGAAGTCCAAACTTTGAGCACAGCAGTACTGCCTTTTACAATCAGAAAATCAGGTGAATTGATTTTGTCAGCAAAACACAACATGGAGTATCTTGCAAGTGGAATAAAAGCCTAGCTGGATGTCAACAAGTATGTTGCGATGCCATCCTACAATAATGTGAAGAAAACAAACAAGTGTTTCTTGATCCCAGCATGGCAAATAGCAAAAGCAGTCAATTGAAAATTTTCAAAAATATGAGTAACTTAAAACCATGAATGCATAGTGACTCATTACCATTTAATTCAGTGACAAACACCTCTTGGTTGAATCTGTGTCAAAGAATGAATCATACCAGTAGAGATCTCCCAAAAAGAAAGGGAGCTAAATCCCTTAGAATATAGAGACACTGACTATCCAAATGCACATTTAATAAAAATTATTATACTCAATAAATTTATAATTATCAACTTTAAGTGAGCTTTACAAATGTTGTAATTATTTTAATGTAAGATTTATTACATGTTCCACCAATAAAGTGTACAAAACATTACAGACAATAGGGTATCTTTATGATTAAGCTTTCATTACATTAAATATTGCTTATGTGCCATGTCACATTCAACAATGTTGAAGTTCATACCTTTCATAATACAGCTGTATAAAGAGCTGGAAAAGGATGTAATTGTATATTAAAACAAAAACATTCAAACCAAAAAGCTCTTTGTTTGGATGACTTGTTCATTTTCCTACAAATACTATACCTGTCTCATTAGGAAAAAAGCATCATCCTCTTCATCATCTTCACCTTTACCTGCATCATCTGCAAATATCAGAGTAATATAAAAACTTCAGTTCATGCATGCAAAATTATTTCCTCTATAATACATTCAAAGTTAAAACAATTCCTAGAGTCTAAAAAAAGAAGACACATACATTAACCCAATCTATCCTGAGAAGCAATTTTAAATACACTGGTAAAACAGAACATCACATAGCAGCAGCAGAAGAAAATGTGATGACCTTCACCATGTTTACAGAAAATGTTACATAGTTATTTAATTTTTAAGTATATAAAACTAGGTATCTCTGCAAAGGTAATAAAATTGGCAACACATTTTCTTAAATTTTACTAATGTACAAGCTCACAACTGTATTTTGAAATAAGGCTTGAAAACAAAAAAAACTTGCCACATACTTCAGTGAATATTTTCTCCGTGAAGATGAATGAAATGCTCCAAATAGTATTGGAATAAAATAAAGATAATCCTGTTTCTAATATTTTGGTCCAAATTTGTAGTTTATAGCACTGTTAGTTCAAAAGTTATAATTTTACCAAAACTGCACAACTAAATACTAGGAACAATTTGTCAAGTTCACGATCTAGAATATGTACTTCAGATGGGTGTTGAACAGTTGCTCCTCAATCAATTTAAATCATAGCTGCAACCAAGGAGAAAAATCACCCCGGATATAATCATTTAAATTCTTCCAAGTTAGCGTCATTGTCCAAATCATTGTCGAAAAGTGGATGCAGTTACGCACCATCTCTTTCATCAACTTCATTTACATCTAAACCATCAATAAGTCAACATTATTTTCAGAATCATCAAAATCTTCAACTTTAATGTCACTACCTTCGCTATCAATATCCAAGTTCACATCTGAGTTGTTGTCCGTCATTTTATTTATCAATTTTTAAATCAGTTGTTTCGTTTTTAACCACGTTTTTTTCAAAGTTTTCTGCGCATACTGTTGTCAGTGAAGTAGTACACAAGTCTTTGTGATGTATAACATGTTTCTAGACGCTACATAAACACCTAGTGAAACTACGACTGAAAGTGTATTCTGGATACAATGGGAGTCTATGACCAGAGGTGTAATCAGGATAGACTGGGTTAAAATATGAAAAATGTATTGCAGACAGCATACAATATGTCCAACAGATGCTGATCACTGGCAGATATTTTATTACAAACTGCGCATGCCCAGCAGGAAATTATGTCTGAAAAAAATTAATAATGATTAAGACCAATGCTCCATCTCAAATCAGTGTGAATTATAAGCCGTAATTTCCATGCATTAGAAATGGGTCAAATTTAAATTCCACTTGTGCAAACCACAGGATGTGTATTTATTGAAAAACCTGAGTTTGAGTTAACCCTTTCATCACTACAGACCGAAAATTCAGTCCAGGAGAAGTAAGCTCGCAAACACTATGGACTGAGTTCTCGGTCTAGGGCAGTGTTCTTTCTTAACGTTATAGTACCCGACTAAATAACTTTTGGGATATTTCTAATAACTTCCTTCTGGTAATGTAGATGTTATATTTGGATGATCTCGTGAGTTTAGCTTGTATACAATTAGAAATATCGAACAAAGTACGAACTTTTAACGTGTTTTCCGAATGCTGAAATTTGTATCCAAAATGGCGGAGTTTGAACAAATTTCAGAGAAGGTTATCTGAGGATTTGATTAATTTTGACCTGGTAAATTTTGATGAAAATGAGAGAAGATGTCTGGAGAGACAATGGAATGCACTTGTGGGTGACAGTGATTACGATGCAGAAAACTTTGAAGGTTTTGAACCAGAGGAATTGTGCGCACCACGTGGTTTTGTTTGGCCAAAGCCCAAAAACCAAAGAGATTTGTTTCAGTTTTTTGACAGAATTGGGCACACCCGAGTGTTAGATGGCTCCAGAAAAGCTTCGGAATATTTTCAAATATTCTATTCAGATGAAGTTTTTGAAAAAAATTGTCCGTTTAACGAACTTCAATGCGACTATCAAACGTGGCAGAGCGTTATAGGTGTGTGGACAAATCTCACCTTAGAGATCATATTGGTTCATTTTATATAATTTTATATATTATGGACACCATGAAAGAAAGAATAGTATTGTTACTGTGATTATTCACTAATACACCTAAGGTCAAATGAACATGTTTTGAGAACTTTCTAGGTTTTCTAAGAGGTAATAAAATAAGTAATAAAATAATTACTTGTATTTTACCTGTTGTGTTACCTGTTTGCACCTGCATTTTAACAGTTGTAATAGATATGCACATTTTAATGAATTAGTCATAAAATTTGATTTTTAACCTTGATTTTGACACCTAATCCAGCCAGATATCTTTAACATTGACAAAGTTATTTTGTTTAAAGTCCACAAGTCATTTTGCTTTACAACTCCAAAGTTACTTAGTGTTGAGGACTCTATGCCTACAAAGTTACTTAGTGATGAAAGGGTTAATGGGTGTGGTGATAATGTTTTTAAAATTAGTATTTTTCTTGCCAACTTGAATCTCCATGGAAATCTGTGCAAATAGAAAGAACACATCTAGTGTGCCACTATAGTAACCTATCAGGTACCTACTGATGTCGTTTATCATTTGATCAACCCAATTTTATCTAGTTATTTTAAAACATGTAAATAACAGACATAGTGTTTCATGTTCATATATTTTCTCAGTTACTTAATGAAGTCTTTGTCCTGCAGCCAACTATTACTGAAGATACAACTTCAAGGCATTCTGTGATAATTTCTTCCTAAAAAGAGTCCAAGCACACTTAATTGAATAGGATGAAAGATGGCTACCATGTATGGATAGTTCTAACACAGCTCCACACAATTCAATGAATTTTGTGTAAAAACTGGTGTTAAATATGCTAATACCAATTGCCATAATTTATGCTGTGGATGGATTATGATGATATTAAGTTAGTGTGAGTGAAATCTAATGTGCACACTTTCATATTTTTCAAGCAAATTTGGAAACCTTTTCAAAACAAAGGATTTAGGTCATCAAAGATGGCTACCAAAGTGGATTAATTTGAAATTGAACTACATCTGCCAAATCTGAACTTCAGATGATACCAACTAAAACACATTATGCAAGTTTCTTTTTTTTAAAAGTTTATGGATATGTGCTAGTCATATATAAGTATTCCATATGATACTTTCTATCACTGTTATGAACAAGATGATAAAAAAAAAGAAAATAAAAAAATCAGAAGCATGGAAACATATTTAAATACCAGCCTTGTAGGGTCCTTACTCAGCACACTCAGCTCAACCTTTTCTGCATTATTTTCTGGCTTTAGTATGTCTGTTATACCTGAAGATCAGATCCACACAGATAATCCCATGCAAGAAAGTGATGTACAGAGTGAAAATGAAAACAATGGTACAGATGATGATCTGGAGTTATCCAATATGGCTGATATGTATCCACAATTCCTAAGGGTCAAACAAAATAAGTACAGCATCACTGTGCATATAGATCCACAAAAGTTTGTAAAACATATTCTGGATTCAGAACCTTGCATGACTTCATGCAATGCAAGTGTTCAAAATGGCATTATATACAGAATACAAGAGAAAAACACTGACAGCTACACTGTACAAAACATGTCTTACACATACAAGGGCTGAACTGTTACAGATGGTTAGACCATATTATCAATAAATGTAGACAGGATGAGAATACCCATGTTAAAGGCAGTTATATGCTGACATCTACACCAGTAGGTAGATGTATTACCAAACATAACACTTCTAAAGTCTTTGCCCTTGATGACTCAGGCAATAAAATTAACAAACCCCCAGAGTGTCAGACAATAACACCCTCCATAAATTATGACCATTGCAGCGATGGTTTAAACCATACAGATTTCTCCATGTGTGTACATCAAAAAGCAATTAGGAACTTGGAGGCCCAAATTGAAGACTTAAAGCTACAGTTACATGCTATTAGGTCAGCACAGGGGAGGATTAATGAGCAAGTAACCTCATATGAAACAACAATTCAGACAGACTCCCAAATAAAAACAATGTCAGATGCTCAGACACAGACAATCCCAATACCAGCCAAAAGGAAATGTAAAGTGACCATGCAAATAACAACTGGCACCCAAAGTAATCCTGCATTGCAAACAAGAGTACCCCCCTCTGAGTCATGTGTCACACCTGCAACTGCAATAAGGGTTCACCCATGGCCCTCAGCTCAGAAAAGTCTGTTGCATGTACCAACAAGGGCACTTCCCAGTGCTCAGACAAATGTGTCAGCTAAATTAACTCGCACAATGGAGATACCCAGTTCAACACCCCTTCCTCCAAGAGATATGTCTACAATACAAGCCAGAGTCCAACACAGAAAATCACAAGCCATAAATGATAGGTCTCTAATAATTGGCTCATCAATACTGAAAAGTATAATACCAAGGAGACTTTTTAAAACAGATGTACAGACTCTAAGAGATGCAAAAATCAATAGTATCACAGAAATACTAATGAATACTGACCTAACCAAATTATTATTTTCGTAGGTGGAAATGATGCCAGGGATGGAAGGTGACTAAGCCAAATCAGAAGAGATTTTGAAAGTTTACTGTATGCTATGTATTGCAGTCCAGATACATTTAAAAAAATTGTATCAGGCCTACCACCTCGTGTGGACACCAGGGTGAAAGAAATCAATGATCTGATAACTGACCTATGTGAAGACTTCAACCTCAGTACATTCCTCAATACACATCTTTCTTTCTTCAGAAACAGGATATCAACCTAAGCCTCTACCACAGAGACAAAATTCATTTAAGCAGAAAAGGAACCTCTCAACTATTGAGAAATATCAACATGTATGCCCCTATTTTCAGACACTATAATGAAGAGTACTGTATCTACTGTGGGGAAACTGGCCATATGACACAGGTATACCATCATGGCAAACATATTGAGTGCTTCAGATGCCATAAATTTGGACACAAACAAAGACTCTGTCAATCAATGTATTATACATAATAGGAAGCTGGCAAAGAGGAGAATGCCAGTGCTTCATCCATAACAAATCAAAATGTACCTAGAGAGACTCTTGACTCTAAATATTCAATGGACACTGTTGTAAATATAAATATTAATCGATTTTCAGGGTCTGCATGTGACCTTGAAGACGCTAATACATATGAACATTTAAGTATGGAAATAGAATGTAAGAATGATAAAAGTAGTATAGAGACAATCTACAGGGGTAACCCATTGCATGACATACATATAATTGATATGAAACTAAATGCAAAAGGTTTTAACGTAGGTCACTTAAATGTACAGGGTATAGTAGGAAAAATAGACCAAATAACGTTAATGTTGTCTTCCAAGGAATATAATATAGCTGTTTTAGGACTCACTGAAAACAAACTAAATGCTAACCACAATGATGGTCTATTTCATTGTCAAGGCTACAATAAACCATTACGCAGGGACAGAGACACAGCAGGGGGAGGTCTTGTTGTATACATTAGGGATGAGGTAAATGCAGAAAGGCGACTTGACTTGGAGTCACAAGAAATTGAGAGTATTTGGATGGAAATTTATCAAAATAATGCAAAATCATTTCTAGTTGGTTTCATTTATTGGCCACCTTCCTCCAAAGCAATTTGGAATGATAACTTTTTAAAACAAATGGAAAATGTTCTTGCACAGGAGAAAGAAACATATATACTCGGTGATATAAATAAAGACCTTCTCAATACTCAAATAAGGAAGAACTGGACAGAATTTATTGAATCATTAGGCCTAGTACAAATGGTAAATGACCCCACTAGGGTAACAGAAACATCAAGCACTCTTATTTATCACATTTATACCAACCTACCAGACAATATAACTTGTGTTAACATACTAAAAGTTGGTCTTAGTGACCACTATCCTACTTTTTTGACAAGAAAGGTTAAATGCAAGAGAAATAAGAAAAATACACACAAAACTATCACTTACAGATCATGCAAAAACTTTAATGAAGAACAATTCCTCAATGATCTATATAAAGTTCCATGGAATAAGATCAAAAATTTGGATGACAGATGAAGCTCCGAGGGTGTGAACTGACTTATTTATGGATGTAGTCTCTAAGCATGCACCACTGAAAGTACATCGAGTAAAGAATGAAATCCAACCTAATTGGCTTACAACTTAAATCTTTGATGCTCTGAAAACAAGAGACCAATTCAAGGCTATAGGAAACCATGCACAATATAAAGTATGGAATAATAAAAAAACAAGTATGATTAAAAAAGCTAAACAAAATTATTATCAATCATTGCTTGAAAACAAAAAGAGCGACAAAAACTGCATTTGGAAAGTCTTCAATGAACTCACTGGTGGAACACACAAAGATCAGATAAAAAAAATTCACTCACTTCTGGTAAATGACACCATAATCACTGATGACAATGACATTGCAAATGTTTTCAATAATTTTTTCACCAACATTACCACAAAGTTAAAAGAACCCGTGATTAAAAACAACTTTAACAAACTGAAAAAGTCTGCAGCAGCAAAATCTCTAAGGATGTATGTTTCCCTATCCCACCAGTCTCAAAAAACTTTGTTAAGAAATATCTCACTGAACTTGATACTAATAAAGCTACAGGACTTGATCAGATTGGTCCACGACTCATTAATCCTTCTGCCTCTGCTATTGTAGATAGCATAACATTCATAATCAATTTAAGTATTTATAAGTATTGCATCCTCATCTGTCCCAAAAATATATGGAAAACTGCAAAAGTAACTCCTATTCACAAATCTGGTCCTAAGGATGATGCTGATAACTACCGGCCAATCTCAATACTACCAAACTTGTCAAAATTGATTGGAAAGCATGTCCATGATTCATTCATATCATATTTAGCCAAACACTTTCTGTTTTACCTTAATCAATCAGGCTTTAGACAGAAACATTCATGTGAGACTGCCTTGATCTCCCTAACTGATAAATGGCTTCAAGCACTTGACCAAAGTAGAATAATTGGTTCTGTATTTGTAGATTTTAGGAAAGCTTTTGACATGGTGGATCATGAAATCCTTTTGAAGAAACTGAAAATCTACCAATGTGATGAAAGCACAGTTAGATGGCTTACTTCATACTTAAGTAAGAGAACACAACATGTTTATATAAATAATGTTCTTTCTGAACCTGGAACAATTAGATGTGGAGTACCACAAGGCTCAATTCTGGGCCCATTACTATTTTATTTATTAACGACCTACCACTTGTACTAAAGGACTCAGTATCATCTACAGATCTCTATGCAGATGACACAACATTGTCAGACATCCAAAACACAAAGCAAGAACTCGAAATTTCTTTACAGAATGCCCTAAACAAACTGGACAACTGGTGCACATGCAATGGCATGGTGGTTAATACTGGTAAAACTAAAATATTACTTATCTCAGCATGGAACAAAAGAACAAAACCTGATAGTGATGAACTATGACATGGAAGGATAAAAGGTTGCAAATGGTCTGTCACAATAGTCTACTTGGTGTTTTGGTAGATAATTTATCATGGACTGAACATATCAAACATATCAGTAAAAAAGTCAATTCAAGTTTATGGCTTCTCAGTAGGATAAGACACTTTCTCCCCGAAAAGCACAGAAAACTATTTTATAACAGTTACATACAACCCTATTTAGACTACTGTAATGCAGTATGAGATAATTCAAATGATAAAAATTTAGCAAAGCTGGCACATCTCCAAAAAAGAGCTTTTGAGTTAATATCAATCCAGAAAGAAAGCAAGGAAAATTTAGCTGGAAGTTAAAAATACTACCTATTAAAGACCGAATTTGTTTAAGAAAAGCCATATTAATGTACTGGATAACCAAAAATAGTGCTCCTGAATATTTACAATCATTATTCAAGTATAGGCTACCTGGAAATACTCCCCACCTGCGATCAATGTCTACCAAACATTACAAAATTCCCAAACCAAACAAGGAATTATTTTAAAAAAAGTTTCCAATACTCAGGAACTTTGCTCTGGAATAGCATTCCAGTTGATATTAGAAATGCCCACTCTATTTCCTCTTTTCAAACCCAGTATATACAGTGGCTTTCAGAGATACAGCAAAAATAAGTAAATTTCTTTGAATGAGGGCCTCAAGGTAGATTAGTTCTTACCCGAATTACCCTCTTTAAATAAAGTAATAATAATAATAATAATAATAATAATAATAATAATAATAATAATAATAAAATTATATCACAGAAAAGGACAATGCGGATGATGGAAATATCAAATTGTACTTCCAGTTCAATGAACTTAGTGAAAAATCATAAACTTTCAAGGCACATAAATGTTGCGTTCATTTCACTAAGAAATTCAAAATCCTTAATGACAGCAAACCCTGTATATGCATCAGATAATTATACATGTGTCAATCCCCAGAAAATTAAATTAAACCACTTTCCTTTGGTCCATGCTTTCGGCCATGACATATACAAGTTTCTATCAGCAATTTGTCACTTATCAGATTTTCATGGAACAGCCAAAAAAATGTAATCTTTTATTCAAGAGAACTGATAGGCTTCAAACAATAGCATGCTCCATCTGATAATGAGTACACTTCTTGTAAAAAGAACAAGCAAACATACTTGAAATCAATATATCAAATGTTTGATGCTGATAACCAGAGAAAATCTTTGACCGTCTGCCTTTCATTACCGGTAAATACCAATGTGTCAAGTCAACTAACAGTAAACAACAGTTTTCCCCAAAATTTTATCAACAAATTATGTTTTGTTAAGATAAGGGATTTTATCATATAGAATTTAAGGTTTTGCAAAAGAAGCTCTGTAAATGAATTTTTTGTGTTTTCCATGTAGCATAAAGAAATGACAGTAACTGATTCAGGCAACAAAATATTAAGCTCCATCTGGTAACCTATAGGAAAGTATGACCAAAAGGCGGGGCTCCAACTTCCTTAAATATACTCTAAAAATGAAAGGACTGGTTGAGCACTCTCTGTATCAGAAAATATTTTGGAGATTTGTAACAACCAATATGTATTTGTTGCCAAAATGTTATGCACATCAGAATAAATGCTGGCTCGAACATCATTTTTCATGGCTTCTACTGTTGTAACCAAAGTTTGTGCCATGGCTGCCACTATTTTCTAAAGAACGTCAGATTTACCTATATCAGCAGCATCTGGTGATGAAAGAGAACGGGATTCTTCTGATTGCTCTGCTCCACTGGAGTCATCTTCATTCCCCTGCCAGCAGTTTGTAGCTGCCATGCCTGGGTAACTGATCATGCCATTGAGAAGGAATTGGTCTGCAGCAGAAAGTTCCTGTGTACTAGTGCTGGTACCATCTCCAGCAATCATCTTTTCGAAGGAAGCCCATTCATCGTCAAGTATTGACCCAAATCTGGGGCTTACCGTATCAGACTAAAAATATAGAAAAATGTAAGTCGAATTGCAATCACAGATCTAAACAAGACCTTTTGGGACACAAACATCACAGGATTTAACAACTATGTAGCTTAAAAAAAAAATCAATTCAATCTTTATGTAGCTGTATTACATATCCACATTTCAGTATCTTGTATTTCTATGTGTCAGATAAATATACAGATGTTTTTAACTTAAATACACTTAGTACATCAAAGAAAACTGACACAAAAAACAAGAAAAAAAATAAATAATTACATTTTGTTCATGATCAATAAAAAATAATCTATCCTATCTTTATGTGGTTAACTACCAATGATGACCAATCCTTCTATACTGGGTTGATGGGAATCATGTTTTTTTTCCCATATTAAATCACATATTGGTGTTGTCTTCAAACTAAGCAGTATAATAAGAATCAACATTATAACTTTAAAAAAAAGTTTTTCTTAACATAATACAAAACCCAATGGAATGCTTCACTGCTTGCCAAGGTAGTCATCTCATACTTACGCACGTAACCCAGGATTTCTCAGCAACTGACCCATTGAGGATGATGATCCGGTTGACTCATTCACAAGTCAAGTTTGACTTCGCAGTAAAATGTGAAAGCAGAAAAGTCTTGTTACACTGGTTTCTTTCAGATCATTATTAGCATGAACTTATAGTAGATACTTTATTTAACATTTCACCCTTTTCCCTAATTGATGAATACAATATTATACCAGGCCCTCACCCACTCCCAATCATCCACACTTCAGGCACCTAAGATTTAATCAAATTTTATTTTTAAAGAAAATACTTGAACAAGCAGGTATTATATGGTTATCATTGTCTTGTACACTTCTACTGTAAAAAGCAAGGACTTTACTGGTAATTTCTAAGATCTCAACTATCTCAAATATAGGCTGATTGAGTAGTTGTTTACTTCAACTTGTGAGTTCCAGGATCTCAAATATAGGCTTATCAAGCAAAGTTGTTTAATTAAGCTGATCCACCATGTGACCCAAGGACAGTTTGAAAAACAAACAGCAATATATACAAGAAATAAAAATGTTTATAATAACAATCTTACAATGCCTATGAACTAATCATGCCAATATTCATGGCCCTGAATTGAAAATGCCAAAAAGCAGTAGTGTCCTGGGTTATGAACTGCAGTTCACAATGCTCCTAATATAAAATATTGCATCATAATTGTTTAGAACCAACTCTTGAAGGTAAGTAAAAGTTAAATTAAATAGCAAGAAGCAATCATTGCCAGCATGAACTCAATTAATAACATCAATAGTATGCACTAGTTTCTACACTTAACTAGTTACCACATGACCATTATTCTAAATTCTATGCAATATTTTTGTTAGCAGCAAGCACAAAATGTATCTTGCATTATGAGTATTTCTAAAATGACATCTACCCTGATATTTATCTTCTTTTATTTAGGTTGATTACTTCCAAAATTCATATTCCAAAGAATGTTACCCCAAGTCAACTCACTGGAAACTTGGACAAAATTTTTAGAAATGACATCACCTGCTTTGTAGTCCATTCGACACTTCCATTGAATAAAGTCAAATTTCTTCAGTCTGACTATACTTACTTAACGTATTTATCCTGATGGAATCAAATTTTGACACAAAAATGTAACGCATTTTTTAAGTCCTGCTGACATACATTTTAGTTGAAATGTAATGGTACCAAAGCCATTTCAAGGAGGGACAAGTTTCTTTGACGAAACAAAACTGCATACATATACTTGCTTTTGTCAACAATAGTATATTTCTGTTTCATTAAATAAACATACACATTTCATCTGACTTGCTTCTAATTATAAATTTTGCCACTCGCTGTAACATTATTAATAGGTTTCTGATGATACTGGTTTATGCTTTGCTCTGAGGTAATAATGTTTTCCAATGATGTTTTCCATACACACGTCAGCAATTCAAACGTGAGTTAACAGCCACTGAATACACATGTTCTGTTCCTGTGTTCTCTTCCAACTTGGATATTTACTAAAAAAAGGAAGTGCTCTAATGAAGCTAATACAATGGATCAATATAAGACAGATAATACTTACCATCTGGATATGAAGTCTAATCAAACAAATTTTTGTATTTGTGAATATGCCAACAATCTGACCAAATTAAAAAGTGGACACTCCTGCATTAATTCTGCCTTCAAATTGCTTCCTGCCACCCGTTAGGTAAAAAAATACGGTTAAAATGCAGAGAATAATCTATTGATCTATTACTGCTAAGTGTGTGCAATATTCCTGGAAATTTGTCATCTAGTTCACATAAGTTGACCCAAGAACATGCTATCAAATACAATTTATTTTGGAGGTAATCCATGAACACAAAATTTAAATATCAGGGTAGATATCTTACAATGTAGGACCAGCACAGCGTGTTAATATTCTCTTGACTAATTCAAATATACTGGACAGATTCAAGACTGAGAAAAGACCATGTAATAACTAGCTCTGCAAATAAAGCATAGCAATTATTTTTAAATAATGTATAACCTACAGTTGTGACAAGTAATTCGCTGAAATCTTGTTTCCAAAATAGAACAATTTCTTGAATTCCCTTTGCCCTCTCCATGACTGTGGAACAGCTATGCTCAAGCAGAGAAGCATAACTTAATGTTTCAAAACGTAACCTTGGATCCTGATTTCTAAACAGGTATATTTTGCATCGGGCCTTGTTTTCATATGGTACTAATTCTATGGAATTATTGACATTAATGCAAAGAAAAAGACCCCAAACTTATACATCTGGCCCAAAAAATATTTCAGTGCATATATTAAGGTGAGGAAAGAAATGACAAAATTGCATTTGATTTTTTTAAGCTGCCAAACACACACAACATGTATACTTTTAGAAAGAACAAACTTGTTGATCCATTTTATGATATTTTTTATAAATATTAACTGACTCAACCTGCCTGAAATTGAGTTCTGAATTAAGCAGGTGGGCTTGTAATCCAAACCAGTTCATGCATTGCCAACATGGCGAAGTACAGCTCTAACCTGTCATATTTTAGTTTGCTATAATGCAGTAAAATGGACCCGATAATCGAAATCATAAAAATAAGAAATTGGAAACAAAATAATTTTCAACATTCATAGACACAAAGTTAACACATGTTCTACCGTAAAGCAATCTGGACATTAATCATAATGTTTTAAAACTTAACTCTAATTGGCAAATACCAGAGGCCTTGCTAGGATTTTAAAACAGTCCAGGATTCACATTTTGGCAAAAATAGGAGTCCCACCAGCAAATGTTGCATTCCCCTCCCGGAATTCACATCACATTTTATTCATTCTTGTTTCTCTTCAACGTAATAGCTTATTTTTAAATAATAAAATGAGGAACTTTTCTTAATTTGTTTGCAAGATCAGTTTAGTTTGCCTAATAGCTCCTGCCATTTAGTGGGATTATTACGTTGAATTCTGTAAAACCAGCTATAAACATGACCTAGTTCATCCGCTGCCAGAAAGAGTCCAAAGTAATGTTTCATTTGCATAACCTGATGCATAAGCATTACATTTTTTCAAAGATGTGCAGAGCACAGGCTGCCATATCACGAGTCATGAAAACAAGGGTGGTATAATATTTGTCCAAAATGAGTTATTTTAAACAGAACATTCTGTGAAAATTGCTGCTTTTCAGTTGGTACGCATGGCAATATTTTATTTTCATCAATCAGTCTAATTTAGTATGTGTTTTGCGCCAATATTGGTGACATTTGATGCACAAATAGCCTGACAGCATGCTTGTCCCTCAGAGTGAGACTGAATTTTTTTAGTCCCTGGAATCGTCTTATTCCAAACACTGAGCCAGACATCATACTCTTACACTTGGCTATTATCCCATCCAAACTATCAGTTGGAGCAATTTTAACTCTCTTCTGAATCTCACTAAAATCTTCGTCAGTTTGCCGTTTAACCCCAAGAAAACTTAACCAAATATCCAAATTATGTTTTGTCTAAGTCTTGATGTGTCTTCATTTTGAGATTGCATGCACTATTTATTTGGCTAGAATCAGAAATGTGCACAACAATGGAAGCTAAAGTTCTGATGTACTTTTATAATAACCACAAGTACATCTCGGGGTCTCTCTGCCTCTGAATTCAATCATGATAAATACAGTAATACCTGTCTTGAGAGACCACTGTTATGAGAGATGACCTGTCTTTGGAGACCTGGTTCTCCATGTACAGATTTATTGATTATATAGTGTTTATGACCTGTTATGAAAGACCACCTGTCACAAGACCATTTTTTGGCAAAAGGGGTGGTCTTTCAAAACAGGTTCTACTGTATCAGCACATTTTCCCACTCAAGCTGCTAGTCAAAGTCTTTTAACTTGCCGCCCAGCTATTGCATCGCCTTCATTTGATGTACTCTTATAAATATAGCAGGCATATCATGGAGAGGGGGGTGTCTCTTAACCATTGAATTCTGTCACTGTAATCATCACAGATAAAATATCAATCAACACATTCTCCCACTCTACATAACATTGTCAGTCAAAATAAATTTATTAATTACTAGCAAGCATTTGATGTATCAGAACGAATAGGATGTTAACACAGCATAAAACTTCAGTATGGACTACTATACTAGTCCCCACAGGGGTTTGTGACAAATAAAATTGGCAGCCTAACCTGTAATAATATAACACAAGGAAAGACACTAGCCCGGACCCCTTTGTAGTTCCAACCTTGCTAGCTTATCCTAATTACACCTGCTAATTTCTAACTTAAGCCAATCATAATCAAGAATAGTCCAATTCTCAAAACAGCTCAACACACATTGTTCAGTTTGTGGTATATTGGAGAAAATGCAATAACTGCAAGAAAATGCAAGAAAAAATATTGATTGTGGCAAATGAACATCAATTTACCACAATTAATATTTGTTTTGCCACCATAATTAAAACGCATCACAATGTATATTAACAATATTTAATGTGGACTCGAGGTTGTTTGGATCTTACCTTTCGATCAATGGTGAAATCCAAGACCACCCGATTGAAAACAGCCCTGCTGGTCGGATACTTGCAAGAACGTCTATATCGGCTAACGATTATTGTTTTTTCCCCATTATGTCACAAACTAAACGAAGTGTGTCATGCTGTTTTGTAGTTTCCTCTGACCTTAACACCCCATTTTTTGATATTTGGTTTCTCATGTTGAAATTTGTGGACACCATTTGGTGTCGACATAGGGTACTCTGCAAATTCCAAGTTTTTGATAGGGAATGGACTCTGATCCTACACCCCAACATAAAAAAACAAAATCAATAATGGAGTGTCAAGGGTCAAAGGAAACTCGGACTAGCTGTTTTGAAAATTGAACAATTATTGATTAAGACTAGCTTAAGTTATAACTTAGCAAACGCAACTAGCAGGGGTGCTTTGTGTTATACTATTATATTATTGCAGGTTAGGCTGCCAATTAGATTTGTAACAAACCCCTGAGCTAGTCCCGTGCCTGAGTATAGCGATTTAGAAAGAGTAACCCACAAAGTAGAATATCGTAAAAAGTGTGCAAAACATAACTGACCAATCACTGGTGTAATATGAAATGCTTAAGCTGATGGGAATTAAAAGAACATGAAAGGAACCTTTATCACACCGTAAACTTTTTCTTATCACAGCACATTCCAATCTCCAATTTGTCGGCCATATTGAAATTTTGAAAACATTGGTATTGGCTGAAGCGATATTAAACTAGTTTGCTCAAAATTAAACAATATAGCTTTGTAACCATATACATTTTTGCCTTTAGTACACTTACGTGCTTTGTGTCAGTGTCCGTAGCTTCATTTTCAGGTGGTGAACTGTCGTCTTCACCATAATTCGCAAGCAGGTCCATTTTCCTGATTAGCCAATTGCCCGTATGTAAGAAACTATTATTTGTTTGTTTGCCTCACAGGTTTGAGATATTATTAAAAGACAGAGAACTAGTCCAGACATCAACGAACATGCTAAATTATGAACAGAGAGCACAAGGTAACGGATATCTTCTTTACATATGTCCTGGAAAACAAAATGATATTGACTAATATTTAAATACATAATATGATATTTTAGTTAGGAGACACAAAAAGTTAATTAACAATTTAAAGTTATTCCACTGTGGCCTAAGAATGCAAGGGAAAAATTTTTACTCGTTTAAGCATGAGACGTTATGACGAACATTCAAATGATAAACACACACAAACACACAAACACACAGACACACACACACAAGTACACAACAGTATTCCTCCTCCTCCTCCTCCTCCTCCTCCTCCTCCTCCTCCTAATAATAATAATAATAATAATAATAATAATAATAATAATAATAATAATAATAATAATAATAATAATAATAATAACATAGCGTCTAATATTTAGAAGTTCTAAGCGCTTTACAACATTTAAAAACACTTTTAAAAAAACCCATAATGATATGATTACAAAAATAAAAACACCACGATATTAGAAAAAAAGAAAACATGATGTAAATATTTGAAGTAAGGAAACATTATTAGGTCTTTAATTCTGGTCTTGAAACAGGTGATCAGTTTTAAGATCACTCATGATTGATATCACTGTGTATTTGTGTCTGAGTTCAACGGGCAATTCATTCCATTTTGATGGGCCCTGATATGCAAAAGAACGTTGTCCATAAGATTTCATTTTCATAGTGGGAATATGAGAACACGAGTGTCAGAAGGGGAGCATAAGTTTCTTACTGGTTTATACACATGGGTGCGGTTTGATAGGTATGTTGGACTGGAGCCCGTCAGTGAAACGTAGCACAGAGAACAAATCGGATTGAACTGATAGCCAGTGTATGGTACAGAGCAGGGGAGAGGCGTGCTCTGAGCGTGGTACTCTAAGGATGATAAGAGATGTTTTTTGAACTGTTTGAAGATTTTGGAGTAGATATTGAGACGATCCAGACATAATTGAGTTACAATAGTCCAGTCTTGAAAATACAAATGAACACACGTGTTTTAGTGGCATCAACTGGAAGATACTTGAGAATGAAGCTGATGCGTCTCAGCTCAAGATATGCAGCCTTTTGAATGAGACAGTCGTTGTGTTGTAATCAGAATGGCTTCAGTTTTATCATCATTCATCTGCAGCTTGTTGCATGTTATTCACGATTTCACATCGGAAATACACCTCTCTACACCTAGGATGGTATTTTCAACTTCAGTTGGGTGGCTAGATCTGTATATTTGGGTGTCATCAGCGTACAAATGGTGAAACACTAGACGATGATCGTTGACACTAAAGAGTGGCTGAGTGTATAGAATGAAGAGAACAGGCACGAGAACAGACCCATGTGGAACACTACAACATAGATAAACTGGTCTTGAGAGTTTTCGTGTTTTGCGAATTTAAGCCCTAATAAGGGCTAGTGGCCTCTCCCCCCTTCCGGGGCCGGGCTCACCCGTGTCTTCGTGCTAGACACTTTTTTGTGCCCCGGCGCATGGTCCTTTTAGCCCCCCCTGGTGGCTCACCGCCTTAGCCAGTTACCAACTTTCAGTGATAATTCTGTCCAGGGAGGTACTTAGCTTGGTGCTTAGCTTTTGGTTATGGTGCTTAACCTTTTCCGTGACCTTAAATGACCTTTTTGTTGGTTACTCTCACTTAAACACTCAGACCCCTTCAAAGCCGGGCTCATAAAAGGCAAAGGAAAGGGCCAAGCAAAGGGCGGCGTCATTGGAAATCGTCCTCTTTTCCGCATGTCTCTGGTCGTGATCGGTTGTCAGTCTTACCCCAGGTCCACTACACACTTTTAAAAGCATTTGAGATTTTAATCTTTTCTGATATAGTGTGATTTTAGTGGCCCGAGGCGCTTTTCCTCCCTGGTTTCTGGTCCGTGTGCTGTTTCTATTTTCTCTGGGCTCGGTTGGACTGGATGTCGTCTACGCCCTATCTACTACTATATTCTGCCATTTTTTCCCGTTGCCTATTGGGGGTGGGTGTACTACTATTTTTGCCAAACGTGTTTGCCACATACGATGTTAAAATACCTGAGTTGTGAAATTTATATTTTAGTTGGTTTTGTTTTGTTTTTGATGCTTTGCGCATTTATATGTTCCTAAAATGTTATCAAATTGGCTTTGGGTGGAAGGCATCCAGTTTTATGAGTTTTGGATCTTAATTGTGTTTTTTTTTTTTCGGGGGTGGGGTGGGGTGGGATGTGCCGTATTTGAAACCAATCATTTTTAAGGGCCACCAATTGAGTTTTATACCAATGAGGGTTCATAGCCAAAGAGAGCCCAATATTAGGCAATATGATATACTCTAGCTGGACTGACGATTGTGCCGCTTTATATTCGCGGAGCAACGACATGAAGGAAAACATTCTCTAAAACTTAAATATTACAATCCAATGAAACGCGTGGACTTAAAAGAACCTCTCGCGTTGACTTGTTTACTTTTTTGACTTTCAAACACAGACAGGCACGATTTGGACAAGACAGTGAAACGAAGTGTTTATAGACACGCTTCTATTTTGTTCTAATTACAATTTTTTCAATTTGAATGAGTATGCCTTTTCGAGAGTATTGGGTAGCCCTGAAAAAGGCTGGGGGTGGTGGTGGGGGTTTAATGGGATGATGGTAATCTTTTTATACTATCTAAGATTGCGTCCCCGTCTGTCAGCAGGCTTTCCTATGCGATATGGTCTGATTCTGCGAAAAGATAAAGATAATTATTCGACAGTCTACAAAACCTCTGTCTGGGTCTTGATTTTGCTCCTGCTGCTGCTGTTGCTTTTCTTCTCTCTGCTTCTTCTGAATTCCATATTTTTCAGTCTATTCTTCTCGTTCTTTCTTAATTTCCTCTCTAAAAATCTTTTCTATGAGGTCCTGGGCTATGGAGAGTGTCCTGACATTCTTTATCTCTTCAGGCTTATGTATCAGGTTTAGAATGACACGATGTAATTGAAAGTAAGTTTCGTTCAGTTTAGCTAGTCTGGAAGGCATGTTCACTGAAGACAGAGACGGAGATGAATTATAATCGCGTGCTGCCTTTAGCCATTGATGCGACTGGTTGGGGCCTTGGGCTTGGCGATTGTCCCTTTAAGAGGGTTCTTGGCCTTAAATCTTGATTTCTGGATCAAGTGAAGGTTATTAGTCGCACGCTAGCAGACCCACGTCTAGATTACCCACTCCACCCGCAGCTCCCACCACCAAAGCCCAAATAGAAGTCTCCTACCTGACTTTATTTCAGCCGGACAGGTTGAGGATCAAATTGTACCAGTTGTTCCTACGGGTGTCCCTATGTCAATAATGTGTCCTTTGTCTCCTTACCAGAAAGTCCTGAGTTGTGAATTTAGAATAGCATTAAGTTAGAATTTAGCGAACTTGGCATACTTATAAAAAGGTACCAATCAGCTGCATGTGGGCCATCCTCATTTCTTTAATAACACTTTGAGTATATATGGTAGATTTTGACTGCCTTCCAAAGGATCACATCTGACTAAGGTGTCTTTGTGATTGCGCTTTTCCGGTGTGTGTGGGAGGGGATTGTGGGACAGCCAGTGGGTGGTTGTCATGGATTATCCCTTCGCTTTGAATTGATGTCTGTGTGGGTGTGTGCTTGTTTATTTGTGTGCGTGAGGGAGGGTGTTGCAGACGGTTAGCAGAGCCGTCTAACCATCCCTTACTTGAGATGCAATATAATGGTTATTATTTTCGATGGCAGTGGTATTTCTTTTCAGTGGCAATGGCAGTTCTATGTATGATGCCAACAGGGCTTTCTCTGCTAACTTGTGTGGTGTGGTACTTGTTTGCATCCACCAGGTCGATTGTTTCTGGATTGTGTCGTGTAGTTTTAGTTCTTGAAACTTATCCTTCATCCTTCCGGTTGCTGTTGTGATGTTGAAGTAGTTGAGGTAGCTTTCTCTGCTCAACGTTTCGTTTCTGAACTTCACTCTGCATGATAGCTGCTATGTGGGGGGGAGTCATTATTCCTGTACCCCATCCATCTTAACTTCCTCCTTCCTTATGGACAACTCAGGACTGTCGTGTCATCTTTTGGGTGGGAGGTTGGGTCGCCCTGAAAGTAGTCTTAAAAATCATGTAAGCTAATTGGTTGCATTCCATAATATTAGATGGGGAGGAACAGTTTGGGAGGTTGAGTGTATTTGATTAGGTAGGGGAACTTGGTAAGGGTTTGTTAGTTGGGTTACATGTATTATATTGGTGAATGTCGTGTTCGTCTCCACTGTGGTGCTCTCAGCGGTTCCTTGTTGATTAGATGTAAGAGTGCTTGTTCATTACCAGTAAAAAGTGGAGGATAACGTTATAGTTGGTTTATAGATTGTTGTTCTTATCCGGGCTAAGGAAATCTGGATATGTTGTTAGTCCATCCAGTTTCTACATGTAGGTATGTAAGTACGTTCTTTCCGTTGTGTACGTCAGGCAGTCGTTGAACATGTGGATTAGTGATTCTGGTATTTGGTAGGCTGGGCAGTTGGGGTCAACGTGTGTTCCACGTGTGAATTTTATCTGCGTTTTTTTTTTCAGTTTGCAGGCGGTTGATAGTCCGGAGGTCACGAGGGAAGAGTTTGGTGGAGATGTGAAAGTTCCGATTTACCTTAGGCTGGATTGCATGGAGCGTCTTACGTTTAGTGGATCTAATCCATCGGACTTAATATTCTCTAGTGATGGCCTGGGTGATTAGGCTGTCGATTTCTTGTGGACTATAATCTATCTGTTCTATCCGTTTAACTAGTGGACCTTCTTTGGCAGCCGCGTCAGCATGATTATTTCCAGGGAGGTTGACATGGGATGGTATCCATAGGAAGTTGACCAGGATATCATTGTCTTTCAGATCCCGGAGGCCTTTTTTGGACTGTCTGGAGCATGTTGTGTCTGGTTCGAGTCAGATTGTTTTCATTGGAGGCGAGCACACTGTGTGAATCAGATAAGATGAGGTCGTCGCCATCCAGTTGGGCGTTTTCTTTTATCCATTTGATTGCTTGATGTATAACCCAGAATTCAACCGCATAAATGGAGCAGGAGTGCGGTAGTTGGTTGCTGATCGTGACATGTTGTGATGGTTTCCAGATGAGTGACGATCGAAATAAGTTACTTAATATTGTACAAAATATCACAGACTGCGTTGATGACGAAAATACACACAATTTTGTTTCCACACACCAGGGAATCGTTGCCCTGTAATTTCGCATTATTGAATCGTATTGTCTAGGCATTTCCTCATATAAAATCAATGATATTGTCTTCCAAAGGCGGTAATCCATATGAATGAAAATACTTCACATAATGTTCTTGAAGAAAGTTCACTTATACAGAGTGAGTTCCTGGAAAATGTCTATCGTCCGTGTTGATGACACAAGTTTGGTGCTTTCGAGGTTTGCGATAAGGAAGTTTATTTTAGTACACAGGAAAGGATTTCAAGAATCAGTATACGAAATGTTGTTCGAAAGCTGATAAAGATCCCTGGTATCCGTTTCATTTTATTCTTGTTGTTTTGTTTATCTTGTTTCACAGGTAATGATAAGTCATCAGTTCAATTCTAACTTTTCCCAACTATGGGCCAAGAGAGCTTCGATGCGACAGATCTCTTGAGTATTAAATGGAGGACAGGAATGATCACGCAAACCTTTATATCCATCATGCAACACGGTTTCTTCTGAGATGAGAATTCAAAACTGATCCAGATACTCGTCCAATTTTTCTTCTTTGTTCATCATGAAACATTCATCGTGTTGAATTTGACTAGGATGATCGTTTTGACATATATAGCAGTCTTTCTTGACTAATTACGTAATTTTATCTGCCAACTGTTCAGGAAAACAGGACACTAAATGTTGTTCTTGTACTAAACATCTGAACTTGACTACATCGTCCGCTTTGTCTTGGTCAAGAGATACAGTTTTCACAGTATCCTTCCTTAAAGATGTTTTCCATTGTGTCTAATATTTAGAATAACGTCTCGCAAACTTTTTTTTCTATAGAATTGTCTAATTAGGCATGCACGATGACATTCACCTTGTAGGGTAGAGCTTCTGCAAATTGAAATTCTACACTCAGTTGACCGGAATATAAATGTCCATCGTTAATGCCTTGGTCTGGAGTAAAATCAGGAGCCCACAAAGTGTAACCTCTGGTATAATTTTCATGCGAAATACCGAGGCTGGTGTTGATCCTAGTTGATCCTATCTTCGTACAGGGACAAGTACGATCTCAATTAATTCTTCTGCTCAAAGGTAGGTTCGAAGGTTCTGGCACATAAAGCATCATAGTCGGTTGCTTTTCGTACGAGTACAATTGTCTATTTGGCTCTGAAAATGACCTTTCGTACGTGTCTGCAGAATTAAAAAATACTTACATCCTTCAACATTCCTCGACGTGATCTAAATCCTAAGTTAAAATATACATCGACATTAATAATCATACTTTGCACATCCGCGTATGCATTTTTAGCAAAGTGCCTTGGTCTTCCTATTTCATACTGGTTGTATTCAGGATGATTAGAAGTATCCTTGGAAAACATTATTGATGAATCAGCTGATATTGAATAATTGTCGCTGGATCTTGCAAGACGAATTATCGTCGTGGCAACGTCAACATCTTTTTAAATTGATTCAATATTTCCTTCCCCCGATCATATACGTGGCGCTGTCGAACAAAGTTATGATGTCGTTGTTGACAAAATGAATACTATTATTGTCTCCGTATTCATTATTATCTGTTATTAAAATTTCACCTTATACCTCAATGAATGCTTCAGCAGATAAGAAATATCTAGATATATCTTGAACATGTAATTTGATCCGTCCGAGCAGATGTGGTTTTCGTGCTTCGTAAGAATAATATTGTTAATCACGTACAGACTCATCCTTGAACGCTGGCGCATCCACATCAAATGTGGGATCAGACATTGAACATTCTTATGTTGATTGTGACTGTTTAATATGCAAACCCCCGGAAGACGATGACCTTCCAAAGCATTAATTCGAGAAAGGATATTTCAAGACATTTTAGTTCGGGGGAACACATCTTCAGAAAGTACACTTATATGATTGGTAATTTGAAAAAAGCACTTCCAGCTATCAGACTTGATGCTACATTTTATCTTCAGCTAACTCTGCTAGATTTTGATTTGCAGCTTATTTTGCTAACGCTTGCATGTATCGCTTCAGTGCTAGATAAAATCGCTGGCAGAAGTTGAACCGGTCGCGGTTTCTCTACTAATCATCCTACTCTATCCTTGAATGAAGAAAATTCTTTACTGACAGCAACACCGATAACATTTATACCTTTTGCACGAACATCGTCAATAGCTTTCATGCATGACTGCTTTGTAATCGGTATTACTTTCGGGGCTATTCTCGAAAATAAACTATAATAATAATATTAGCGAATTAATCTCCGTAGAATTTCTTGCATACAAATAATTGTGAATTTACCCCCACCCTCGACCATGGCTGGTCCACATTGACCAACATTTATGATCATCTATAATAATAATAATATCAGTGACTGTCGACCTTTGAATCGGGCGACCTTTTAATCACTATGATAATCATCGATAATTTCGTTGATGACAGACCGATGCATGTCATCGTCCATGATGTCATCGGTAAATAATCGTTGACAAATAGATGAAATATTGTCGATAATTTCAGGATAATTATTAAAAGCTCGTTTTCCACTAACCAGAATTTTTAATTTATCCATCTCATCTACGACGTTGTTAGGACAAATAATAAGATTATTTTTGGAAGTTCTACTTCCCTCAGGAAGACCACTTTCAGATTATCTTTGGAAAAAGATGTAATCTGACCAAATAATGGTTTTTGGTTTAGCTCCTTGTAACAATAAAACAAAATTGATTTTGTTAGATTTTAAAAGCACTAATAATTAATCTTTCCATTAACAAGATTATATAGTCTTTCAGTTGATCAAAGGTCACAATTAACATATCAATGAAAGAAACGCTTTACCTAGCCGAAATAACCTTTCAGAAACATTTTAATACTTGCAAAATAAAATATTAGTCATTATTCGAAAATGAATTACAAAATTTATAATATATAACCTGGACAATATCAGGTCAAATTTATAACGTTAACATCGAAAATGGATTATATTTTATTACTCGTTGTCTGCTATATGCAGAAATACCCACCTTTGTATATAAAAAGCACCTATAGAAAACTTTAGATCCTTTATACACAGTGATACTAGTAACATTTCGATGACTAATTTAGCAATGTTTGCTAAAAAGACCTTAAAAATTTAATAAATCGTGTTATTAACGACTCCTTCTACATAAGACTTTAAATTTATATCACAAATCTTGCTCCAGACAAGTTTTAGTGTTACCTCTAATCCGCTTGTTTGATTACTGTGCAGTATGTAATTGTATCTCATCTATATCCGAGAAAAGCAATAATTATCATTTTCGTGTAATTACTTCTTATAATTATGATGTTCTGTAGTTACGCACTATAATATCTTTTTGCGTCGCATGATATATGAATATGTATTATAGGTCAGTGGTCTGTATTACAAATAAACACTAATATTATTATATTGTTATTGTAGGTTACAACTATATATGGTCAGTGTTAGATATAGTAATAATTGCTGTGATAGTGTTACGACTCTATCATCTTAAATACAGTAACAGAAAAGAGTGATAACCAACAAATTTTGTAAAATTCAACAAATGATCTATTTCCCTCGAAAATAACGTGAACATGTAACAAGAGCTTACATTATTGAGAATTAGATCAAAACTGATCCTAAACATGCTATAATAACTCCAACTACATGAAGTTGATTTCAAGTGGTATGCCAAATAAATTCATGTATTGAATGTGCTGATGTGTCAGTAGTTTTGAATGTGCTAATGTGCCAATAGCATGGAATTTGGTGATGTCATAATAGTCTTTTGCTGTATCACATTAATATAATCCAAAATTTCCTTGTCTGAATAAATAAATCCTTCCAATTTAAACACTGAAAACAACAATGTTGCTTATTATTCATTGGATGTTGAGGCAATACATCATAATCCTAATGTATACGTTTATATATTCCTCCCATTGATCTAGGCTGCAATTATCACTTTTTGGAAATACTCTCACAACTTCATGAGATTCCAATCTGGAAATTTCCAAGATCAGAATAAAGAAAAAAGAATATAATTTAAACCAAAGTAAACATGTTTAAAATTAATAATGATCTGAATACTTAATCTGCACTCATGGAGAAATATTTCCTATGTATATGTTGTTTACGGAAAAAATAGTACTGGTAAGGTACACCAGTATTCTAATTTTGGGCAAAAGTAAAGTACAAAATATAGATATGAATAACATAATCTTCCACGGGTATTGATGATATAATTTTTGTAATTTCGTTTCTTTTTAACTGTAAGGACCATAAAATTTAGACTGAAGAGGATTTTGTGGTACGGGCAATAGAGTCGGATTTCTAATACCAGACTGAAAACTCCTTTTCTTTGTATTTTTGACACCTCAATTTATTTTTGACTGATCGGTGTGCATATTAGTTCTTGTACTGTGTCTTCGTTTGAAAGAAGTTTCTCTTTTTACAACTTTAATGGTTCATGAACAGTTTATCAAACATTAGTAACAATACATAATCCTAAACATCCTTGACAGCAAACAACAGTAAATTAACACCATTGGCCCAATCTTTTCTAGAATAAAAACAATATGACCAGATTATATTTTTCCAAGTTTGATGAAATGTTTTTAAAGACTCTTGACTTTCAGTACGATGGACAGAAGACTTGAATTGTTGGATGCCTAATTCACGCATAACTTGTTGGAAAATTCCAGATATAACATGTGATCGTTGTTCGGATTGGACAGATTTGAGAAGGCCAAACTATGTTAAAGAAACTATCAAAGCTTTGATATTGTTTTAGTTTTAATATTCCACAAAGTAACAACCCACGGAATCATAGAAGCACACACTATGGTCAACATGTACTGATTTGTTCGTGGGTAAGAAACATACACAATTTAGCAAGTATGACAAGATCTACAGTATTTACATATATAACTTTTAATATGTGGCAAATAAGAGTAAATGAAGATCTTATGATACGTCTTACTGATCCCTTAATGACCAGCTGAGAAGTTTCATAGGCCAAATTAAAAATTTCACATAAAAATGATAAAACAGGTGATATAATAAAGAATAAAAAAATAATGTTATGTTCAACGGACATTGTAGATTATTTGAATAGTTTAGACGTACATACATTCCTTTTCACACTTTTCTAACAATAGTTTTTGTACGAAACGAGCTTCTGTTGGTAAAGCATGTCCTGAATAATCAATGGCATCTGCAATGTCAAGAAAATACATGTGCGTATTTAAATATAACGTATATTCTTCTAATATTTTTGAGAATGTTAATGATCTTTGTTTTATCAATATTTACAAATATGTTCCATCTTATATAGTATGCATGCAAACTTACTTAAGGATATGTTTAGACAATATATTGTCTCAAAAAGCAACACAATATCATGAGCAATCAATATTAGTTAAAAGATATTCGAAATGATCCAACCTCAAAATTTGATTGCAATGTAATTTCCAGATCAATTGTATAAAGAGAAAAGTATTGGACAGAGGGTTTCTCCTTGAAGAAACCCAAGTAAATAATCGAAATAGTCGAGTGCTTTTTCACACGATTATACTGAAAATTATTAGATTTCAAGTCACTGCATTCAACTGCTTTATGCAATAGACATTCTTTTCATATAATCAAATGCTTTTCTAAAAATCAATAAAAGCACAGAAAGGTTCTTTTGTTCTAATCGATGCGCTTTTGAATAGCTTTTCTACAGTAACATATTATTTTCAAAACCAAAGTTTGCAACTACAATAGTATCATATTCAATTGTCCAACAAGAGATCCTTTAATTGTATATATTTAGTGAAACCTTGCCCTATACAACCAAGCAATGCTATCCCTATGGAATTATTTGTATCGAATGGATACCCGTTTTTTAAACGTTAGTATAAGACCATTGGTCCGTTTTGAAGGTTAAATACAGCTGCTAAATGTCACTTTAAAACGTTACAACGTATTCATTTAAAATTGTGTTTCTTGTTTTATGTTTTAGAGCTGAACCAGGTTATTCAATTGTAATTGGAGCATCTAACTCTGCCAATATCGGTTTGTTTACATTCTCGGATATACCTATCTCTGATCTAGCCAACTAATGTTATTTCCTGATTAGAATGTTGCAATTTTCTTAAAACGATCTTTCAACTCACACAAATCATTCGAATGAATTTTAAAACGTTTTGTACTTTTTTAACGATTTCCCAACTCACTTTGATTTCCTGTAAGAAAATGCACTACTTGCCCTCTTAATTTATTGTAGTATAACTTACGTGTTGGGCATAACGTTTTGTAGCATTTTTTCTTCATTGTGTAATTCCGTCTATTTACATCTGATTTGATTAATTATTATAAATTAAAACACTTTTATTATAGGATTAAATGATAATGGTTTGGTTTTTATCGATGTGTAGATTTTACCTAATCACTCATAATGCAAATACAGTACGAAATACTTTATGTCAACTTTGTGAGTGATTGGATAACAATTTACACATCGATAAATAAACAAAGAAATGGTAATTTAATCCTTATAATTCCAAATTACTTCCCTTCTGTCACCATAATACTTAGCTTAATCTTCGTTGGCTAAGTCCTCAATTCTTTGTTTAGTAATATAGTGTAGAGTGTCATAGCAGTTCATGTGAGTGATATATTATGGTCACTGTTTTAATATCTGAAAAACAATTAATGCTATTTAAACCGAATTATTTTTTTAAATTACGCTTGCAGCTCTTTCATCGACAGAATTTTTGTTCATGAGCCCATTCGTGCTATCATCAAAGTGTTCTTCAAACTTCCCCAATGTCTTATTTTAAAATAGCCAGGATAATGGAGTATGATTTGAAAATTCTATATAATAACGTACCTTAAAGATTTTAATGACGAGGAAATTATTCACAGGAATTAAAACGTAAACGTGTACTGATCCTTATCAGCATCGTCACCTAATCGTACCTACACAATGAATATACGAATTCTCTTACACGAGAAGGATAGGTGATGTCCAAAAGTGTTAGTTTTGATCAAGATTAGCACGTGGCATGAAATGGTCAGCAGTATTACCTGTCATGCATTATGAAGGTAGGGTCATTTTCTATGCAATCAGACTTTGGACCCGTCCTATTATTAAGATCACGACTATAACAGTTCCCATATGAATGATGGACATCCATCTGTTGTTTGCAGAACAAATCAATATTAGGAAGATTGTGCACTGGTGATTCTTCAGTTGGAATGTAAACAAAGGAAATATAAATATCGTTGTCAAAATCAAAATAACCTTTTTATAATCTTAACCAAACAATATTATTCCAATGACCTTGTAAAACTTTATACCTTTAAACAGGCATTGGTTTGCATATAATAAAATATTTCATCTGGCACGTTTTGATATCTTCTGAACAAATTATGTGACAAAATGATAAATTTGATAACTATAACAATTCATATTTTGTTCACTGTTCTTCTATGTCAGGAGAAAAAACAACTAATAAAAATCAAAACATTCAAGCAACACACCAGTCGAGAGAAAACCAAATTACCCAACGTCAACCGAATTACTCAACGTCAACCGAATTACCTAACTTAAACCGTAGAGAGTTCTGTAAAATCAGATCAACATCATCGTTAAACTATAAATCTACATGTCCATTTTTTTGTTGGCTCTCAATAAATATATATCCAAAAATTCAAATGTGAGATGGTTAACGAAATTTGCATGTTATCAATGCGGAGAACCAAATTGCTTTCATCATATTCATTATAAAAGACTAGAAAGACACCTCGCGTGTAAAATAAAACAAACATTTTATGCTTATTTGATTTGTATTGTGTCTTGGCTTTTCTTCACGATTATATGTTATGTATATTAACCTTGGCCTACCTGACTAATTTCTTATTATTTTGTAAACAACGTATTACATAGCTAATATTTATCTGATTTTAGATCATTTAAAAGTCATTATTAATCGGAGGTATACATGTTTACCGATATTGAGTTCAAGATCTAGTTTGTTTTATTGAAAGTAATACTGTTTTAGAAACATGCTGTTTACGAATCTGATAATCAAATTACTCTCATCCTGACTATGAAATTGTTTAATTGTATAATTGTAATAGCATTTGATGATAAATGTAGCAAAGATTTGATCGTGTCATAACATGACCATGTTCTGCGGCAGAGATGTCTATATTTATTTATACAATGTACCAAATTCTATCAATAGAGTCACGTGCAAAGAAATTTATATGAAAACTATAACAGAAGGACAACACACTGCATGCCTCTAAAATAAAACACAAATGTTGGTGGGTTTGTATTTTATTCCTAAAATTGAATGAATGGATTTTAACAGAATCAAATACCTTTTGAAAAAAAGCCATTCCGTCTTTCATTATATTTAATCAAAATCTGTAAAACAAAAAGATGCTGTATGTGCTCTAGATGATTGCATGTACTCTAGATAATGTTAAATTGTTCCGCCGGTATTATGCAAGCTTATATTTTGTCGGAAATGTAGAATTCATAAAAGTGTTGTTAAATTTGCCAAATCATAAACCGAGACACTACACACACTGACCCATACGTATTTGAAGCTTGTTTTGAAGTGGACAATATTTCACAAAATGATTTATCAAGCATACCGAATAAACCATCCAATCTTTTGTCACTTGCCAACTGAACAGCATGATGGTCACAATTTCAAATGAATTACAATTTTGCAAAGAGGAAGTACGACCAGAAACGACAATGATTTTAAGGCCCTAACAGAGTAAAATCTCTTATGTAGACTCCGATCTAGGATCTGGGAAACTCAAAACCTACCATGAAGTAGACTGGGCCTAAATCACTTTCACAAATGAAATTAAAACTAGAGGTAAATTGATACATGGATATAAAGGATGTGGGCGTTTGGGTTAAAAGACTAGCACGATAACAAAGACCTACAATGTAATATACCAACACTGATAGTTACTATATGAAGATGGAGGTGAGTGGAAGAGAGAGAACGCCGCTCCCCGATCATTAACGTCAGCGTCGATTAATTACTTTGTTTGACTCTTGGACCCCAATTAATATAACCATTTACAGATAGTTTTAGTTTAATATTTTTTAACATCATTTTTAGTGAAATAAATTATTTGTTAAATTGTACAAAATTTATTTCGCTTTTTTATGTTACATAGTTTAAGACCACACAATTGTTCGTAACAAAAAGAGAAGAAACTTCAATATCTACTTAAATATTTCCATAAAGTGTGAAAAAGGCAGATAGGAAATATGTAATTAGTGTGTTTTAGCAGAAAGCTAATAATAATAATAATAATAATAATAATAATAAAAATAATAATAATAATAATAATAATAACAATAATGATGATGATGATGATGATGATGATAACAAAGGTGATGCTGATGTTACTATTTTCTTTAAGAATTAAGGTGCATTTGAATGCTTAGAATTTATTGTAAAGTTATATATATATATATATATATATATATATATATATATATATATATATATATATATATATATATATATATATATATATATATATATGTGTGTGTGTGTGTGTGTGTTCGTCTGTGTGTGTACTCTTTGTACTTTGTAATTGTTTCTTTCTAAATAGTGTTTGTTTCATGTATCACTTCAACTATAGTTGACGTCGTGGCAGGTTTAATTTGTTTACAAAGTGGGTAGTGTAGGATGTCCGGTACAAAGTTGAATCTTTGAAGCAGTATCGAAGCCTTTGATGTTGTGGGCTTAACACCAATTTCAGCATATGATAAGAAATACATTGTGACCAGTATGACTGGTGGAAGAAGAAATGAAAAACACCAGGAAGAACCAACGACTGACGTGAAGTTACTGGCAAACTTTTTCATATACCCAAATGTGGACAGAAGTGACATGGCAATGGGCCACTCGGCCATCTGCAATATCCTGGAAGCCTTTGACGGTTATTTATTTTGGCTATTGATTTAATAAGCATGATTATATTTTCTTAGCTAATAATCATCCATAAATTTAAACAAAGGGGAAAAAGCAGACGACCATTATATCTTTTAAACATTACTATTTATACGTAAAAAAACTTCTTATTCCCATTTGGCATAATGAATACATATCACTGTGTCCATGGCGTTATAATTCTACACAAGTCTAACGATATATCCTATGTATATCCAAATATAAAAATAATTGTCAATCCCTAAAATATTTTTTTTAAAAAAAAACAACTTGGGACAGCTTTTGAGCAGGTACAAAATACGCCAATTCTATAATAAAAAATCTCTTATATAATTGTCCAAATCTAACATGCAGAAATCACGCTTCGATTTGCATAGGTAGTTCAGTATATATCTCTATGAAAACTTTTTTTTATCCACATGGATTACCGTGTCTTACTTCTTTATCGTCATTAGCAGCATCTGCGGCGTAAGGTGAATGTTAAAGGATGTTCAGGTTGTTAAGGTGTAACGTCAAGTACCGTAGTGTGTGTGGCGTAAGTAAAAGTAGAATTGAATTAATCCAGTTACTTTAACGCTATGTTTGAGGAACGTCCCTTTGTAAACCCTTCTGAAGAAGCGGGCATAACTTGAACGCAAAATACATGGCAATGTTTCAATTGCGAACATTATTTATACTATTTCAGCTTTACAAATGTAACTTTGAAAAAGCTGTAACTCTTCTTTACTTTCCAATTAATTGAATACATGCACTTCATCAAGTCTCGGCGAATCATCTGGTTTCCAGTAGATATCACTTGTTTTCCAGCTTCCACTATTGTTTATGTCTAGTTCACGGCCGTGCACTGAGTACGGTTTGAATCCCATACTGTACATATTGGCTAACGTGTGAAGTATGTTCACCCTTGGACACGGAGTGTCTTTTTTATCTTGGTTTTGAGGCATAATGAGCCATTCCATGAAAATGTAGCGGACCTTGAATTTCTCGAGTAATTCCATAGAGGAGTATAACGCCTTACATTCATATCCCTCTGAAATGTAAAAGAAAAGTGTTATAGCAAGCATTGCATATCTGGAGTAATTCCATAGAGGAGTATAATTCTTTACATTCATATCCCTCTGAAATGTAAAAGAAAAGTGTTATAGCAAGCATTGCCTATCTGGAGTAATTCCATAGAGGAGTATAATGCTTTACATTCATATCCCTCTGAAATGTAAAAGAAAAGTGTTATAGCAAGCATTGCATATCTGGAGTAATTCCATAGAGGAGTATAATGCTTTACATTCATATCCCTCTGAAATGTAAAAGAAAAGTGTTATAGCAAGCATTGCATATCTGGAGTAATTCCATAGAGGAGTATAATGCTTTACATTCATATCCCTCTGAAATGTAAAAGAAAAGTGTTATAGCAAGCACTGCATATCTGGAGTAATTCCATAGAGGAGTATAATGCTTTACATTCATATCCCTCTGAAATGTAAAAGAAAAGTGTTATAGCAAGCATTGCATATCTGGAGTAATTCCATAGAGGAGTATAATGCTTTACATTCATATCCCTCTGAAATGTAAAAGAAACAAACAAATAAGTTATTGCCAATCCTGCATATGTGGTAAAATTTCATGAAATATAATAACTTAAATTCACATCCCACTGAAAAGTAAAACAACAAGAATAGCGAACATTGAATTTCTGGAGCAATTCCATGAAGTATACTAATCTATATTCATTTTCACCTGAAAAACAAAACAAGACAAGCACCCCAAATATATGCAGCAAATTTTGCTATCATATCAATGTTCTATATGTCTAACAAAATTAAATGAAACCTTCCTTTCAATAGTAAAAAACCTTGAAGTGTAGGTCTTGGTTATGGCCTACCCCACTACATGCACACACACAAACACACTATCTCTATCTCTCTCAAGAGTCAAAATTTTCGTTAACATTTTAAATCCAATTGGCAGCATATCATAACGTGAAAAGAAAGAAATTGGTTCAGTATCAACCATTTTAGAAACAACAGATCGCAATAAAACACGTTTAATTTGGAAATATTACAAGAGAAAGTTTTGTTTAGGGTCCCAATTCTGAATACAGAATTACAATGGTTATGTAAACAAAATCCAGCAAATAAAAACAAAAATGCATAGGAAAGGTGACTGAAAAATGAACCAAATCAAGGGTGCAATTTGGTTGATGTAACAAGTACATCCTTTGAAAATTCACTCGATTATAAAATTATATTGCATTATAGAATAACATACGGATATTTGAAATATTTTTTTTAAACTACATTTTATCCTTACATAGATAGAAGGAAAATATGAGAGAGAGAGAGAGAGAGAGAGAGAGAGAGAGACAGAGAGAGAGAGACAGAGACAGAGACAGAGACAGAGAGAGATCTACCTAAAAATATCTCATGAGAAATGTTGGATTATTATAATGTGTGTAATGTGTGACTGAACAGTTTTTCATTGATTTTCATTGGAACGTTTCTTCCTTCTAACAATGAATGGGTGTATGGCCCTTGACAAGTTGGGATAATACTTGTTCACATCCAGTCACCTTGATATTAAATAAATCAATCAAACTCTAGAAAGAAAAGGTTTATAAACTTAGCCAGAATATTATTTTTCTTTGAAATATTGCCTTACCTATGTCCATCTTTATAATGATCTCCTTCGTCAGAATAAGGTTGACGAGGTCATCCAAGGTTATAGCTTCAACTGACATCGAAATGTTAGCTGGACCGCTAATTTCTCTGGCTACCGCAATTCCACCTTGATTGTGTTCATCTTCACCCATTACAACTGTCGTTCTTTCGTCAGATATTGCATATTTTAACATTAGGATGTTATCTGAAAACTTATTCCTTACAACTCCCTCTTGAAGTCTAAGAAAGTTTGCATCTGTTGGTTCAATAGCTATTACAGTACGCCCCATCGCCCGTGCAAGTAGACTGAAATACCCAATATTAGCCCCGACATCGATAAAAGTTGCCTCAGGAAATTCATTTAATGCTCTTTGTATTAATTGTGTCTGTTTTAAATCCCAGATTCCTGTTTGTAGTAAGGAACCTGACACGTATATATCTTTCTGGACAGAAAATACACATATTGTAAAGGACGGTATTGTACGCGTAGGAATGCACATGTACCTCCTACCCTCACTTGATGGATATAGATTATGTAAGGTGTAGATATGCCTCATATCTTCATTGTGAGTTAGATTGAATGCCGCGAATTTTTGAACACGCATCTTGCTACTGTCTTCGATAATGGAAGGCGCTGACGTAGTAGTCGATGGGCTGTGGTAATATACATCTGGGCCATGATAATAATTTAGTGATGAACTTTCTGTACTATGTTTTTGTGCAATTATATGCTTTCCTTTTGCTGGCAGTTGTTGAGATCGAGTATTTATATTCTTGATGTCATGTTTATATTGTGCATTTTCATTCAATATATGGTTCATGGAATTTATGTCTCTATCACCTTCCCAGTGTCGTTCATGCTGTTGCGTAGATTCCATGGTATATTGTGATGTTTTCTGTTGAATATTACCGCTAATAAAATTGCGCATTCTTATATTTTCTTTCTCGGCTTTATCTTGTGACAGTGCATCAAACAGCTGGATTGGGATAGAATCTTTCAGGATTTGATAACTTTCTTTTCCGCTTGTTTTCTCATGCACGATATTATTATGGAAACTATTAAACTCGATAGAAAAGGAGCGGGCATTATCATTTGTTTTCAAGGGAACTAGTCCATCCCTTTCAACGTCTAAATAATGTGCGCCAAGTTTCTTTCCGGGATCTGTTGGATTAATGGTCTCATGCAGTATTTCTGACCTCTGTTTATATGCAATAGACATGTCTGAAGGTCGGTCACTCCACTTTTTTGCAATAGACTTGTCTGACGTTGGGTCATTATAGCTATTTGCAACAGACTTGTCCGAAGCTAGGTTATTCCATCCCATGTTCTCTATCTTTACAGGTCCAGATGAAAGACGAACTGCTGCTGGTTTAGAACTTACCAAGTGCAGTGGTGCTATAACAGGATCATTTTTCCTGTTCGGAATCGGGATGAGGCCCAATTTATCACTGATGGGAATGAAATCCCGACTAGCCTGTACAAAACTCTTGCTTGATGGTTGAAAGGGTTTGTTAATCACGTCTGATGGATACTTTCTTACGATGGTTAGGTAGAACGTAAAGGTTGCCAGAAAAATCAATACTGGAAAAGATATGTGTACGAAATAGTAAATTTCAGCTTACACCAATTCTCATTAAAATCGATTTATATAAGGTATCTGACACACACACGCACACACACACATATATATATATATATATATATATATATATATATATATATATATATATATATATATATATATATATATATATATATATATATATATATATATATATATGTGTGTGTGTGTATGTGTGAGAACAGAACAAATATTCATGAAACGAAGTGATGAAAACATCTGCGGCAATTATTTTATTTTCATAGAGAAGCTCATATTAAATAAATATATGAGATTTTAGAAGCAAGATAAACTTATTGTTCGGACAGCTGAATGTACACAGTTATATGCCTGATGGAATCAACGAGAAAAAATATGTTGTCAATTATGTATTACGCTGCCTTTACATCTGTCTATATTAATAAGGAAACATTATTGTAAATTGCTCAAGCCATCTCTCTCTCTCTCTCTCTCTCTCTCTCTCTCTGTGTCTCTGTATATATATATATATATATATATATATATATATATATATATATATATATATATATATATATATATATATATATATATATATATATATATATATAGATAGATACTGTAGAAGTATTTATAAAATTACCTGAAACAACGATTACTTTGCAGTTTCTAAAGTGGCGACTCATTTCCAAACGCTGATTTACGTTTCACTACGTCGTTCATAATCCCCTTTAAAAGACAACTGAAAAATTAATGCATGTAGATGTTTAACTGTTCATCTATCCTTGTCTGGTATATAAGATAAACTATACAGAGACCCAGTGTACCTGCTTGCCTATTGAATCTAAAAATAAAATGTAGCCAAAAGAGCAAATTCAAGTTATATCAGATCTCTTCATTGGTGGTGTATGGAGCTGATTTGATAAACAAATAATTCAGACGAAATCGAATAATCGTAATTATATTGAAAAATATTGTCTTCTCTGTTTTCTTTTTTGTTCGTTAATTGTTATTATTTTTTGTGATTTATATTCATACACATGGTGAGGTATGCGTATAAAACATTCTTCTAAAAATACTATGAATAGAATTAGCATTATTTCATATCTGAAACTTTTGACGCAAACATACGGATGGGTTAATAACTTTTAGACATCACATTTCAAAAGGTGATACACACTGACATCACATTTCAAAAGGTGATACACACAGACATCACATTTCAAAAGGTGATACACACAGACATCACATTTCAAAAGGTGATACACACAAACATCACATTTCAAAAGGTGATACACATAGACATCACATTTCAAAAGGTGATACACATAGACATCACATTTCAAAAGGTTATACACATAGACATCACAATTCAAAAGGTGATACACACAGACATCACATTTCAAAAGGCGAAACACATAGACATCACATTTCAGAAGGTGATACACATAGACATCACATTTCAAAAGGTAATACACATAGACATCACATTTCAAAAGGTGATACACACTGACATCACATTTCAAAAGGTGATACACATATACATCACATTACAAATGGTAATACACACAGACATCACATTTCAAATTGTAATACACACAGACATCACATTTCAAAAGGTGATACACATGGACATCACATTTTAAAAGGTGATACACATAGACATCACATTTCAAAAAGTGATACACAGACATCACATTTCAAAAGGTGATACACAAAGACATTACATTTCAAAAGTTAATACACATAGACATCACATTTTAAAAGGTAATACATATCAGAATCAAATGGTAATACACACCCAATTCCAAATTTAAAGCACATCAAATTTTGAATGGTGATAGACATCAAATATCAAATGGTAATATACATCTAATTTCAACTGATAATATATACCAAATTTCAAATGATGTTAGACATCAAATTTAAAATGGTAATATACATCAAATTTCAAATGAAGATACACATCAAATTTCAAACAGGTAATACACATCAAATTTCTAATGATAGAAGACATAAAATTTAAAATGGAGACAGGTATAAAATTTTCAATGGTAATAAACACCAAATTTCAAATGGTAATACGCACCAAATTTTAAACGGTATTAGTTATCTAATTTCAAATTGTTCTATTTATCAAATTTAAGTTAGCTATTCACATCAAATTTCAAAATGATGGTAATGCACAACAAATTTCGAATGGTCGTAGACATCAATTTCAAATGATGATACACATCTATTTTCAAAGGAAAATTCATATCAAAGTTTAAATTGTAGTACACACCAAATTTTAAATGGTAATATATATCAAATTTTAAATGGTGATAGACATCAAAATAAAACGATAATGTATATCAAATTTCAAATAGGAATGGACATAACATTTTAAATAGTAATAACAGTAGTATAGTGGGATAGAATGGCCCTATTTATGCCAAAGAAGGAAAAACAGGCTGGGACAATATGGCCCAAATATTCTTCCTAACAAAATAGCACAGCATGTGAACTTATGGCTCCAATGGAAATTTTATATTAGCAGACGTTGGGACTGTATAGCGAGAAGAGGAATGAAACAGGTAGGGTGACACTGGACACTTGCTACAATGTGGCAAGTGGCTGACCTAAATACGCGAAGCTATTTTAGGAAGGGGAAAATATAGAAGAGAGATGGAAGCATAGATAAATACATAGATAACACATAGATCGCAAAGAAAGAATATCCTTTCAAGGCATATAAAGTGGCCCTGTAATTGGCCTTTTGTTTATGTTTTTGCTTCCATTGTCTCCATGTTGTTCACCTGCTTTTCATTTTTTCAATGATTTCTTTCTTCTTTTACTTTTCTTATGCTGGTATCCAGTCTGAACATCCCATAGCGCTAAAATGTTTGCTGTAGTTTCATCCAGTTGTTGTTAACTCTGTCAAGCTCTTAAATTTGTTTTGGATTTCCTTTTCCTTCTTCTATTTTGCCCATGTCACCTTGATCTTCATGACATCTTCCAATACCTTTGTCATTATTATTTCCGCTTTCTTGATATGTTCTTAGCCTTTTTCTATAAAAGACCATTCTATTAAAATAAATGTCTTCCAAAAACACCTTACTTTGATGGATTGTCTTCAATGTGTCTACTCTAACATAGTTTGGATAGTTGATGCCTCTCAACTTATTCGCTTCTTCAACTATCACGCTTTGTAGTTCATAACATGATGGTTTCATACTTGTCGTAAAGTCTATGCTGACTTCAAACTTCCACTCCTTTTGTCGTCTTTCCACATCTTGGACTCAATGTCTCGTCCATCCAACACCAACTGTCTGTAAACTTGTTTAAAAAATTCCATCTTGTAATCTGTGTATAATGGTTTGAATGACGAAAGCTACGATTTATATACTTCAAACAGGAACGTGAACGAAAACATTCCTTATACATATAACATACGATATAATATCCACACCAAGGAAGAAAGATAAGATACAACACACACTCATCTACTATCCACAAAAACCGACTGGAAAACAAAACACACAAATATACTATCCACACAAAGTGATAAGAAGAAAAACGCAATATTCACACAAACGAAGGAAGAGAAGGAAAACAAAACACAAACGGATTAGAAGAAAACACGTATTATATACTATTCACGCGAACGAAGAGAAAAAACATGGTATCCTCGCAAACGGAGGAAGAGAAGACAAAAACATATAATATATACTATCCACACAAACGAAGGAAAAACAAAACACATATATTATCCTCACCAACGAGGGAAGAGAAGAAAAAACATTCCAACGAACGAGCAAGCATAAACACAAATATACTATCCAAACAAACGGAAGGAAAGAAAATCATATACTTTACTCACCAACGAACAAGCAAGATAAAACACAAATATAGTATCCTCACCAATGAACGCGCATGCAAACACACACACACAGCAGTAAAGGCGTGAGTGTTTATAGTCAAACAACACTACATTCACACGAATTGGCAAAATGAATTGTCTCTCTTTTCTAGAGATCTAGCTAGCCCTGATAAGGGCAGATTTTTTAGAACTCCAATTACACCTGTCTAATGCTGGCATCTTCAATTGAGAGTAACCACACACACATCATCGTCTCCAGTCCTGCTCCTAATTGATAGGTGTGTATGGTAGCGCAGAGGGAGGTTTATTGGCTTCACTATCCATCTCCTCAGTTTGATGGATAATGAACATTTGTTCCCTCAGTCTTATCCTATGTATGACGCTAGGACGTTTCTGCTGACCCCGAGTCTCCCACTCTTATCACTGTCTTTCAAATTACATTATTGCCTCCTCCTTCCTGGTTTCTCTTTGGGGGACAGCGGGCCATGGAAATGATGGCTGTAGCTGATAAGGTCGTACTGGTCCTGGTTGTGGAGGTGTCCTGATCTCTAGCTTCACCTTATGTACAAATTTCATGATGAGGTGAGGCAGAATCCATTGCTTTTCTTCTTTCTCCTCTTTTTTTTCTTTTGTTCTCTTCCTCCTCCTTTATTTTGGCATTTTATGCATTAGCTTCCATGGCAAGCTCACTTAAGTAAACGCCTGGCATTCTCTATGTGCATCTGGAGTTCCAACAGTTTTTGTAGTCTGCTGATCATTTTAAAGTTGATGAGTCAGCGATGGGTAGCTCGACTGACGATTGTGCCGTTTTATATACGTTAAGCATGGACGAGAAGGTACACATACCCTAACATCCAAAAAGTAAAAGGAGTACTAGCGTTGACGGTTTTACTTTTTACTTACAAACACAGACTTGCACGACTGGACAAGACAGAAAAAACAAAGGATGGATTTTTATTTTACTGACAAAAGAAACCAAGTGCTTATAGCACACTTCTATTTTATTTATAAAATTTTAAAAGTTCTAGCAAATTTAATGAGTATGGGTATTGGGTAGCCATGAAAAGAGATGTTTTGTTTGTTCACGGAGGAATGTCAATAGTTTTTACTTTCTAAGTTTGCGTCTAGATCTGGCAACAAGCTTTCCTATACGATTCAGCCTGCGTCTGCATAAAGAGAAAGAGTACACAAAATCTCTGACTAGTTTATGATGTTCCGACTGCTGCTCTTATTGCTGTTGTTGAATGTTGTTCTTCTCTATTGTTCTGAAGACAGTACTTCTCAGTCCATTGTTCTTGCTCTTTCTTAATTTCTCTCCAAAGATCTCATTTATGAGGTCTTGGGCTTTGGATAACATCCTAACATTCTTCATCACTTCAAGTTTAGGTATCAGGTTCATACTGACGCGATGTAATTGTGTGTAAGCGTCGTTAAGTTTAGCTAATCAGAAAGGCATGTTCATAGGTTGAAGAGTCAACAGATATTTTGATGAGACTGATTAATTGATTGATTGACTGATTAGGTTTTATAGTCGTGTACAACACTCCTTGACATTGTCCCTTTAAGAGGGCGCTTGGCCACAGAACTGGGCCTATTTTGATCAAAATGGAGACCAACTTGCTTTAAATGCAACAAACGCGGACGCGATAAAAAAACATCTATACTGAGTTTAAGTGTCGGAACGATATGATAGCTCATGTCATGACGAGGGATAGAGAGAAAGTCAAAGAGAATATATTTAGTGTTTTTTCCTAAACAAATGACAGACACATTTTTCAAAAGTAAACATTGTTTATTGATCAAGAAAGATGGAACAAGTAACAATGATATCAAACAAATTATTTTTGACAAGGTTGACAACATTGTGAAATGTGAGATTTCCATTGATGGAAGTCATGCGTCCATTGATGTACACTACGTTTCCTAGCTAAAAACAAAAGATAATCAAGAAGCTCTCAAATTCATCGATCTATGTTTTCATCATTTCTAGAAAAGTGAAAATCAAAATGAGTCAAAATGAGGCAAGATGGGTCAAATTGAATCACTAAATGTTCTAAAGGATATCCCAGACTGCATTGATCAAGAATTGTCCATGTACCATGGAATATTAGCCTTATATTTTCACATTGTTGTATCGTGTCGTCTAGGCATGTCTTCTCATAAATCCAATGATTCCCTTGCAAAGGGTATAATCCATGCGAATCAAAATACTCAACACAATTCTCTTGCGGAACGCAGATGGCTACACAGTGGGTTCATGGTATATGAGTATCGTCCGTATTGATGACATAAGATTGATGGTCTTAAGGTTTGAGATGAGGTAGTTCAATTTTGGCACACACGACAGGACTCAAAGAAGCAGTATACGACCTGTATTTCAAAAGGTAATAAGGTTCCAAGGTATCCATTTGTTGTTTTTGTTTTGTTTCTTTTTTCACGAGCAATGATAAGTTATCAGCTCAATTCTGACGTTTTGCTTGAAATGATCTGCAAAGTAACCGTTTTTTGCTTGTTTCTCAACTCTGGACTGAGATTATCTATGAAATTCAATTCCAGAGAAGACAATGTAAAACAGGAATGACCATGCAAGCCATTATAAACTCATGCAAAACTGCTTCTTCTGAGATGACACTCCAAGCCTCATCCATATACTTGTCCAAATATAATTCTTTGTTGATCAGGAGACAGTTATCATGTATAATCTGAATAAGATAATCGTTTGGATATCCATAAGAATCTTTTGTGACCAATTTCGTAATTTTAGTCGATAGGCCATGGGTAAAAACAGGACACTAAATGTTTTTCCTGATCTGGTTATCTGAATGTGACCACTACATTTTCTTCGTCTTGGTCATGGGGTTTCTACTTACCCGGTATCCTTCCATTCCATAAATATTACTGAATTTTGCATGAGGATGACGTTACCATAGCGGATTGAGCTTTTGGAAACTAAAGTTCCACATTCAGTTGACCAGATTTTATTGGGTGAAAATGTCCTTTGCAGCTGCCTTGGTCTGGAGTGAAATCAAAGATCCACAAAGTGTAACCTCCGATATAATCTTCGTACGAAATACTGCGGCTGGTGTTGGTTCCTAGATGTCCGGAAGTTTCGTACAGGGACAAGTATGATCTCAAGTAATTCTTCTGGGTAAAGGTAGGTTCAAAGGGTTTAGTATATAAGGTCTTGCGACCGCGATTGACTTCGATGCTCACCATTTTGTAGTGCTTATACTGGAAGGGATTTCGATTGTGGGTTCCGTTGAGGGCTGCAATGCTGACCATACCAACGATTAAACCTTTGGGTAACTGTCAATCGAACGGATGATCTTCGATCTTGGATCGGAGTTCAGCAGCAATGCGGAAAGTTTTCACTTATATATCTTATATTTGGCAGTTGCTCTGTTCAAGGTGTGACTGTTGCCGTTTCCCGTTTTAAGTAACACTTCAAGCGACACACATAAAATCTGGCTTCTTGGATAATGGTTGTGTACTCGTTGGCATGAGTCATCACATTGAAAGCGGCAATGGTACAATTCAGTCTCAGACGAATATAGATTGCGTTGAGCAAATACTTTTCTTGCAACCACATGTCCAAATTCAAACGATCCATCAGTTCTAAATTACGTCCTTTAAGAATTTTCTTTCAACGTTCCTTAAAGCCCACTTAAGAGGATTGCCAAGCATCAAGAGATTTTCCAGGTACACCTGGTAAGGGTAAGTATACATAATGTTCATTATTCAAGTACAAATCCACTTCACGGAACAAAGAATACATGAAATTATGGACGGGTGCTGCTTTTTCGTCATATAAGCCACTGTTGTCCGCCGTTTTGAGCACCTTTTTGTTTCAGATACAAGTAACTGCTATTCAAATCGATGTAATTTTCGGGTAGTCCTTTGATTTCAAAATCAATGGGAGCTGAATCTGTCAAAAAGGAGAAGGGATGACATTAGACCCATTGGAATTCATGCATCTTCACCAAGGTGTGTGGCATGGCAAATATATACATTTCCAATCTGCAACGCGGGCGCTATTCTCTGTACATCATTTGTTTTGTTTGTTTGCAATTTAATAATCGATAACGTAAGCCTCTGACATTTTGTTTTCTTAGTCTTTCTAGCACCCAGCGTGTGAAGTCCTATGAATGGGTGTTTTCGACGTCTGTTTCTGCAAGGTCATTGCTGTTGAGTCAAGGACGTAGGAATATCGACTCAGCAGAGATCGTGTCATTTATAGAAGTTTAGTGCCGGCCTCAAATGTCTTTGAGTGTTTCAAACAAAACATTTTTTGCCTGCTCTCAAGAAATCTTCTTAGGGATTTTGTTTGTCAATGATGACATTTTGGAGAACGTGGCATCTATCGGGTCGTGCAATCCCCGGTGAAACCATTGATTTTAACAAGGGAGTCACATTACGAAAGGCCGATTTAAGCATTTAAGCGTTATCGAGCGACACATTGGTATACAGGATACATGACTGACAAGAGGTTAGAGTACTCGTGTTCAAAAATGAAGTTTCAATGTGATATTCACTTTGTTTACCTGATTATTTTATCCCAGTTCAACATTTTTAGTAATGTTGACAGTGTCGAAATACGACTTACTGACGGGCAAATAGAGAGACTGCAAAAGTTCGTGGTGAACGTGATAGATGTTTCCAACTTTCTCGTCAGCAGCCCTGATAGAATCAAGCTATATTGAAAAGAATGACACTTATTAACGGTACGGAGGTATATCCCACCACTTTGATTTCCACCACATGGGAGTAAACAAATATTAAATTCAGTATTTGGTTCATTTCCAAAGGAAATCGAAAATATTTCGCAACCTCCAAGTTAACGGTCACGTTTTCGTTTCGTTTTTAATCTCGATAAAGTTGGAGTCTACATACAAAATGTAATACAATTCAGGACAAAATGTAATAAAAATTACTTTGTCCTCCTTAAATTTTACCAGTAGGCGACAAGCTATTTTCTGGTACTCGATTATGACACCTCTGGCTCTCTCCATTGCGCTACCAAACACGAAATTGAACCTGTGAGTAAAGGTGTTCACAAAATGTTGACTACTAAAATAATAGCACACATGAATTTTCAACAGATAAGTGATTCGTTGAATTTTGGGGTCATTTTATTTAATAAAGTAGCTACACAGCTGCATCAATATATGTCTATTTTGCACTTCTTCGTCATAAACTTCTATCCACAGTATTGTAATTTTTGACGATGTTTCCGATTTGTCAAGGGTGAATCATTTCCACCAAAGCCACTTCCCAATGGGCTTCGTGTACCAAATGGGATGGCTTGCGGTAATCTGGCCGTGTAACAGCACAAAGTGTTATTGGGAAACACCTCCATGGAACTGTCAATGGGTAACGTTAAGTAAAATCGGTTTTTAACAATGCCATAGTTCTAGTGTCCGAGGAGTCACTGGAAGTCAGATGAGTGTCTAGGAAAGGATGATTAGGGTGACTGTTGGAACTAACGTTGCACACAAAATCTCGCGTTGGTGTTGTTTCATTTATATGAATATTTCAGAGATGGATTGGGAAGAGGGTAACCAATGCAACTGCTGATTAAAATGGTCAACAATTGTTTGTTTCCTTGTTGCAAACTCAAATTGGCAATGGCAGCGTTGATACACCACAAAGATTTGGCAGAAATGAAGATTTGCATTTTAGGCACATGTTCTCCACACTACAACCACAAAGGATGGTATTATAGATCGTGCAGTAGAGACCTGAGGGAAGAAATGGTCACTGTAGTAGCTGAGGCTGTGTTGAAGGGCATGATGGTCACTTCTTTTTATAGTCGATGATTTGAGAAGCGTCGATCAAAGAGACAAAACTTGGCGGATATCCATTCCTATGTTGTCAGACTTATTTGACACAGCATTGTTCCACTTTTCCTGTTCTTCGATCGAGATTGCTTTTTATCTCGTACACCTTGTCTCTTTTTAGGTCACAAGTTGTAACTCGGGTAAGTAAAACGTTCGTTGCAACACTTTTCCGCTCATATCTTCCAAATTATAGACGGGAGGATAACGACCAATACTCGTTCATTGACACAAAACAATTCTTTGGTTCAGTTGGGGAGGTAACTTTTGTCGAAATTGCGTTTTGTTTTGCCAATGCCTACCCAATCTCCTGCGACAAACACTCATTCTTTCTTGTGAACAGTTACCATCGGGGACGTACCAAACATGCGTCCGAAAACAGACACTTCGTTGCCGGGAGTCATTTCTTGTAGGCACGTCCAATGCAAAGATGGTAAGAATGGTTTTAAGATTGGATGATGTATGGCAAGGCGTTCAATGTACTTGAGAGTGTGTTGATGCGTAAAATATTTCCACATGCGTTGAAAACGTTCCCCAATTCTGGCTTTGGTTTTATATGCTCGTTGATGAGAAAATTAATGTCACGTTTCTTCAAGTCTTTCTGGAAAGATTGGTTCAGAAAGTCGGTGCCTTTGTCGGTTTATGAAGACCACTTCGTTTCGATACCAGTTTCAGGGCTTGCACTAAGTCACTGTTCGATTTGGAGGTCATGGCATGACTCAAGAAAATTTGAAAAATACATTGATGGCACAAAACAAATATTTGTAGCCACGCTTGTAAGTGGCCAAATGAGAAACATCGGCTAAATCTGCTTGCCATTAATGAAGGATGCCTTCAACTTGGGAGAAAACTTCCATTGAATGGGTTTGTGTTAGGTGTACGTAGCTTGTTTTTGTAACCATTGTTGCACTGGAGGTAAACGAAAACGTTTCAGTCGTGTTATGGCAGCAAAATACAAATTATAAACTCTTTCTAACCGCTATGATGGGTTCGATCGTAGTAAGTGATGGCTAAAACCTTCTCCATTGTTAATATGTGATCCACTCTTCACTCATGATTCTCTGGATTGGTTGAGGGGTCGTTAGGAAACGGCTTTAAGTGTTCGATGTGTCACGGGCGTGGAAGTTGTAGGTAGTTTTGGTAACGGTGGTGGTAAAGTAATGGCTTTTGTCTTTTTTAATTTGTTGTAACTTCTAGCTTCTCTTCTTTCGTTTTCACTTCTGTCAAGGAAGAGTGGACATCATATTTTCAACTCATGCTTTAATGTATTCTCGTTGGGGTGTAGGAGAATAAGGTTAACGAAGGCGCTGAAATCTTACTCAAAGAAATGGGCGATGCTAACGGTGTTTGAAAGACTTATCGTGCCTCTTCTTCCTCAGGCTTTCGTGGGGCTGCATCTGTCTTCATCGCTGGTGCCAGTGATGGGTTTTAAATCTTTCAGAGTAGGCTGAGCGGTTCCGTCTAAAGCTTTCTGGAAAAAGTTTTGTAGTTGTTGCAACAGTTGACAATACATATTTTTTCCGTTTCTGACAAATCGCTGATATCCATCAACGATTGCAATTCGTGTTGTGACTGGGACATCTCGGGTACATGAGGATTCGAAGGTAAATGCGGAGTTCGTTGTTCTTGATAGCAATGGCATTTAATCTATCGTTTGTAAGGGACTAAAGTCAGCTTTTGTCCATCCATTGGATTTCAACGATAACGTCTGATATTCCAGACAACCCTTATATCTTCTGGAACGTTTGTATTTTGCTCAAGATTCCTCCTATCATTGTTCCAAGCAACATAGGTATAAGAGGCGAAATTTCTCTGCGCTGCTTCAGCATCTTTTTCATCCGATTAATGGGGATTATCTTTTGTCCCATTTGGCGAAGACTGTGTTAATGTTTATCTATGTATTCTATCCATTATTTAGACAAAGGTATCGTGCCTTTCAAGACATTTAGACAACATTCGCACACTATTGATAACATCTTTGGAGGCAGTGTGAATGAGATTATTTTTCACATGGCTGGATGAGCATTGGGACCCCATTTTAAGAAGGAACGAATAATGAGAATTCCTAGAGAACCGTTACCTCCTGGTTAAAAAAGATTTGCTTTTTGGTTTGTGTGTCAATGCGAGTATGGGCCAGTTGCGTGAAGGTAAATTTGCTTCTTTCAAGACATCGTTTGGTTTGATGTGTAATCTGAATAATGTTTTGCAGTAATTGATGTGCCGTCACTGTAAACCATCGTAAGACTTCTTTGAGACTGGCTTCTAAGACACGAGAAAGTATTTGTGAATTTTTTCACTGCTGATGCCATAAAAGGCACGAATCAATTTAATGAAAAGATGAAACTGAAGGGACGTCATGTTGACGCTGTGTGAGAGAGCCCAAGTGAACGAGGTTTTTAAAGATGTTTTTGTTGGTGGTTGTTTAGTCGACGAAGGGGACTTGTACATGACAGGTCCTCCGTCTTGGCACCAGTGGACAAACAGATGGGTGCGAAGTCGTATAATTGGGGTTAGTGTTTCTTAAATCCACTAGTAAATAGACGTGTCGGGCTTGAATATCATTTCTTACGCATGAGTTTGCCAATATGTTCCTCCCCGTTTGAATAATACTTGCACCTGCGTTTTATCTCTTGGACTTTAACAGAAGAACACGTAATGAGCATGAAGACTGATGGTACGATGGGCTTTATTGTGTTGAAAAAATTTCGGGTAATGCAAATAAAACTGATATTACAAAAATGCCTTGTGCGCGCAAACCACAGTTTAATTTCTTCGTCGTCTTATACTAGCATATTGTAAAAAAACAGTTGGGTTAGCCTGGGCTCAGACACGATTCCATCGTCGTCGACAGGAATGCATTGCACAAACACAATGGAGTAAACTTGACTTTCTTTTAGAAGGTTGTACGCTGATTGGCACTCTTTCATACAGCACACGATTCGTTGATATGGACTATCGATCAAACGTTGTTTATATTTGATCAAACGTTTGACAAATTCGGTTTGGCTGAACCGCTGGGTCAAGCAATGAGCATGGTACAGGGTTGCCGAAAACACAAGGCCTCCCAACTAACACGATCTAAGTGTTTGTCGATGACGTTGAAAGTGGAAGAAGAGGGAGCGGAGTAGATGTAGCCATGGTTGTGAAAGAAAGGTCACTATTTTATACGAATCAGACAAGTACAGGATGTTATTCTTTTTCAGGACTCACTGTCATATTTCGTTGTAAACAACAATAAAGAGAAAACTACATAAAAGTCATGTGTTTAAGTACATGTATAAAAGACACATTAAAACAATTATAGTGAAATATAAACAAGTCTCAGTACAACAATTTCCATGATCAAAATGTATGGTCCTAGGGACAGTGTGTAATGTTCTGAGAGTGTCTACATTCATCTGCAAAGTCACACATGGGTTCTCTCGAAATGGTTTTTCGGGATGTCGATGACGAATCTGTCCTGAAGAGAGTGGTTTTCCTCAGTGTCAGGCTGTTCTTTTTCTTCTTCTGGTACTGTCACTAACAGCTTTAAAAGTGACTTTTTAACTGAACTTTTTAATTTTTTATGATTGCAAATCTCGTGCATAGCGTCCCACCTCTTTATTCCAAGCCTCGCTACCCAATTTTCCTAGTCACGTAATCTGTCCAGTGAGGATGCAAGTCACAAGTTACACACACATCGTCATATACATCTTTATTACCTAAATGTTCACGAATATTGTTTTCTAGTAGAGGTCGAGAAGTATTGGGTGAAAGCGCAAAGCTTTGAGTAGAATGATTATCTCGTAGACATTTAAAGGAAACCCTTTCATGTTTTATTGCGTCGTAGCCACTATTCGTAAAGAGTTCACAAAGAATTGACCGATAAATGAATACCAGAAAGCCAGTCACTATGACACACACTACACGCCGACCCCAATTCAAATGGCACTGTTCTCGTAACAGGCGATGCTAATCATCCACCGTTTGAATATTGATATTAATTTTTGCTTGAACGAAATATGTTATATCAGGAACGATAAAGTTTTGGCATGGTAGAACGTTTTTATACCTCTTTGTGTCGGAGACGGTAAGTGTACATTTTGCAAAGAAGTCGTCGTATTCCGTCGACGTATCCAAAATATGTTGTCACTAACATGCAAATCACAAGCTGTTCATATGTTTTCTCTAATTTTGTTTACAAGAGTTTGATAACTCTTTCACTCTTTTCTGGAATTGGTTTCAGTAAGTGTACCTAGTGGTAAAGAGAATCGGTAACGATACAAACCTTCTCGTCCTCGCGTAGTTGATGAATGTCTGACCACTGAAACACTTTCATGAGTCAATCATCTTATAGTATTCAGCTACCCGTGTTTCAAACATCGGTGACGTAACGGATGCAATATTTTTTGCATCTGGATTGTATTTTGACCAGCTCACGGTAAATGCATTATCCTAACTCCAAAGGTAAACCAAGAATGTTCGCTTGCAAAGTATCCATCCAAAGATTACTTGGAACCCAGTAAAAGTTAAGTAGTGACAAACCGGAGACTATCGAGCATGTTCCAGATAAACGGACTCTTTAATCTCCCACTCGCTAATTGACACACCACAAATAAAGCACTCGACGTTATCATTTCAACCAAGTAGAAACATCCAGCTCTGGCTAATTCTTCGGGGGTAGGTCCTCCACGATTTTGTTGCCATTATCCTCGAAATTTTTGGAATCGAATTTCAAAGTTTCAGTATTCAAGCAAACGCACTGGGAACGAATATTCGTCTTTCACGGGTTTATTTCAATGAGGGTACGGTGAGATATGCATGAGTTTGCTTAGTTTTGGATAACATCTGTAGGTTGGTAGTCGCATGGTTTACTGTGAAGGATAATATCCACTATAAAAACAAATAAATTGAAAAGGTGGACGATTACGATTGGCATCGCTTTCGCATCCGTCAGGTGTAACACGCACAGCATCATCATCATCACTTTCCATGTTAGGTTTGTCTATAGCAAAGTTCCCATGATGATGGGGTACTGAATCACTGAGGTCATAGCGTAAGGCATATCTGCCATCGCAAGGCATAGCATCATACTCTAGTTTGCGCTTGCTTGATACTTGCTGTGTGCAAAGATTCATCTTCTTCTATTGGCACTTGTAGTGACAAAGAATTATTGTCTTGGAAATTGTCACTTTTTATATGCTGACCAATATCAGCGTGTCCGTACGGTAAAGTGAAGCGGTTGGGAAGCCGTACTCGCTTCTGGTACACGATTTCTTAAACTTTTTCCAAGGGTCAACTGACGATGTGATGTGTGGGTAAACGTGCAATCTTGTTTGGTTGGTAATTTGTTACTTTAATGTTTTCACCCTGTCCAGATTACAAGGCTACTTTTAATACGCCAAACGTTTAACCCTTGCCTGATGCGATAATTAAGACAATTTTATCACTTTACATCCAGTGTGCACCTTTCCTTGGGGAATACGGTATTGGTAGCCGTAATTTACGGGATCGCAAGTTGCAAAACTTAGAATCGTGTCATCTGGATGCCCGTCAGTCCAATCACCTAAACGGTATCATTCGTCGATTTCAAGGTTCTGTTGACCAAAACGATCGTTGTAGATTGAACTGTCCGTGTCAAAATACACCATACGATCTCCTAACAATTCTCAAGCTTAGTACAGTTTTAAGGGATCATGGGCTGTTTTGTACGCAGTAATGATGATATTTCCAAATTCGTCGGCTTCCACAAAGTGAAGTTCGTCTTCGTAATTGACTAAGATCTAGTCCTCATGAACTAATTGTTGTATGCAAGTAGTTTTGTCTTGAATCATCTAGACGTAGCAGACAGATTCTGTCTAATAGGCCGTCTTGAGTACACACGGGAGTTGTGCCATTTTGCCCCACAATCGTCTTCCTTCGTTTTCCTTGCCGTTATTCAAAGTGATGCCTTCCTGATCCCAGTATTTCTCTTTGAATTTATTTTGGTCTTCGGGAGTGTGGTACCAGGCACGTTAGCCACTACCTTATTGTTCAGTTTTAAAAAGACATTCACGTAGTCTGCGAAAAATGCCTTTCTGAGTCTCCTCGCCCTTGTGATATTTATCTTGGGAAAGTGGCAAATTTCGTACACTTATAACAGTTGTTATCCCAAGTCCAGAAATTTAAACATTTCTACGATGACCGAAGTTCCCGTCAAGGCGCGTTCTTCCTGAGTGTGTTTACAAAGTTCTTCTTGGTTGCACGTTTCGGCACAAGTGCGACACAAGGGAAACATCAGTTTTCATTGGCAACGGTGCGGTAACAAGGATGGTACAAGGTCGTAGGAGGCAAATCTTTACATTAAATTAATCCTTCGTATTATCCAATGTAGTATACGTCAATGTGTTCCATCATCAATTGCGGTCTGTGGGAAAGTGACCATATTTGCGGATATAGAGAACACAATTATTTGATTTATTTTCCTTTCTCCTCGTAGGCCTTGTATAGGAAATAGGTGGCATTCGTCAGTCCTCCGTAAAAACAGCTCCTCGGGTAGACAGGGTCAACCAACTTGTAACTTTCCACGATGCGCTTAAACTAGCAATAAGTTTTTGATCGTTGATCGTACTTATTTTCAAACATTTCTACCACTTGGTAACCTTGCTTTTCTAACTTCAACCGCAGCTTACAAGTGGCTTGGTACTAGTGTTAATTTGTCCGTTGTAAAATAAGTTCCCCTTAAACTCGTACACGATCTGAGGGTTTTCCAAGTCCAAGCCATCCACTGAATACGTTCCGATGACTTCTCGTCTCCTCCGTTGCGGAAATAATGGATCAATTTGTTTTCATTGTCCTATAAGTAATGTAACCAGCGTATGGAATTGGCCGAGTATTAATGTTTGACAAAATTGGTTCTTTGAAAACTGACAATATCCAGGGTATTTTCTGGCACGAATCGTTGGTGGTAAACTACAGAACATGATTTGGGAATGGTGCAGGCTTCTTTCAAAGGATCGATTCCTCCGTGTTCCATGAACAGTTCTCAAAAATTTCCACAGCAAGGCCAGCTTCAGAACAACAATAATTTAACATCTCTTCCTGAAAGTCGAAGGGATCCGAGTCGCGAGCATGGTACCATGTAGGAAGCTTTTCTTAGGTACGCATGTTGTCAGGGTTTTAGTAGTGGCTCTCAAGCAAATAGGGTGAACGATGTGTTGATTGGCTTCGATATTTAAAATGTGTGCAAAATTGCTTTTAAACATTTCTCTCATGCCAAACGTTTTAGGCATACGACTCAAAAACATGGCCAGCTCATCGAATATTTAAATTGCACTTGGCCCATTTGCATGGAAATGATTTTGGCTCCGTTCAAAGTCACTTTCGAACGTTTGATACTTTGTTCCGTATAAATCTCAACAGAAATTGTCCATCGTATCCCAAGCAATTGTGAGCCATCATGGTAGCATAGCGATTACAATTTAAAGTTTGTTTTTTTGTTGGCTCCACGTCTATTCGATAGGGTTTAAGATTCATTGGGCGAAATCGGCCACTGTGTTAGTACCATGAAAGATTTTTACACGTCCTGAATGAATCTTGAGCAATAAAAGGGCAATGAGTCAAGATAGGCTTTTGGATGAACTTCTCGCACGCTTGGTGAGCCACACAGAAATTAGGAATATGAATGCCCGTCTCTTGCATACATTCGAAATCGAAAAAGATGAATTTGACTTTCTTCTTGTAATTATCTTCTTCTTCATGTTGAGAATGGTATTTTTTTACTGTAGCATTGGTGTTCAAATCCATGATTTGGCGACAAATGTGACATCACTTCTTTCCCGAACAGATGTGCATTTTGAAATTATTGGTATAAATGCATTGTTCACAAGTAAGAAACAATCTCAAGAGCTGACAAGCACATTATTGCTGTGAACCTTGCTTCTTTAGATGTTGGTGGTAACCAGAAAGACTGACAAACGTGCGCTGACAAGCAGATCTATACATTCGTTCTTGTCCTGTGCTCAGACAGGAATTAGAAGCTAAACATCTCTCACATTTTGGTTCGCAATACTTTTATTTATCTCGATTGTGATAGCCATATTTATATTCATCACAGAAATAACCGTATCCAAGGAATGCAGTGATGCTGGTAATGACATCAAAATGTTCACTGTGATGATAGATGTGAAAGTATTTTCCGTCCTTGAACTCTTTTCTTAGAAATAACAGAAGTACATGTACTTATTGAGGATGTACTTTCAAGGTGTTCCGTGGATCTAAGATGTATTGCAACTTCAGCGTTTCAGAAATGCCACAGGGTGTGTCTTTGGATATCCCCGCTTGCTGTAACAGGAATTCTGCTTCTTTTTGTTGTTTGATTGTTCCGTTTGACCGTTCAATAGTCTTCCAAACTCTTTTACATTTTACTGTGTCTTTCTTGTCGGCATAGGGTCTTCCCACCACGGTGGCAAGGGCTAAACACATCTGGTCTTGAGGATTGTTAATTTGGACGATTTTAAGCTAGATGCTGGGAAGGTTTTTTACCAAGAACACTTTCTTGCCATGTCTCGTCCTTTGGGAAAGAGACACATGGGTCACGAACAGTGTCGCCTTTCAGTCGGTGATGTGAAACCTGTCGTTGTATTTTTGCACATGTTGAATCTTGTCCAAAACATTGGAAGATGTTAGATCTAATGGGCTGCTAAACTCTATCCAAACAGAAGACTTCAAATTCTCGTGACAAAATGGAAATGTCTCAAGCAATCATTTTCTTACACTTGACAATTTTGTTTCAGAATGGTTAACAAAGAATCTCACATATCGGTGATGAACTAATTTGGTTTTTCCAAGGGTACGTCGGGCATAAAATCTTTAAAACTTCACCGTGTACCTGCAAGCCATGGTTCTAAATTTTCCAGTGGAAAGTTAGTCAGTCTCTCGAATGTGGTAGTACTTTTCAGGGTTTAATGGAAGTGATGGACGTTGGTTTGGAGTAGACTCTCTGGGCTTAGATTCTGGTTCATTCATTTCATCTTTAAAATCACTGGTCTGAATTTGTGCCAAGACTTCAGCTGCTGTGCGAGGTGATAAATCACGTTTGTGCCTCTTACTTTCTTCTCCATTACAAAATGATGCAATCGTTTTATCTTGATTGCAAAACGTCAAATCACTACATGTGATATTGAATTGTAAAACTTTGTAACAGAATAGACCAGACTGAAGGAACGTAAATGTCTCTCAGTTTTGATTGTTTAGAAGAATAAAGACCTACACTCATGCACTTACAACACGTACATCATATGGTTAAGGAAGGGAGTTTGAGTTTTAATTGATTTTGGCCAAATGAGTAGCCTCTCGTTTTGAAAGAAGTGGCTGGTTCTGAAAAGGACTGTTGGGTGTTGTTTATTCTCCTTAGAACAAACTCAGGAACGAGAAGCAATCCGCTTTAACTGCCCTAAGCTTTTTCCACGGCCAAGACCTACTTGTGGACTTGGTCATGTCAATAAGTTGGCCTTTGTTTCTTCTCCAATGCTTTTTCTTCCTGTCGTTTCTTTCTTGCCTCTTCTCGCTGTTGCTATTCAAAGAGAAATGTTTATTCTGCCTCTTTCTGCTAATGTAAAAATTTCTCCAATTCTTCTTTCTGTCTTTGTTTAAATCGTCGACGTCTGGTGAAGAATGAGAAATGTGCGAAGTTACTGATACCGAAACAAATTTATATGAAGAGAGAAAATCTACTCAATCCCAATTGAAATTAACATATTTGGGAAGTAACGCTGTGTTCATATTACTATCCGCTACTTTGTCATCGCTTCTCGTCTCTACAGTCAGTGCACCCCAATTCATCATCTGCTTAGTTTTCGTCAAGTTTCACAAAACAATACCGCATTGATTCACTGAGAACATACGCTGGTGCACTTATATAGGTAATGTACCTTCACATGTGGCTCTCTTTGGATTGGAAGACAGACTCCGCGAAGTGACTGAATTTTGTAACGCGTATTGGGATTAGTGTACAATTTCAATCCATTTCAATCCGCTCGTCGACTATAAATAAACGCAGTTCAGACATTGAATCGTATCGTTGATGCTGTTCCGTAGGGACTTACCCATGTATGTGAAAACAACATGGACCATTATAAGGATCACCGGAGCTGTTTGGAAAAGTTGATATGTGGAAATGCAAGGTTATATGAATGACTCCCCATATACGGAGGAGAAGTGAGACACAGTCTGAAAAAAGGTTTGAGGAGTTGGAGGAAGAGAAGACGATCTATGCAATGTCATGTATGTTAACGAAATGATGTTAACATAACAAATAACGGCCTTTTCAGGGCCACTTATTATGCCTCGAAAAAATCTTAATTCTTTCTTTGTCATATATGTGTTATCTATGTATTTATCTATGTATCCGTCTCTCTTCTATATTTTCCATTACCTAGAGTAGCTACGTGTATTAAGTTCAGCCACTTGTTTCATTCCTCTTATATCTATACAGTCTCAACGTATGCTAATACAAAATTTCCTTTGGAGCCATAAGATCCCAAGTTGTGCCATTTTTTCGGAAAAATCTCTGGGCCATATTGACCCAGGCTGTTTATCCTTCTTTGGCATAAAGAGGGGCATACAATCCCACTATACTACTGGAAATAGACGTTTCAAAGAGGTAATGCACATCAAGTTTCAAATGGTAATATACATCAGATTTCAAATGGTGTAAGATGTCAAATTTCAAATGTTATTGGACATAATTTCAAATAGTAATAATCACCAAATTTTACATTGTGATACACATCCAATTTCAAATGGTATATATACATTAAATTTAAAACAACAATTTTTAAAAGGGCAAGAGACGTCAAATTTCAATGGTAATATACACCAAATTGTAAATGGTGATACATATCAAATTTCAAATGATAATAGACACCAATTTTCAAATGGTAAAACACACCAAATTTCAAATGGTGAAAAACATCAAATTTCAAAAGATAATAAGCCGTTCAGTTTATACAACGTTCTAAATTGAAAATATACCATTTGCGAAAGGAAGCTTCTAATAAATGTAATGAGTCATCTTTATGCAATATACATGGAAGGAAGAAATCGAATATTAATGAAACAAAGCCCATAAATATTTCAAACTTATTTGCAATTCTAATAATTACATTATGAATGTATTAATTGATAAATGATTTACCTTGTTCATACTGGGTTTAACTTTATGAATTAAAAAATGTATTCACTCTTTTAATATATATATATATATATATATATATATCTATATATATATATATATATATATATATATATATATATATATATATATATATATATATATATATATGACCATCTTCCGCCTATATTTTTATCGGACATAAACAGAAAGTTCTGCTTGACCCGGTACTTAGAATAAGACAAAATATCTGCATGAAACCTCGTTTCCTCAAAATACTGATATATCGAAAATTCGGAGATTTCCATGGATGTTCAAGGTATTTAGGTTCCACTATACTTAAGTAAAAGCAAAATTAAAACATTCAAAATCAACCTAAAAATTATTGATGCAACAATTTTATTAGGTACATTAAAAACTTTGGAGTGAAATTGAATGAAGGGAACGTATCAAGCCGAAATGAAAGCTATTCTTGTTTGAGCAGACTCTAGCGCAGCACTGTGAGATCACGTTTCCAGTTATTTCCCAACCTAATTTAATGCGACCGTACATTGACCACCAACAGAAACTCCCGACCTTAAGGCTTATGGCAAGATTTCTTCTGATGACCCTTGGCGATCTTAATGAGGATACCCGTGGTCCTGATTTGGGTAATGACTTGTGGTGGAAACTGCTATTCTAGTTTGGAGTGCAATACCAAATAAATTAAGTATGAACTTTATAAGTGGAATCAAACTGCAAACAACAAAACAACAAAAGCCTTGATCTGCCGTAGCGCTTGCAAATCAGGTTACGTTGATTTTTTTTTTCTACTGATTTTCCTAACAAACTTTGCAGACCGATATATGAGATGTCAGATCTTGGTCCATGCAGCGTGCAGTTGGATGTATTATAAGAGAGTGTAGACGTAGAATAATAGTTAGATATATCCCGTCTTTTTAGATGTATGCAACGGTTTTAGCTATTGGAGTAGCTGCCGTTTATAATTGTTAAGTTTCTGCTTGCCTTCAATATTTTTGCGTGATTCAACCTAAATTGACTACAAGTCACCGGCAACTGAAAAACACTTGCTTATGTTTCGTAATTAGTTTATCTATATAGGCAAAAGGGATGTGGAATTTAAAGCTTATTGTAAGCAGCACCTTGTCGAAACTGAACCAACTGTATTACCATAAAATTGGGATATTTGACTGTACATGCCGCGAGCATATTAGGTGATTATCGGCAACATTATTAACAGAAATAAATATGTTTATTTGGGTTTGGGTCTAGGTTAATAGGATTCTCCTAAAATTTACTGGTGTACCTGGCATTATCCATGATATATATATATATATATATATATATATATATATATATATATATATATATATATATATATATATATATATATATATATATATATATTATAATTTTTGTAACAGACTGCAAACTATACATATTATTTTGTAAATATTTAGATCTTTTTAGGAGGTTATTTCCAGCAGGTAATATTATGTTGTTTCTGTTTTGCTTCCTTTTGTTTTGGAAAATGTTAATGGGATCTAGGGTCAAGTAGAAGACAATATAATCTTGTTACTGGGAGGAATATTCGTTCGTGCTTAATATTGAGCAGAACCAGTTTGTATTTGTACTAATCAGTAGTTGATTTGGGCTTGAATTTAGTTTTTCACGTGTTTTTTTCTCGGAAAAGAGAGTGCTCTTAAAAATAACTGTTTTGGGCAAAGATATTCACTGGAAATTAAAATGAACTCTAACCTGGAATTATATTACTGTTATAAGAAAATACTGTTGGCACATCAGTATTATACAGGCCACCACAGACACATCAAACCTTCAGCGTTGGACTTAATTTGGATTTCTACTCAAGTTTATTCAGAATTTTAATTTATTAGCATTTGTGTCTGTAATTCAAGGATTATTTTGGAATTTATTTCACAACACCGTATGTTCTTTTATCGTTCATAAAATTATATTCAAGGGTAATACATTTTTTTAATTGTATAAAGCATTTTGCGTTTCACTTTGATCTGTTACTTATTTTAAGAGCATAAACTCTTAACATCATAAAGGCAAATAATAAGACTGTTGTATTTCAACCTTTTTATAAAGTCATTAACGCTTAAATGTGGACAATGTATTTATTATGTATCCTTTACAATATAGTATTATTCATTTTTGTAAATAAATATGAAATTGATTTTTTGCAGTTAAAGTTTATGATGCAATACAAATAAGACTCTTTTCGTAAACACTTCCAAATTACGGAGATCTGGTAAAAAGAAATGACATTTACGATTCCCGTCTCTTTACGTTTACTCGCATCGAGATATCCAAGGGTACAACACCAACATCCCATGTTGCTGGACAGTGTTTCCAAGTAAGTAAGGATACTTCTACAACAGAGTCCCCATTATAGTGTTTGTTAATAACGACCGCCTTTTGCTTTGAAATTGAAATATATTTGATGCACATACATATACGAGACACATGATTAATTAAAAGCAAAACCGATGAAACAAAGGACAGAAGACGGACAGAAAGTGGGACAAAGGACGGACGACGGACAGAAGGTGGGACAAAGAACAGACGACGGACAGAAAGTGGGACAAAGGAGGCGAATTGTTCTTTATTCTCCTTCTCAACATTTTTGGCGAGGAAGTAAACTTTTGTGGTTAATATGTCTGACGTGGCTCTACTATGCTAATATACAGAATAATACGTACTTGCTTACCTTATTCCTCCTCCGTACGTCATGCTTTTAAATATAGATCACATATATTCCCGCAAGCTACAATTCCACTGACATGTATATCCCATAAAAATCATGACCCTACTATTGTTAACAAACCACCGTAATGGAGTAAGGCTCTCACTACATGATATGTAATGACACGCAAGCTATTAAGAAGTTTCCATTTAAGTTGCGCTTGTAAGTGCTATTCTCTTTTTTTTTTGTCCTTTTATTTTTTATTTTCTGTACACACTCTTTATATTTCATGCTACAAAGGGTTTCAATGGAACTCTATAACCAAAAATTAATGATTTTTTTTAAATCACAAAATTTATTTGAAAAACCCGAAGTCACGCGAAAACGATTCCCGCAAGCTACTATTCCACTGACTGATATAATAAGAAAATAACGCTAGAAGTACACATACCTTTTATATTATAGCCATGTACTCTGATTTCTCTTTCACATATGCAGGGTGTGACCTGTGAGTTCATGCTTCAAAATGATGTTTAAAACAAGTAAGAGAATTAATCTGGTACATCATCACTGCGGGGGCCACTTCTGAAATCACCAAAGAGTTTAATCTGGCTTACCATCCTTTTGAGAGGAGCAAACATGGTTTTATGATCTTTGAAAATAAATTAAAATTAACCAAGAAACAAAACAAAATTAAACAAAAAAGATCGAAGGGAATAAATACGAAATGCAAATAGCACAATCATTTAATATTACAAATTAACATATCTTATATCCTAAAGTTATCTTTCTTTCTGTCTATGAGTGTATCGATTATCATAAAATTATGTCAAGTATCATCAAGTAATGCATTTATTGGTCTACATCAGAGATGTACAACATTGTTGTGGCTTATTTAGGCTAAAGTGATAAAAATCAATTACGGCAATGGCTAATTTCACTGCTCGCTAGTTATACAAAGCAAACGATATGTTACCTTACTATCTTATTTTCAAAACATTTTTCAGTGAACTTAATTACCTTAATAGTTTCCTTTGTTAGTTTCCATCATAGAAAGTTCATCAAAAATTCATAAAAACAGTATCAGGTTAAGTAATCTTCTAATTAAAAAATTTGATTAGTTCCTCTTTAGTACTGTCATCAACTCATATTTAACAAAGTTCATATTTCTTAATCCGTAATTTTAGTAATTCTTTTTTGAAACACTAATATTATATATTTAGTACTGTCAATAAGTCATATAAAATAAAATTAATAATTCTTGTTTAATAATAATAATAATAATAATAATAATAATAATAATAATAATAATAATAATAATAATAATAATAATTCCTGTTAGATAAAAAAATCCTATTAAATAATACTGATAATTCCTATTCAATAATATTAATAATTTATTTTAAATAATACCAATAATTCCTATTCATCAACGTTGATAATTCAAATTCATTAATGCTGGTAATTTCTATTCAATAATACGAATAATTGCTAAGCAATAATAATAATAATAATAATAATAATAATAATAATAATAATAATAATAATAATAATAATAATAATAATATCTCCTATTCACTAATGCTAATAATTCCCATTCAATAATGCAAATAATTCAGTCAATAATCCTAATAAGTCCTATTCAATAATACGAATAATGTATATTCAAAATTAGTAATAATTTCCTATTCAATGATACTATTAATTCCTATTAAATAATATTAACAATTACTATTCAATAAGCCTAATAATTCCTATTCAACAATAATAATAATTCATATTCAATTATAGTAATAATTCCTGTTCAATAATACTAATAATTCTTATTCAATAAAATACTAATATTTTTTGTTCAATGATGTTGATAATTCCTATTCAATAATATTAATAATTATATTCAATAATATTAATAATTCATATTTAATAATACTATTAATTCCAATTAAATAATAGTAAAAAATCATTACTCAATAATACGAATAATTGCTGGTCAATAATACTAATAATTCCTGTGCAATAATACGAATAATGCCTATTCAAAATTACTAATAATTTCCTATTCAATAATTCTAACAATTTCTATTCAATAATACTAACATTTCTCATTCGATAATACTAATAATTGTTTATATCACTTCGAGTTCATTTTTAGTTCCATAACATTCATTTTGGTTTTCATTCCTTCATTTGCTAGTAATTTAGCTTGATTTATATATACATTTCTTTCATTCTGATGATCGAGTAAGTCCAACTCTAGCAATGGACATGGAGAACCTAGTATAGTCATCTTAACATGTCGAACGCATCGGGAACAGATTATGAAAGAAAATATCTTAAATAAAAGTGTCCTAAAATAAAGTTGAATTTTAGCAGCTTTTACCATTTCGTATGTCACAAAACTGTTAAAGGTGTTCAAACGTCCTACATTAAAGCTGTTATAAACCCTCACCGTCTATGAATTAACCAAAATGAATAGGAATCCGCTACGATTGAACCAACAGGAAACTGTGTTGAACGATATTTCTGTTCGCATGTACATTACATAATACAAACGCTACATAACCAGTATAGCAAAATCAGTAGGTCATTAAAACTACAGTATAGCTTAAAGTACACATGGGATTGCATGGCCATACATGCAACAGTGCTGTGGAAACTGAGCAAATTACGATAATGAGTGTGCGGCATGTATAGTCAAATCTATTAGGATCGCTACAAAGTGTGTAATGCATAAGCATCAAAACATTTAAGATCGTTGGATATTTTATACAGATTTTAAGGTGTTTGTGAAAACTCTTTATCTTTACATTTGAGAACTTTACTTTTACTTGGAGCAACGGCTGTTTCTGTGGTGATGAAGTGCTGTTAAGTTCTACGTGCACACATAATGCTTGAGTGAGAGAAGTTACATTATAGCGTAAATTTTCACTTGATAACAACACACTGGCAATTTCCTCACAATCCCATTACAACAGCAACAATGAAGTGCCTTGCTTTATATGTTCCTCTAAATCTGCGAATCACAACTGCTTTACTCCTCTGAGAATACATTACTGTGTATGAAATATATTTTATTCAATTAATAGAAAGTATTTTCTTACCTTATCTACCGCAGAAATTAACGTGAACGTATCAAAACACTTCCTCGCTGTCTCTCTCAGTTTGTCTGCTATTTGTGCATCACTAGGTCACGTGACCATATTACTCGCGTCAGGCCGTGCCTAGAAGCAGGAACCCATACACATGTTTAACCTTGACCCATTTAGGATGCAGTTTTCATCGTCATTAAAACAGAACTAATTCTAACGACTTTATGGTTATTAACTTAAACAAAAAACAAATGAAAAGTACAATTTGTAAATATTTCTTCAAGTGCTACCCCTATTATTAGCTGCTGATGTTAAAAGAAAATGTTCCCAAGTCTACACTGAGCCGACCCTGTGATGTATTTGAACATACACTACAGGATGCATGTGTGACTTAACAAGGATATAAGTGAAACAGATTAATGTTTGTTTCCTCATAGACTTTGCCTTAAAAATGCTGTTTTCTAGGTTTTGGCCGATTCTCCTGCCCTATCAACCATGCATGTAAAGGGAGTCGAAAGGAAGCCTGATATCATTGATACAAATATATTCATATCGCGTGCATTACCTTTTCATGGTTATCGATACGTTATTTTCCTATTATATCATAAGTTTAGTTTGTTCAGTATTGTCTCCCAAACCATTCTATCGTACGTACATAAATCACCATTTTACTCTTAATGGAAAATCTTCATTCTGACTGAAAAAAGACTGCAACAAAGAAGAACTCTTCTGCTTCAAGAAATAAGCAATAAGCAATAACCCCAATTATCTGTATGTCAATAAAAATCTAGAAATGATGACGCTTTAATAACAAAATAACTAAGAATAGGCAAAGACTGAATGATCTAACAAACTTTGATTTCAAGTCTAATCTATTTTAATTGTTTTATTCATCATTTACTGTACAGATGTGCATAAAGTACAGATGTTTATTCAGTATACAGTACTGATGTATATGCAGTATATGGTACACACGTGTATACTGTATACGGTACAGATGTGTATGACATAAAGATGTGTATGCAGTAAAGATGTATATACACAATACTGTACAGATCTGTATACAGTGAATATATGCATGCAGTACAGATGCGTATAATGTATACTGTACAGAGGTGTATACAGTATGCATTTAGATGTGTATACCGTAAAAATGAGTATAGAGAATAAATATATATTCAGCACATATGTGTATACAGTACAGATGTATATGAAATACATATGTGTAAATATTTTTAAAGCATAGATGCCTAAACATAAGTGCAAATAGTTTTAAAGCATAGATGCCTATACCATATCGATATCTATGTAATCCAGTAAAAAGGTGTATACAGTATACAGTACAGATGTGTTTAAATTACAGATGTATATTAAGTATAAAATACATATTTGTATACAATATACTGTATCGATGTGAATACCGTATGCACTATAGATGTATTCAGTACAAATGTGTATACAGTATACAGTACCGACGTGTACAAATTATATATATATATATATATTTATATATATATATATATATATATATATATATATATATATATATATATATATATATATATATATATATATATATATATATTATACATTATACAATACACATACATATTTGCATACAATATACTGTCACGATGTGAATACCGTATGCACTGTATATGTGAATACCGTACAGATGTGTACAGCTTGCAGTGTATATGTATATATGGTACATATGTGTATACTTGATATATTTAACATATAAAATATGCAGTTTGCCCAGCTGACCAATACTAAAGGAGCATTCAAAATGTAACTAAAATTTCAAATACATGTAATAGCAAGCTTTATTATAATTTGATATCTCAAGCCCATTGGTAAAAAAGTTATTTGTAAACATCGTTTAAGGACAAAATATAAAACCTCTCATCACCACGTCCTGTGCGATACACACATAACCAAAGTCATATTGTGTAAAAAAAACTTATACTTTTAAAACCAATTTATATCTACAAGTTTCATCAACCTTCACCAACAGTTTGTAAATATTTGCAGGGGTATTTTCTAATCTTTAGTCAGTTCAAGCTTATCTAGCATTTTGGAAAGTGTTGAATACAAAGAGGATATGAGTCCCAATCAAATCAAGAAAATGTATATAATTTTTTTTTGGTACATTTAAATAATTAGTAATAAATCTGGTAGTTATATTTTCAATCTTGTTTCAAGATTCATATCCCCATAGTGTGTAGTGGGGCAATAGTGCCCTCATCATGACAAGAAGGAAAATCAGACTCGGCTGATATGACCCCACGATTTAGGGGGCCACAGCAGGTAGTAACATGGCCACCAAAGGGAATTTTGTATAGCGACTAGTACAGTCAGGGCAGATATAGCGTCAGGAGGAATGGAACAGGTATGGTGAAATCACAGTAATGGACACTTATAGCAATGTAGCAAGTGGCTGACCTAAATACACTCTAGAGAGGACACATACAATATATATATATATATATATATATATATATATATATATATATATATATATATATATATATATATATATATATATATATATATATATATATATATATATTTTCTCAACATTAAAACTGGTATGGCAACATTAAAACTGAAAAATCTTTCCAAGGCATTGGAAGTGGCCCTGAAAAGGTTCATTTGGGTTCTTCTTCTCTTATCTTCTCCACCTTTTCCACCAACTGCTGACTTTTGAATGATTACTTTGTTCTTTTTCTTTTCTTCGTCAGGCATCCAGTCAGGATGACCCATATAACAAACTGTGCTTGTACCTTCATCCAATTGTTTATTAATTTTTTAAGTCTTCTTTCTTCTTTTTTTTCTTTCTCCTTTCTTTCTTTTGTCCATATTTTCCTAATGTTTTGGACTTCTTCCATCCGTACTTTTTTATGAAATCTTCCGCCTTTTCTTCTAGAGTCTATGATTTGGTTTTCACAAAACACCGCTGAGTTAAATGGAAGATGTCTTGTCGAAAGGAGATCCCTTCGATGACATCATCAAGAGCCTACTTCAAGGAGCCTACTGTCACATATTTAGGTTGAATGAAACCTCTTATCTTCTCAACTTGATCATCTGCCATGCCTGCTACTAGATGTTGAGCTAAGTTCAGGTTGATGACTTGTCTGGATACAATGTCTCTCATAACTTGACATTTCCACTCCATTTGAATCATTTTAATTGCATCGATTCCATTCATTATCCAAAGATAAACATCATTTAGTTGAAACTAGAGATTCGTTTTATATTCTGGGTAGAATGGAGCGAAATTCGAACGCTATAATTTTATATACTTCAACCATGGACGTGAAGGAAAACATCCCTTACACTTATTTCATATATGATATACTATCCTGATTGACGAACAAGCAAGCATGAGAAAAACACACACAAATATACTATCCACACCAACGAACGAGTAAGAATAAAACACACAAATATACTATCCACGTAATCGAGATGAGGAAAAAGCACATATTATATACTATCCACACAATAGGTATGAGAAAAAAACACATAGTATATAACTGGACGAGAATAAAAATACACACAAATCCAATATTCACACCTATCCATGCAAACACACACACACACACACATATCATTAAGATAGTGAGCTTTATAGTCAAACTACACTACATTCACTAGAATTGGCAACTTGAATAGTCTTGTTTTCTAATGATCTGGTTAGCCTAATGAAGGTCTGGTTTTTGAGAACTTCGTATGCAACTGGTTAATATCTGTACCTACCATGTCTGGCACCACACGCGCACCGTCTGCTTCGGTCATTCTCCCAATTCGCATTTGTGATTGGGAGAGCAGGCGGAGGTTGAGTTGCTTCATTCTACCGGTTTTCCGTCTCTGAGATAGTGAAGGCTTCTCCCCTTCTCCTATACCACAACCGTATATGATTACGTTGTGGTACTGATAGTGGCTGTGGTTCAAGAGGTCGTGCTCGCCCCAGTTGTGGAAGTGTCCTTATCTCTGGCTTCACGTCACACTGTGTGGATAGTGTTGGGAATTTTTTTTTTTCACTTTCAGTTTCAGATAGAAGTAACTGCTATTTAGATCCATGTATCTCGGGCTCTTCTTTAATTTCAAACTCGATGGGAGCTGAATCTGTCAAGGAGGAGACGATATTAAATTCTAACCATTGGGATTCTTGCATCGTCATCATGGTGGGAATTATGCAAACAAATCTAGTTTTGTCTTGGAACAAGCAAAAGACTATCGTTGCATCATTTTTCTCTCTGTGTTCAATTTAACATTCAAAGTCGTCTAAGTCTCGGAAAATGTTTCTTTTCTTAGTATTTCTAGCTCTGAGAGTATAAAGTCCTCTCAAGGGGTGTTTTCACATTGTCTTTTTCTGCCTTTTCCTTGCTGTGGCGTCATGACTCGCACTAACTCACCGCTCGATTTGGAAGACAACTACCTAAACAAATTTGGAAAAGACGTCGATGACACAAAACAAATACTTGTATCCACGATTGTGGATGGCCAAATGAGAGACATCGAATAAATATGCTTGTCATTGATGATCGATGCCTTCCAGTCGGGTGCGAATTCTTGAAAATGTTCATCGAATGGGTTTGTGTAAGGTGTACAAGGCTTGTTCTTGTAACCATCGTTGCTCGGGAGGTAAACAGGCACTTTTAAGTTTTGTTTTGGCAGCACGATGCAATTTCTGTACTCCTCTTTAACAGGCAGGATCGGATGGATAGTAGTAAATGATGGCTAAGACCGTTTCCATTTCTGAATAAGTGCTCCAGTCTTCTTTGATGCTAGTCTTGTATATCTGTGGTATTTTCTTGGTTTTGTAATGCTTTGCTTGTCCGACGAGGAGGATGACGAAACAGGGGTAATAGGTTCTTGTTTCACTTCTGGTTTCTCTCCTTTCTTTTCAATTCTGTCGAAGAAAGGGTGGCCGTCATCTTTTTAAGCCAGGCAATTTTGAATGCTGGTGGTGTTTTGAACATGTGTACAATCTCTGCTGAAGTTTGTAAGTTTTCTTTTTTTTTCTTCACCACGGAGGGTAGTGGTGGTTGTGTTAGTGGTGATAATGGACGTGTCATGAAGGCCTTCAATCTTTTAGAATGGGTGGTGTTATTTCTTCTAAAGCTTTCTGGTGAAAGAGGTCTATTTGTCGCGCCTTTCAAGACATTGAGACAACATTCGCATATGGTATCGATGACATCTTTCGAAGCAGTTTGAATCATTTGTTTTCTCATGAGTGGGGAAGGTTCAGTCTAAGCGGACAACATGAAAATGTTGGCTAAACGAAGTGGCAGTCTATACCTTTAATTTCCTTTGCGAGACAAAGATGCTTTCCTTTTTTGGGTGACATCTTTGTTTGCCGATTCCGGGGCACACACTAAAAAATTACGTTCAAGTCGATGTCTTGGGTATATAGCCTTTTATTCTTGAATTGGTGACTATCGCTTCGTCAAAGAGGTAACAATGTGTTTTCCCAGATTGCGAAACAATTCTCCTCTTTGTTGACTCTTCTTTGTCTTTGGACTAGTCGGTATTTTCTGAGGGTAACGTCGATATTAGGCTTAATGTCTTTTTAAGATGACTTGACTGTCTTTATCTTTTACCTTTTACTATTTTCACAGAAGAACGACGATGGTAATGGCGTGCACTTCTATTCTAGCTGAGATTATCTTGTGTGTTCAGAAGAACGAAAAAGCACTAATCGTAAAATTTACCTCAGGTCTTTTATGCTCGAATGCGTCACCACTGATTGTATTTACGTCGTGACAACTTGATGATAGGCAACACACGTCTCGTGGAGGAATTAGCAAGGGATTAAATTGTGTCAGTTCTTTCTTGGACAGATCCAATAATCCATGTAACACGCATGATCTCTTTTGGACTTCGATTTTGGAGGAATGCACTTCACTAAATGCGTTCTCTCAACTCCACAGGTAAGCCATCAATGTTCTCTTGTAAAATATCCATATCCATATATCAGTCAAACACTTCTTATAGAGCGAAAGTAATGAATGTAGTGAGGATATTCTGATCATTTCATTCAGGTAAACAATCAAGAATGTCAATAAATTATTCCAATGTAAAAGGTCTAAAGTAACTGTAGAATGAACACACACTTGATCGACCTTTTCATTTGACTTTTTGCCCATTCATCTTGTTAATTTGTCGACATAAAAGTTCCTCTAGTCAATAAATGAGATTTGGACCTGACTTTTCCCTGCCAAATGTCCTTGTTGTTTTTCTCTTGAAATTCGATTGGTAATGTTTGAAGATTATTTTTTTATATCAAGTTTAAATACTTGTCTAGGTCTGCTTCAATGTTTGAATGCTAACCATGTTAATATCTTATACGAAAGTGTTGGCCTACTTCATTGACTAGGTCTAACTAAAGATACATTGTGACAATCTGGAGACCATCTAGCATGTTCCAGGTAGGAGGAAAAATTATGTTCCCCCACGTGAAATGACACGCAACAACTGAAGCATTGGACCTTATTCTCTTCGGGTAGCTCGTCTATCAATGCTCCTAAAAGGTCTCATTGTTTTGAGTCTCGTCACCCTTGTGGTATTTGTTTTTTTTTAGGAAAGTGTCGTACACTTCACACACGCGATATCCCAAGTTCAGAGCTTTATCGTGATAATATACATGAATGTATTTTCCGTCTCTGAAATCGTTGCCTCGAAACAACCTATTTCCAAGGATTTTCTGAGCGTGCACTTTCAAGGTGTACCTTGGATCAAAGACATCATCCAACTACTGCATCTTAGAAATGCGACATGGGGATGTCTTTGGATATCCTCGCTTGCTCTAATAGGAATTCTACTTCTCTTTGTTGTTTTGCTCCATCCGATCGACGAATAGTGTTCCAGGCTCGTTTCCATTCTTTCGTGTTGTTCTTGTCGGCATACTTCTTCCCACCACGATCGCATGTGATAAGCACATGTTGTCTTGATTGTTAACTTGAACGATACTGCGCTTGATGCTGTGAATGATATCTACCAAGATTGTCATTTTGCGTTGTCCTGTCTCTTGGTGAAGAGACACGTGGGTCATGAACATTGTCGCTTTTCCATCGATAATGTGAAATTTGTCGTTGGCTTATTGAATGTGTTAAATGTTTTCGATGATTTTGGAAGGTGTCAAGTCTTCTGGACTGACAAATCGGTCCAAACAGGGGACTTCTATATGTCGTGATGAATGGAAGATCTAAAACGATCGTCTTCTTTAGCGTGAAATGTTTGCTTCAGTGAGGTTAACAAAGTTTCCCCACCCATCGGTGATGAAGCCCTCTACATTTTCCAAGAGTAAGTCGGACTTAAAATCTTTAAACTTCACTGCATACGTGTTGGCCGTGCTTCTAATTTTTTTAGAGCTGCATTTATTCTTCTCTCTAATGTGGTAGTACTTTTCAGGGTTTACTGATGGTAATGGTCTTTGCCTGGTTGTATACCTCTGGGATTAGATTCTGGCTCACTTATATCATCTTCACAATCTCTGGCATGAATTTGAGCCAAGACTGCAGCAACTGTGGTAGGCGATAAATCACGTTTCTGCCTCTTACTTTCTTCTCCTTTTGTTACGAAATGAAGCGATTGTTTCATCTTGGTTGCAAAGTGTTAAAGGACTACTTGTGAACCGCCATGGTCCCTATATATTCATGATAAACCAGTGCATATATAAAGGGCTGGGAACTTCTCTTTCAGTATATATTTTGCTCTCAAAACCGATCAGCTCGATGAAATAACCCACTAAGATCGAAATTCCGATTAGAGCTTTGCGAGGTGTTAAACGAAAGTTTTCTTCAGACAATCCGACGGACTATTCACCCACCTTTCTAGATAAAATTCAAGATACTTGCTATTTCTGCCAGAACAAAGGGCATTGGACTAGAGAATATTCAGATCGTCATCAAGGCAAGACCAGAGCCAAAAGAGACAAAAGTCAAGATTAATGTTATCATTGTGGAGAGAAAGGATATTGGTCTTCAGAGTGCCCAAAGAAACAACAGAATCAGGAAGAAGAGGAGGAAGAGGAAGAAGAGATGACCCCGGCAGAGGAAGAACTCCAAGACGTTAAAAAGAGCAGAAAGGAAAGAGAGACAAACGGGAGGAAGAGGAAAAAGTGATAAAAACGGTGAAAGTGGAGACATGCAACCAACAGAGAGAAAGTGAACCAAAACATAACAAAACAGAAAAGGGTCTAAACGTTTTAAAAGTGTGTTGTGTTCTGTTATGAATCGTATTGGAAATATTTGTAATATAATATACAAAACTGATAAAAAGTAAGTGTCTCCTGGTTTTGATTATTTGTAATAAGAGCCTACACTCACGCACTCACACCCATCAACACAAACACACACAACCATCATAGGGATAAAATGGAATTTGACTTTTCATAGCTTTTGGCAAAATTAATATTAATTATTTTCGGAAAAAATGGGTAGTATTTGAAAAGACGGTTGGGTACTTGTTTTTTTCTGAGAACAAGCTCACGAACGAGAAGCAATTTGCTTTAACTGCCTTAAGCCTTTGTCACGGCCTCAGCCTACTTGAAGACTTTCTGCTGTCAATGATGTTGTAGAAATCACCGAAGGTGGTATCTCACGTATAGTCACAGGGTTAGCCTATTTAGCAAGGAAATGTCTTTTTCTCTGTGGTCGTAATAAAGACGTCTGATGCAATTCTTTCAGACTTGTTAAATCAGCCAAAATGTACAATAATAGCGTGGCCGCTTGACTTTCACTGTTCTTCTTCTTCTCTAGCCTTTGTTTCTTCTCCATTTTTCTTCCTGCCGTTTCCTTCTCGCCTCTTCGTCTTTTCGCCGTTCAAGGAAAAATATTTGATCTGACTGTTTCTGTAAATATTTATCTCATTATTTTTTCTGTCTTGGTCTAAAATCATAGACGTGTGGTAGAGAAGCAGAAAGTCGCGAAGGTGCTGGTGCAGGGAAAAATTCTTGCGAAGAGAGAATATCTACTTCCCAGTTGAATACAACCTCTTCGGGAAGTTTCACAGTGATTACTTTAGTATCCGCTGCTAAGCCATCGCTTTTCGTCTTAAAAACCGGTGAACCCTAATTCAATATATTCTTTTTTAAAAGTGTAGTCCCTTTCAGAATTTACATCATCTGAGAAACCCCCTAGGTCTAAAGTCAAAGGATAAATGTGTATTTGTTATTAATTTTAAGATGTATGTGCTTTGCATATTATTTTATCAAAATTATTATTTTTTTTAATATTTAGACAGGATTTATACACTTTTCAAATTCGTTATTTACGTTAGAGATTCATTCATTTATTTTCTCAAATATTTTAATAAACAAAGTAGAAGCTTTATATTGTGAAGAAGAAAAAGACGTAGTTAAAATAGCTGCTTAAAAATATGGTCATATCCATAGTTTCATGGCGCACGTGCAAAAATGATCACCATGTGCGCATGTAGCACATTTTTTCTAATTCAAGATTCACACTTATATTGTGTCTAGTATAGATTATTTCGAAGTTGGTCTCTCTCTCTCTCTCTCTCTCTCTCTCTCTCTCTCTCTCTCTCTCTCTCTCTCTCTCTCTCTCTCTCTCTCTCTCTCTCTCTCTCTCTCTCTATATATATATATATATATATATATATATATATATATATATATGTGTGTGTGTGTGTGTGTGTCTTTGTGTGAAATATATATAAACAAATGGATCTTAGATTTAATCTAAACATAATCATATTAATAGATATAGAGAATATAGCATAAGCAAAGAGAGCAGTCTGAGAATCTAGAGGTTGTCAGCTTGTCGGATATACCAGAGACATGTTTATTACTGTGTGAGCTTGAAGGGAAGCCTGAGACGGCCCTTACTACACCACGTTAGTCTCGTAGTTTTGGCGCGCAATCCCTTTGGCCCCTCTCCGTCATTTGTTTCCAAAGTAGATCTCTCAGGTAGATTCCCAAAAAGAGATGTACAAAACATCTTTATTTCTAATAACGTATTGTTTTCATAATGATGATAACAAAATATATTATCTTATTATATATTTTATTATGATATATTTAATTTATATATAATATAATTGTATTTTAAAATTTTCCATACTTTTTTAGAATTTCATTTTTAACTCTCTCTCTCTCTCTCTCTCTCTCTCTCTCTCTCTCTCTCTCTCTCTCTCTCTCTCTCTCTCTCTCTCTCTTTATTGTTTTTGGGCAGTCTAAAATTAAATGCTTTTTGGAATCAACATTCTTATTGCATAGCCTGCAATTAGATAGGTTGCTCGTTAAATGTTTGATGTAGGCAGCTTCACCAGTCATTGATTTGTCATGGAAATAGCATAATATTCTATTTTGTACTGCTGGTGAGTTTATCCCTGCCCATTTTCTCCGGATTATTTTCCAGCTCAATCCTAAGTTCCGGATTTCAATTTCCTGTTTGTCCTGTGTGGCTTCATTTGTTAAGATTTTATAAATATCTTTATCTTTATCCCATAATAAACTATTGTTTCTATAATAGTAAATTAAGTCCTTATTTCTTCTATATGATCCTGGCGGTACCAGTAGTTTTATTAGTTTAATAAAATAATATATTTTGATATATTTCTTTATTAAAATTGCATATATAGGTATATAAATATATATTAATGTCTTTCCATTGGTACGTTGGTTCACTGTTTAATAACTTTATTCTATTGAAAAAAGTTGCTTTATATTTTATACTCAGATTAGGAAGGTCTAATCACCCTTTTGTCTTTGCTCTGCATACAAAGGTTTTCTTCATGTAGTGTATTCTGTTCTCCCAGTATGTCTTGTTTGTGATGCTAAATATTGTTTTGTCTTGGCGAAGATGCGTCATTGAATATAGAAGCCACATATATTTATACCCTGAATAAAGAGAAGCTCATGTATTTATATTCTTAATAAAGAGAAGTCTCATGTATTTATACACTGAATAATGAGAATTTACTTGTATTTATGCCATAAGTAAAGATAAGTAACATACATTTAGATTATGAATAAAGAGAATTACCATGTATTTTTATCCTGAATAAAGATATATTTCATGCATTTATGATCTACATAAAGAGACGCTGCATGTATTTATACCCTAAAAAAGACAGGTCTCCTACATTTAAACCCTATTAAAGAGAAGTCCCATATATTTATACCATGAATAAAGAGATATTTCATGTATTTATACTCTAAAAAGGATAAGCACTGTGTATGTATGCCCTGAATAAAGAGAAGCCCCATTTATTAGTTCTCTGAATAACGAGATGCCCCATGTATTTATACTCTGAATAAAGATAAGTCCCATATATTTATAACATGAATAAGGAGAAGTTCCATTTATTTATACTCTGAATAAAGTGAAGCCCCATGCATTTATAGTCTGAATAAAATGAAGTTTCATATATCTATAACCTGACTAAAGAGAAGTCTCATATATTTATACCCTGAATACAGCGAAGTCACATGTATTTCTAACTGAATAAAGATAAATCCCGTATATTTATACTCTGAATAAAGAGAGGTTTAATATAGTTATACCCTGAGAAAAGAGAATCCCCATATAGATGCAGTCTTAATAAAGAGAAGTCCTATGCATTCATACCCTGAATAAAGAGAAGCCCCATGCATTTATACCCTAAATAAAGATAAGTCCAGTATTTATACCCTAAATAAAGAGATGTCACATGTATTTCTATCCTGAATAAAGAGATATTCCATGTATTTATGCTCTAAATGAAGAGAAGCTACATGTATTTATACCCCCAAATAAAGGGAAATCCTACAAATTGATACCATGAATATAGGAAAACAAGTCACATGTATATCTATCCTGAATAAAGAGATATTCGATGCATTTATACTCTAAATAAAGAAAAGCTCCATTTATTTATACTCTGAATAAAGAAAAGCCCGTTTTTGAATCCTAAATAAAGGGAAGTTCCATATATTTATACCATGAGGAAAGAGTAGTCCCATATATTTATATCATGAATAAAGATAAGTCCCTTAAATTTATACCATGAATAAAGAGAAGTTCCTTGTATTTATACTCTGAATAAAGTGAAGCCACATGTATTTACTCTCTGAATTAAGAGAAACCCCATGCATTTATACCCTGAATAAAGTGAAGTCTCATATATGTATACCCTGAATAAAGTGAAGCACTTTATATTTATACTCTGAATAAAGTGAAGTCTCATATATTTATACCATGAATAAAGAGAAGTCCCGTGTTTTTATACTCTAAATAAAGAGAAGCCGCATGTTTTCATACTCTGATAAATTTCGGCTTTTGACTCTGAAAGCATTTGTTAGTTTTTTTACAACAATTTTCAGCAAGAATTAATACTTGCAAATGCGATCATCTTCTCGCAGAAAAAATCCTTAACAAAAAAATTAAACGCAATGGTTATGAACCATTATGTGATCATTACTGCAGTCGACTGGAACAAAGTTAATACGTCTGGCTCCGCATGGGAAAATCAACTCGGTGCTGGCAGCAACGTGTGAATAAATACTGCTGGATAAACGTTGGCACGTTCATTGCAAATATTGTGTGAATGAATACTGCGGGATAAATGGTGGTCACGTTCCGTGTAAACAATGTGTTTTGCAATTTTCAAAGCTTTTAACGGTAATCGAGATATCTTAAATTAGAAACATTGTACATTTCTATACTCATAATGAAAACCATGGAAAAATATAAAACAAATAGATGACCTCGTACGCGGACGTGAATTTGAGTTTTGAGAAATTATGCTGAGCAAACAAGGGTTCGCTACATTGTGTTTATGTAGAATGTAGTCACTTTGAACTTGTCTCAGGTATGTATTTAATCAATTAATGTCACTTCCAGCTTGTCTCAAATATATAGTTGAACTTTCGAAAACTATCATAGACACTTTCCAACAATGAAAACGTGAATATGAAAGGTAAATATTATCAGGGATGTCGACAAACAATTTTGATATTGTTATGGAAAAATACTGATATTATTGCTGCTCACTTTGTGAGGATCGTAAATTACCCGGTGAAGAATATCCTATTAGATTTCGAAAGATATTAATGGACCCGGAGGATCTCTTCAATCGTATCAGCGCACCTCTGGATATCGTTACATAGATGATCAGAAGATTATAACTTTATCACTTTTGGTGTGGCCAAAAATATCATTTTTATGTAAGACCGCTTGCGGACCGAGAAAATGTGATCTCTAGTTAAGAGGAAAACATATTGTTAGCTCACTGGAATTATGGAATCGTCCCCGCTCGCCCTGGACAAATTGCAATTAAATTATATCAGAACTGAAATAGACAAGGGCATCCTCATTGTACATCTTCAGCAAAAATACCCAAAATACCTGTTGGTGAGCCACATTATGAATTTGACATATGAGAAAATTGTTACCGTTGCTAGAATATCGTCTGCTGTGAATGGTGCTTATATCACAGAGATCAGGCCAAGCAACCAGATCGACTGGAACGATCCAATCAAGATTTTATATCGTATCTTGCAATCCAAGGTGCCTCACTTCGTGTCTTACAATTCACGGTGCCTCACACATTTTCTCACAATCCACGGTGCCAAAGCATCGTATTTATAAAGCTACCAGAGCTATGGCAAAAATAGATTTTATGACTGATGTTGATCAGGCTATTATTCACTAAGCTTACACATCTGTTGGCCAGTCTTTTGATGGGGTCACCTTTGTTCCTAGTATAGACCAATCAATTGGAATCAATCACAATGATCCTTGTTTTAAGTACTTATTCCTTCTTTTCTAATCAGGGTGACTAAAGACAATCAATTGCTGTAGAACATGAACGAGATCCTTAGATCTGATTGTTTTAAGGGGTTATTACCGATAGTAAAGTCACGCAAGTTTCAGTTTGTTACTTTGAGAAAATGTGGTCCTTATAAGTATTATATGTACCCTTTGGTGACGAGTGGTCAGTGAGCTATGAAGTTATCGTTCCGGAGTAAAACAAAAGTCTTAGTTTAGTCTATGAAATACACTTGTCATTTAGAAGTCAATAGGGCATATCACAAGATATTAAATCATTTAGTATCTGAAACTTAGACGTGATATTTCTCAATACTATAGATCTTGTCACACTTGTCAAATGGTAGAAACATTTATTCAGCAACATATTACTACTTGGGTCGAACTATGTCCTACGTACTACCAAGTCAAGTATCTAATACTTGTTGACCGTAATGTGTGAGTCTACAAGATTTCCAGATGCAAGTCTCTGAAAGGCGAATTTGAACTAGAACAATTGTAAAACATTTGAGAAAATCTTATATTGTACATGCTGCCATTGCCAAATCTTTTCAGTCATGTCAAGACCAGATTTTATTTCTGTAATTTTACAACGATTTACGCATTAATTTGACATCCAACAGTAAAAATTTTCTGCCTATCACCCTGAATGTCAAAGGATTTATGGAAGATCTCATCGAACATTAAATAATATAAATTGTTTATAGTGCTTTGATTCACGAAAATAGTGGCACGCGGGTAGTCATTTGCTGTTGTTTGATGTTAGGGAAATCAGGTGAAAACTAATACGGATTATTTCTTTTAAGTTAATTTTTGGCCATACTGCCCATGTACCATTGAGGATATTTAAAGATAGGCCTCTTTTAAATCAAGATACCGAGTTTAATGCTCTTGACTGTCTCTGATCTTAAACATAAATGATCAAATTATTCTCAAGCCGCATGAACCAGTCTTCATTCTCCTCAGTCAAAATATAAATTAAGGTAAGATATAAATATACAATAAAGGTTTCGTCTGGAGATAGAGTTCTAGTTCTCTTAGCCGTGTCTCAAAATCGTCAACGGGTTCAATTGTATGGTCATTATGCAATTGAAAAGTTAGTAAATGACATGCATTGTATCAGTATCAATTCTGGGAGATTGAAAAAGAAATAACTTTGTCATACAAATCTATTAAACAAGTATAAAATGATATAGAAAGCACGGTTAATTATTCAAACAATTTGGTTGTATTTATTTTTCACAGTGTGCTGCTTAAGGATGACATACAATCGTTGTGGAAAATAAAATATATGGATTGAACCAGTCTTCATAATTAAGTAAAATCGAATAATATCGATCGGAAGCTTTTATGTCTACAGCAAGAAGAAGAGGGTCACCAAAACGTATATGAATATGAAAACTTGTTGTATGATGGTCCCACAATTTCTAATAAAATCTACCATGACGCTGATGTTGTAGATTCAACACGTGTGAAACAGCATCCTAACAGGAGTAATCCTCTCAAGAAGAAATAGTTTAAAAAATAGATTGAATATTTCCTAAAGAGAATGTTTTATAGAACCATGTAAAAGTAAATTCGTCATTATTTTTGTGATAAAGCCAGATAATACTTTCCGCTATGAAACGAGAAATAAATGTTCCGTACATCGTCTACACAGACTTCGAATGTGTTAACATTCTCGGGGAAAAACTGCTTCCAAAGGGAGGTTATAACGACACACTTCAAGGTGCTGAACAAGTCCCAGGCGGATTTTGTTATGCGTTAGATGCTACGGCCAAACAAAGTCGTCATTGTTTTATCGCGGCCAGGTCTCGGTTGAGGTGCTTCCATCGATGTTATGGAGGAATGCACCAGGCAACAGCTCACTTCCCTCCTCAGACATGATTATTGCTAATGGTGACATTCACAAGATTTCCACGACCACTTATCGTTGGATCATCAATCGCGCTTTTAGCCCAACTAATGATCCTTATCACATTACTAGCATGTAGACAAAAATCGTGTTCAATCTTCAGTTGTGAAATACCCAAACACAACAAAATTCCGATTTTAAAGATTATTAACGTGTGTAGCTATGATGGCAATTTCTAATGTAAGGAGCCGCCCCAGCATCCAAGGCGCCAATAAGCGTGTTCCAGAACAGCATGGAAAAATATATGAAGTTTAGGCTGGGTCAACTGCAATTCATTGACTCGCAATAGTTTCAGAGTTCCTGCCTGGACAAGGTAGTCAGTAACATTGATGTGAATAGTAATAATCGTTATATAATCACTGGTCGATATTGTACCGCTAGCACTGACAGGTTGAAGATGATAAATGAGCGAATGAAATAATTTTGCTGACGCTCAGTTACAGTTCATCAAAGGATTACGTTCATGACTGTAGAAGCAACATTTTCACCAATCATAATAATAATAATAATAATAATAATAATAATAATAATAATAATAATAATAATAATAATAATAATAACCATTTAATAGATAGCGCTAAATCTTTTGAAATATTGTAAGCGCTTCAGAAGCTAACACTTGGACAGACGATACAAAACACATGAAAATGTCTCGCAAACACTATATAACAAATGAATTATTGCAAAAAATAAAATGAAATATATATGTGGGTTTAGAAAAATTACAACAAAACGAGTTGACAATATTGCTTCAATATAGATTATTGACAAATGGATGGAGGTCAAAATTAATCTTCCTGGTGAAGAAAGATGTATTGTGAGCACTCTTGGGTGTGATCATGGTCTCTTTGCCTCTGGGATCATGAGGCAGTTTATTCAAAGTAGCCATGAACCATGAACATGCGTTTGATTGTCAAACCCTCTTGGACTAACTTGATCTGTACATGGAAACATAGTTGATTGCGGATGTGTCTTAGAAGTTTAGTAAATGCAGTCATTCGTGCGTACCAGATCCATTAAGCACACCGGGATTGGCTTGGGATATGCAGCTGTCAAAAACAAAGGGGCAGTTCGAATTACACGCCATCACAGATCAGCGTTTATTTTTGGTTTTATTTTTATAAAACGGGTATTAGCAGCAGGGAGGGTGAACCCTATAACTTTTTGCTCGAGACCTTATTTACGAAAAATAAAAGTTCCTACAGAGGCTAAAAATGGTCAATAACGCTAAACCAAAGTCTCTAACTTTTCTATTTCCATATGGATAAGAACCTGTTATAAACCACACAATAACGTCATGAGGTTAGCTCAGTTTGTTTATCATATTATTTACGTATTTTTTCAAGATTGTGTTCACTTGCAAAGCGACTCATTTGTTGTCTTTTCACCCTCCCTGCTGCTATGGATTAACCAAAGATTTTATCTAAACCTACACGATACCTTGATCTTGGATCATGTAAGTTGATCGTTATAAATCCAAACGGAACAGCTTGTGCTTTAGAAAAGAAATTTCTAAATTTAATCATATCCATGTCCTCTGAACACCAGGTATAATAAATATTTTGTAAGGTATAATTATCTACTATATTAAACACAACTAGAATATTACAGTTATCTTTGATCACCTTAGATATTTGTCTGTATCGTTGTGTAACATAAATCACGTCCGCGTTTTTATGTCTACCTTGAGAAAATATTCTAGCTGGATTAGATTGTTTGTCCAACATTACAAAATCCTTAGGTACTTCGTAACAGTGTTGATCATCTACAGACGATGCTATTATATATAGTTTCCTCCATCTCAGCCAACTCATTAATAAATTTAACAATACTTGTATTTTAACTGATCCAGATGGAACTATTATAATCATTCTTATCGAATTTGGTAATGCTGGATGGTGCTTTACTGGTTCTAGTTTTCATGTCGACGAAAAGTTAATTATTGTATCCATACTAGTAATAACATGAGTCTATATTGTGTTCGATGTAGATCATCTACACCCACCACTGGATTGACAACGATGATAATGAAAAATAAACGACGTGCATTAACAGATAAATATGTAAAATGTGGTACACAAACATATAAAATTATTTCTATGACTGTTTCAGGGACAATGATAGGTGGAGGTTTTGCTGCCTCTTTAGGAAAATATCTGGATTACCATGGACTAAGTATGTTTGTGAGAAACATCTTCATGGATATAATTATTGTGGTCCTGGAACTAGACTTGATGATCAAGATCAGCCAAGACCAGGAGAGTATCCAGCAAATAAAATATATAAAGCATGTCTTATTCACGACGTTGCTTATAAAAGTAAAGATTTGCAGCAGCGGCATCTTGCAGATGTGAAATTGATTCATGCATTAAATTATATACCTAATAAATCTCTCATAGAGAAACTCGCTAGTTTTCTGATAAACACCGCTATGAAAAGTAAAATAATGCTAGGGGCTGGTAATTAATTATATAATTATTATAATGGAATCTATTTATTGTAACCCAAGATAGTATTGGAGAGGTAAAGCATCAATCACTAAACTTGCTGAAGCAGTAAACGTTTCATGTTATGTTGCTCCAAATTGGTTAGCACGACGGGCAATATGGCAAATTTATTTACAACCAACCCAAAAAATTAAATACGCATATTTTGATATCAGTGTTCCTAACGAAGTTCATCAAGCATATATTTTTTTACCACACGATACTATTAAAAGATGTAGAAGAAAGTCACGCACGTACAAATACGCATTGACTGTTGTTGAGGTTGAAAATAGATATAAAGACGCGGAACCATTATTAACAAAGACAGCTTCTGAAGTTATTATCTGGGTTTGAGCGAATTTATCAACGTGGTCTACGATGGCCACAGCTATTACAAGTTGATCCTAAACAATTTCTTGGTGCAGTATCATCTTTGATGAAAAAAAAAACAACGTTAAAATCAGACTAGGGCATACTGAAATTCACCGTGATCAAGCAATCGTTGAACGATTTAATCGAACAGTTGCTGAGCGGTTATTTTTTATATCAATACACGAAGGAAAGATCTACTAACATTAAGTCCGGTGAGCGATATCGTGAATGGGTTGCAAGGTTACCAATTGTGATATCTGCATTAAATAATAAAATTGCTAGTACAACTTCAATGAAACCTTCTAATGCAATTACAAATAAATATATATCCCATAGCGATGATTACGGACAAAGAGACCAACAACCAGTATTAAGTAATGTAATTATTAGATATTTATACGAACCAAGGGAGCTGGAGGGTGGAAGGAAACGAGCTATTGACCCTATCTGGAGTGTGACCACACATACAATTTCTAGCGTGGTCAGATCCACTTTAAGACATGCCATATACAGACTGGATTCAACTGCCTCTCAGCGTGGATATGTGTGTGAACAAGTGCAGGTAATTCCTACAGATACACAATTACAACCACGTTCGCTTATGCAAACTAAAACCCTGGCGTCGATTACATTCAAATCAAGTCAGTATTCCATTTTTACGTGTATGACCAAGATCACTATTAATTCTGTCTGCGGTAAAATGTCTTTTATTATTATTCGAGTATTGCCATAACATTATTTTGTTACAACTTGCACAGTCATTATTCTGTAGTTGTTTAAGTGTCATAATAAATTCAGAATCAGTATCAAAGTCACGCTTCTATTTTGTCACATTGCTTATAATGCTTTAGTTTGTTTTTCTTTATTACATCAGCGTCATTAGTAATCTCTTCAGTTATCACCTAATCTTTAATAACCTTATGTAGTTGAGTTATCCGTCTGACGAGAGATACTGCAAGGTAGGCTAAGATTGACCAGTCGATTCGACAATCTACAATCCAGATATTTGTATTAGAGATAATTAATCTTTGCGACGAGTGAATCGTTATAGCGTATCCTAACATCCACGGTGATTTATTCATGATCAATGCGCTCTGAACAATATGGACATCGAACAAAACAATATCATTCAATACCAGATTTTGTACTCCGCCACCAGGAATTTTAACTGCAATAGTATGTTTTTGAGTATCGGCTGGGCGATAACATAATGGTATAGGTAGATGTGAAAACTTTTCCTTATGTGGCGTGAATAACTTCTGCAATTCATCACAAACTATCTTTCCAATTGCGACTATCAAATCAGTGAGTCTCCACAAAGTCCAAAAATCATTCATATTTGTCTCTGGATTTACTTTACGCATTATCTCACATTGTATTTTATCTGGCTGTAGTCTGATTAATCATCTAAGTTCTTTCAGCGGTTCGTCAATAGCTCTATGGTCAGCATGTATATCTTCATATTAATCTACATTATTCTTTAGCCATTCATGTGGAAAATGTCCAACAAAGAGGGGTGGTTGACTATGATCGCCACTCATAATCACACCAGTATATTTTGTCATTAACCATTCAAGAAATGTTTAAGTGTTTCTAACGACGCCGTGTGTATCTCGTTCCATATAATATACTTAAGCATATATTTTTCACCCATTCTCTCAGGAGTCCATGTGTCGCCGCACCATCTAAAGAAGCTATGATATGTACATGATTTTTACGCCTCGTTCATTTATCACTCTGGCGAGTTTATGCGTAGGTTTCAAAACAGTCATATTTGAATTGTTGTTCATAAATAATTTAATCGCTTGAGTTGTTTTACCTGACCCTCCACACCAATTAAGATAAAGTTTAGCCACAGGATCGTACACAGATGGTGCAGATGACTCTGATATTTGATTATTATTTCTGTAATATATTTCATTATTTTCAACGTCAGCAAATTCAGATTAACTGAGTCTATTTTCTTGCTTTATCCTCCATGTTCCCCACTCATCATTACCGAGTGGTGGCTTTAATAAATCCTTTTATTTTTATACAAAATGAATCCGTAGCGTCTCTAGCAGCGTAACGAGGATTTTGTTTATCATCGACAGTAGATTTATAGAAACATAGGCTATCATCGAAAATCTTAAATGAGTAAATTGCGTCGAGTCGCCCTCAATATAGATCACAATGGTACCTAGTTTGTTCCCATCTGATACATAAGCATTACATCCGATTATAAATGTGTTTTTCTCTGTTGTATCAGCGATTATGATATCTAACTCAGCATCCATAATCAATCTTTCACAGTGTCGTTTATGACCGTATGAACTGCCTTGAGTAAACTTACCAATTATCTTTCTACCAAGATCTTTTGCAGGTTTTTCATCGTGCTCGTCCTTGCATTTACGTATATTACTAGCCAGTTTAATAATGTCATCTTCGGCAAGATCAGGAAATTCTTTCCTAGCATCTTCTATATTAAATCTGTCCGGTTCTGGTAACTAAACATGCTTCTCTGCATTATAGGATATAATTGCTTCATTTTCCTTCAACGATACTAATATTCTAACATTAAGCATATATCTTAGTAACAATATTGGAGTCCAACATTTTTCTGAAAAATGTCTACCAAACCAAATATAAGTAATCGGATAGAGATCTTTTGCGAACTCGAATGATTCTATATATGCATATATTGTTAGGTCAAAATCTGGTAAGCGTTCATTTATCGAAACTCTGGCCATGTCATGTGCAGGGTGTCTGAGTCTGTCAAGTAATTAGAACACTCACCATATCCAAGAAAACTTCCAGGATAACATGCAGCCATATCGACTGAGATAACATCATTATAATCGTATTTGGTATTCCATAATCCACCGTGTCTATATTCTATGCAACTTTCTTGTATATCCTCAATAAATTCTGATCTTGTCAGTTTCCATGAATTTTTCTACTCAGCAAAATATACTGGGACCGATGGTACGGTAAAGCAATGGTTCAGCACTTGTCTAATTTGGACATTGTCCGAAGTATATTTTAGTGCAAGATTTCTCATTTCTTCATAAGTGATTCTGTATGGTAAATAGTACCATTAGGCTATACAAATTGATCGTAATCGTGTTCTGAACCTTGAAATAACAAAACAGATAGAGGGGCACTATTACTGATATTTTTGATAAAATCAAATACATGGCCATTAAAAAATTCAACAACTCTGTCTCTTGGAAATATTGTTACAGCATCAGTCCATGCATGTGCATTATGATCAACGATTGTTAAAGGGCTTCCATTTCTTATATATATTTTGGGTTGTTCAATATATATCATATTAGTATTTTTACTGTTATTGGAAATCGTAGTTTTCTAGTTCAGCTACATCCTTAATAGATGCACCAGAATCTTTAATCGTTTATGCTCATTTACATATTTTGTTTACGTCTTAAACCTGTTAAGCCATTACCAAGCATCGCATTTGTGATATGTTCAGTAATACGCTCAGCTACGCAGTTTATTCTTGTCTCTGACAGTCTCTTTGGTTTGAGATCCGCAATGTTAGGTATATCATTTAACGAATACAATGCATACACTACAGCAGTAACAGGATGCCCTTGCTCAAAATACGGTCTATCAATACCAGTCAGTATTGCAGGTTTGGATTTATTATTTTATAAACCGATATTATTTCCCGACTGCATATATATAGGCTCCCTTTTTGCGCAAACACTCCAGATATCATCGTCTCTCTCTATAATAAATTTATTAAAATAAAATATTTTTGAATTTCAAGGTGGTTAATAATTACTTTTCATCGTTTATCATTCATTATTTTAATATCAATAATATAAGTAGAAGAAAATATATTTAGGTAATGAAAATATAATCATTCAAAGTTATAATATTAATAACAGTTCCAACTCTGAACGTTGTCCACACATAAGCTGCGCCATCTCCACGAAATTTCTTTTTGGCTTCACTGATACGTTTGGTTATATCTGTATCGTTAAAGAATTCGCGAGACACCCAGTATATGCGAATTAAGAGGCGTTAAAAGATGGTGTTATTAGGCACTGCAGATTAAAGAAACCAGTCGGTAGTCCTAATAAAATTTGTTGTTTTAGATTCACTATTAATGGAAATAAAAATTACTTATCACATCAGTTCATATTCGAGTGTTATCACGAAGTCGATAATGATGGACCTGTAGTTATCCACTTGGACGGATGTCCGCAGAAAAAAGAATTATCTAACATGCAAGATATTACGCAGTCAGAATTCTAAACGTGGAAATACAGGGAGGTATAAATTATTCGGAAAGAGAGTGAATACATCCATAAATGCAGAAACAGACCAAGAAATAACTTTCCCATCAATTCGTGCAGCAGCCACAAATCTTAGCCTTCATTCACAATCGGTACAAAAAGTTGCAAGTAGTACATATGAATCTGCATATTCAATAAAATATGATCATATAATTATATTTGAATACATCTGATAACTGTGCACTCTTAACTCAGATCTAATATTTTGCTGTACATAGATTTCACTCTATCCTTTAGCCACAACTACAGTTCCTGACTATGTCATGGGTCGCTATCCTCATTTCCACTCTCATTTATTAAAGAAACAAATAATATAATCTTTCTTAATTGCATTACACGATTGTCTATCATTTTTATTTCGTATTCGTGAGACCATGCACTTTTTACCTTTTCGATTGAATGCGCAAGAGGTGTAAATAGCTTCACCTGTGTGTCATCTACAACATCTAAAGATTCTAACATAGAATTATAAATTGATGTTTCAAATCGGTAACTGGAAGGCAATGTGAATATATTCTGACATTTTCTCTGCTGTAATGATTCAAAGTCATACATAATTTTTTCAGGGTCAAGATTACCAGATAAATTTATTCCGTCAAGCCATAATTGTTTAATAGCAGAAACAATATCAGCAATATTTTCACTGTTCATTTTATATATATATATATATATATATATATATATATATATATATATATATATATATATATATATATATATATATATATATATATATATATATATACACACATATACATATATAATAATAATAATAATAATAATAATAATAATAATAATAATAATAATAATAATAATAATAATCGAACTCTTAGGTTGTGGTTCCCATGATGGGTGAGTGTTACGTTTTGTGAAGAAAGACAACCCTTCTTTCTAAGAATCATTTTCTGACAATCGTCCATTCTTACAATTACAATAATCTATCATTCTGAGAATTAAAATAATCACTCGTTCTGAGAACTACGGCAATCAATCATTCTGTGATTTTCAAAAATCAATCATTCTGAGAATTTCAATAATCACTCATTCCAAGAATCATTATTTATGAGAATCACATTTTAGGAATCATTAATTCTGTAATAATGATTATTTCTGAGAATTGCTCTTTCTAAATCTCATTAATTATGCGAATTATTCTTTCTGAATCTCATTCTGAGAATCGCTAATTCTAAGAATTGTTCCTTCTGAAACTTCAATTCTGAGAAGTATCAATTCTAGAATAAATCATTCTGAAAATTACCATAATCGTTTATTCTGAGAATTACAATAATCACTCATTCTGGGAACTATAATAATCGATCATTCTGAGAATTACATCAATCGTTTATTCTGAGAATTACAATAATCAGTCAGTCTGAGAATCACAATAATCTTTCATTTTTAGAATAATAATAATCTTTCATTCTGAGAATAATAATAATTTTTCATTTTGATGAACTTCATGTTCCACAATTATTAAAACAAATTGCATTCATATCACCTAGGCTCTCACAAGCCGCGAACCTGCGTCCTTAAGTACCACAGTCATACGCTTACACCATTAAACCATGGACCTGCCTTACATACGTTTGTTCAAATGGTGAATATATACGTAACTTATATATTAGAATGCACAGGGAAATTATTTAAGAGCAATAGATACTGAATAAAAATTGCAATCATTATAGAACTGTAGCGTGACTTTGATTTAATTTTCAAACATGATACAAAAATATGCCATACATGAAATCACATTGCATTTTGTGCATGCGTTATCTTTGTTTGAAGGATGTGTTGCGAAACTATAAATAACTTTTGATCTGAGATACATAAATTGACTCGAATTTTAGGCTATAGAGACAAATATATGTAACAGTATCTCTCCCTATTGTACTTTTGTTGTTCGCTAACACCTATTTGTTTGTGAATAACATATAAATATGTAATACTTGTCTAAAAAAACGATATATTCTGTATGAATTCAAACATCGACAACGCAATACATTACCTGCAAAGGGAGATAATTGTATATTGCTCAAAATAAATTCAGAACATAGATATCGCGCTTTATTATATCCTCTAATACCAATCGATACAGTTTTGTATTTTTATATTATTGTTTTTGAGGAAACAATGTATATTATTATAATCAATTTGCAGATAGACACGGTAATTAATTTGTCAGAGAATATGAATGCATTTTTCGCGATTTTGTTTACTTGCAAACAGGCACTCAATTCAATTAAACATCTATTTCTAAATATTATTAATAATGAATATTGGAAAACCTCATTCAGCTAAATTAGCTCGAGAGCGACTAGAGGCAAATGAAAAATATTTACCTGTTGATGATTATGTTAAAAATCAGCTACAGTCGCGTCAAGAAACTCAATTTGAATTTGGAGAAGGACACAAAACAACTTTTTAAACCTATCACTGAGATCACTAAAGATATTCTACCTGTGTTAGAGAAAACAGCTGTAGCCACCTGGAAAATAGCAGAAAGAACCAAATTCCCCCCAAATATTCTTAGAGAACTTCCTGTCGAAATAGCTGCTGTAATACCAGCCACGGAAATAACTGAAGATGCAGACCAGGCAGAAACACCAGGACAAGCTCGAGGTAGGGTTAGTATATCTGATAAATTTACCGCAGATGTGATGTCATTATTGATATCAGACATAAAAAATGTAAAACAATTAGCTTCGAGTGCTGTGAAAGGTTATGATAATCGACAAGAATTTTTAATATTAGAATATGTTGATGATAATATAATTAACTAGAATTGGTACAAATGGATATTTCGCATAATCTATGACGTTGATAAATCTCGAAGTAACGATCTAAGATATATTGAGTATGTTCATGAAATAGACAAAATATATTTCGTTTATACACTACCACCAGAATAACAACAGCAATTGATAAAACAACGACGAGAACAGCAACAGCAATTGATAAAACAACAAAAAGAAGCAGCAAAACTAAAAGAAAAAATACATAAAGTACACAGCCATCACAAGTAAAAGTACAGAAGAAGAAGAATTTCACGACGCTCCCGACGCAACAGGAAGTGGTCTATTAGGCGGTCTTATTTACTCAGTGTCCTAACAACGTCCTTGCTGATGTTGAACGACTAGAAATTCTAATTGGAGGAAAACGCGCTGGCAATAATTCCCCAAAAATCATTAATGAGGCAGCAGATATTTGAAAAACATTATTTACAGTCGGTATAATGGATATTAATGTGTATTAGCCTCTCAATAATGAAATCGCCTACGAATATTATAGTGATTAAGTCACTGGACTTAGTATGTAATTAAATATAATTATTATAATAAAATAATAATACATGGTACTCAACGTGGACCAACAATGGTCAGGGCTATCAATTCTCGAATACTGATTTGCAAGACAACGTACGGAGATGGATTAGGTGACGTTGTTCAGGGTCTATTTCGAAGGAAGCCCCAAAAGCAATACCAATTGCAAAGCAACTGGGTATGAAAGCTATTGATGTTGTTCGTGAAAAAGTTATAGTCTTGGTGCTTCTGAGATTTCATTAAGGATAAATGGACACCAAGAACCATTTGAGGATATATTAATTAATTTCGATCAAGATCGTGTGGCACGTGCTTATCATCGTTTTATTTCGTTTATGGGGCGTGATCAAAATGTTGACATTGGTTTACAAATATCACAACTAGATTTGAAAACCTTATATCCGATTTAGATTTAATCAGACAATCGGTAGTCGATACACATTTTCGAGCAAGGTTAACAATAGGAGTTATTGTTAATTACAGAGCAATTTCTGTTGTAACTAACGATAAATCAGTTCTCCTTGAAGGTGCTGGTGGACGAATGAGATTCTTTGATGCTCCAGTAGAAAATATGTAACACGTAATTAGATCACTTACGAATATTGTAAATGTCATATAGTCACGCTAATGTTACCTTGACTCCTGGTCAGATCAATCGGCATCAAACAATAACTGTGGAAAACAAATATTGTTGAAAGGGAACAGATGAGCGGTTCAAATATATTATTGTTAACTGATCGTCAATTCAAAAACTTCAATGAAGCAGAAAAAAATAAAAAAGGCGTCAACTTACTCTTTCTGCTAGCGTTATCTAAGATAATTTTAAAACGGGTGGTATCTTTCCCTTTCTCGCAGCTATAACAACATTAATGTCCGCTGCAGCCCCAACTGTTGCAAAAGCAGCTGCATTAGGCACTGTTGAACTGCTTCAGGAATGTCATTAAAGAAAGCAACCGGACATGGAATAAAACGAACATCCAAAAACGGTAAGAGGTCTCAGATTATCAGAAACCCATTCTTCCTTCATGGATAAGTGTATATATATATATATATATATATATATATATATATATATATATATATATATATATATATATATATATATATATATATATATATATATATATATATATATATATATATATATATATATATATATATATATATATATATTGGCATCAATACTTTATATATGGAATAAATGGTGAAAAAGATAAAATAATAGTACTTGATATTAATGAAAGAAATTCATATGCTACTACAATTAGGTCTGAACATGAACATGTTTTTCTAAAAAAAAAAAAATATTTTCAAACATTAATGTTTTTTACAACGATGATTTAAAAAAATCAAATAATTGAAACCATGCAACATTTGAATCAAGTTGCTTCAGACAAAGAGATTGTAAAAAATGATATTATTAATAGAGAAAGAAAAAGATCATTCCCTGAAGCATATAGAGCAGGTAGCTACATAGTTAATGAGGACTATCCAATTCAACGTCGTCCAGTTAATGATCTGTTTACGACCTTATTTCTAGGATTCGGCATTACAAGTGAACCACTACCAACATTTATAATTCCTGGATTTAACTCTGAGGAACTAAAATAAATCAGTTAGTGATCTTTTTGACGAACACATTAAAAGAATATGTGATTAATGGAAAAAAATTAATTCCACCCCCAACAGTTCTCAGGTAAAATAATGACCCATATGGAACAGGTCGTCTTATTTCACCTAATATTGTTAATATAACATCCTTCATCGCACTGAATCTGGTATGCGATATAATTGACAGTAGTTATTATGTTGACCTTTCAAAGTCTAATCAGTCTCAGCAGGGATACATATTATATTCGTCCAGTATTCAACCCCCCCACCAAAGTGACTCATTGCATCTGAGCCAATGAATCAAGTCCACCTGCGTGTACATAATCCGTTATTGTCAAGAATGAATTTCAAACTCACAAATCAGGATCGAAATATCATTGATTAGAGAAACGAAACTCTATATATTAATTTATACATAAGCTTGTAGAGTAAATATTATAATTTGGAGGAAAAAAAATGAAGATACTTGAAATTAGGTAATAAAACTGAGTTGATTTAGACAAAATATTTGGTTATTCCATAGCAGCAGGGAGGGTGAAGAGACAACAGGTGAGTCGCTTTGCAAGTAAACAAAATCTTGAAAAAAAAGCCAATAATAGGATAACAAAACTGAGCTAACCTCATGACTTTGTTATGTGGTTTATTACAGGTTCTTATCCATATGGAAATAGAAAAGTTAGAGACTTAGGTTGACCTTTATCAGCCCATGTAGGAACCTTTATTTTTCATAAATAAGGTCTCGAGCAAAACGTTGTAGGTTTACCCTCCCTGCTGCTGTATTGGTGTCTATTCATTGCTAACCGCGCTCCAACAAACTAAAACGTGGACGGATATAACCCCGCTATTTTAATCAGTTACATGAAGTCGATCAACACGACCTTCACAGCAGCCAGAACGATTTTCAGCTAACACCGGATGAGCTCTCGGTACCTCTCTTTATTAGTGTGTGCAATCCTTTGTTTTCACGTGATGTCATAAAACTTCCATCTCCGCCATATTGATTACCTAGCGACAAAAACACCTAAAACATTGTTCCAATTACATAATTATGAAGACACGTATCATTTTATGCGTAAAGATATTTTAATACATCACAATCTGTTGCGTATGTTAACTGCACGAGACCGAATTATTAACTTCGTCCCTTTTTGCGTAAATTAAACACTGACATTTTAATCATTTTTATTATTTTTAGTAACGAAATATATTCATCAATAAATAGACGCATTAACAAAGGGATGCACAAACGGTATAACATGTAATAATACGCAATTTTCATGGACTGAAATTAATAATTTTTTTATTATTCAAGTTAAAGAGTTAATTGTTGCTGTTTAATTTCAGATTTGAGTAAGCATGTCAAGAATAGTATATTGTGACATTCTAAGCAATATCATGTTCTGTAATGTACACGCTTTAATTTAATACACTGAAGATACAAAATATTTAAGCAATTCTCGCTTTCATTCATTAAATCTCATCCTCTGTTCATTATGTCCACCACAACTAAAATACTTTACCGAGTTAATTAAAATCGGTTTGTTAGCTGTCTTTATTGACAATTGTTTGTACAGCCTAGTTATGGCATAATAAGTAGGCTATTAAGGTCCATAACTGATACCATATTCCGAAGATAGTCGACTTGAAATACTCGTTCAAGATTACCATCTTGTGGACATTATACAAGACAATTTAAGAGGAAAGAAAGCAAATCAAAATATAATCTGTCAACCATAACTGCATTTCTGTGAGGTAGTAATATAAGTTATTAGTGTTCAACTTCAGTATTCCGTCTTTCGCTATAAGCTAGTGTAGTTACAGTTCTATTTTATCTTTTGTGTAATAGGGGCTTTTAATTTCAAATATAATCTATTTTTTTTATATAGTAAATATCCTTATGGACGATTAAATCAAACTTTTATCCTGAATATAGGTGACGACTGATACGGGCAATGGTTTGACAAGAACTCAAAATGGCGGAAAAGGTGCGCGCGCGTTGCATTGTGGGTATTTGCATACACAATCATAATGTCTGTCAAAACAACCCACTTAAGTAATAAGTCCGTTTCTGATTAAGTTTTCTTCCTTGAGCTCACAGGTAACAGAATCAGTATATTGTACCTATAGAAAATGAGTTTTCAAAGAATATTGTTCTATCCCGACGTTAAGGTTGAACTTAGACCAAAGCGGCTTGCGAAAATAAAGAGTGAAGTAGAGAGCATTTGCTGGATTACATCGGTGCTTGCTCTGATAAGAACGCCTGGAATTTCCTTAGTGTGGTCAATCCAGACAGCTTAATCAGCTTCATGCAGTTAATTGAAGGAACGCATATGTGATCTTACAGTTTGATGATGTCAAATGTAGCACAAATGTTAAAGACCAGTTGAGTATCTGAATTATTGACATCCATTCTTACGGTGATAATTAGTGCTGATTTTGCTGTATAAAAAGTACGGCTCCTTTATTGTCTGAAAACGCATATCGGATGGCTTGAAAAGGTGCTAGGCAGAACTGACGGAACCTCTAGAGGCTGCATAAAAATGGATAAAGTCTAGATTATTCAGGAGTGGGAGACAAAGGCTAACGAGCGAAATTGGTGTTTGATTGTAGCCTAGCTTTTGACCTATATACTGATTAAATTTTGGTTTACTAAAATGTCGAAGTCAGTCAAATATTGCGAATTTGCTTTGATGCTGGATGAAAGCGTATGGGATTCAGGTGAAGAAACTGGCCTCGTTGCTAGGGATTAAACAGCAGAAATTGGAGTGCATTAGGTCCAATACAAGGGAATACCTCTTTTATATATTGACTAGTAGAGACTTTCAGCACCACTCGAAGCTGTTGATTTTTTAACTCAACTCAGTAGTTCTGTTTTATTTGACACTGCATTTTGAAAACTCAGCTGATTGCTCCTTATGCTGACACATTGCGGTTAAAGCATTGTGTGCATTCACAATCCACAGAGGCTTATTGATTTAATTGGTAATTTAAAAGGAAGATTTAATAGGGCACAACATGCTCAGTAATATTTACGGACGCTCAACCGCCTGAATACGCGGCTCAGATTAGGACTTGACCAAGTTTGCCATCAAAGCTGGTTTGACTTAGATTTTAGATGGAATGTTTCTGATTTCGACACGGGACGTTATTGATCTCAACACAGGATGTCGACCCTGGTCTTTATGGTTGTCGGCCATGGATGTTATTGGTAACGACCTGTGATGTTTTTGGTGTTTATCCGGGATGTTTCTGATGTCGACTCATGATGTTAATATGTCGACCACGAATATTATTGATGTCGACCATGGCAAGCTTATGCTTTTTGAAAATAAAAAAAACCTGGGAACATCTGATATAGTTATTCAATATATTGATACAATGTCTTATAATATTCACAAACATACTGATAAGTTGATTATGATATTTGACTGCGATATCATATTAAAAAACATGCTCAAGCAACTGTACCAGCACAACACGTGAGCAAATGTAATGTACTGTATTGATAATAACAAATTGTGCCACATAGTTCATATTTTGCAGTGCATACACCCTTATCGTTATTGCGTCGCAATGTATTTTAATGCTTTTTACAATAACTATGTCACATTTATCAGGTAATTAGGCAGTTTTTCAGTTCTCTTTGTTTTCTTTTCTATCAAGCCTTCAGTGATATTATGTAGTTGGAGAGTTTTAGGAAGGATGAATTGCTTGAACTTGCCAGAAAATATCAACTATCTCAAGCATAATCTTCTTTAACTAAACAAGAAATCAAGAAAAGTATAGTACAACATTTGGTTGAGAAGAATATCTTGGACAAAAGTGTTTGGCATATTTTAGTAAGACTTTAACGTTAAAATGGCAGAAGTAAAATTTAAATATAAATTTGAGTTTAGAGATTACAATTAGAAAAAGAAGAAACAGAACTGGATAGGCAAATATAATTACAAAATGAACAAATGAGACTACAATTTAAAGAAAAGGATAGACAAAGACAATTAGAAGAAAGAGAAAAAGATATGCAAGTAGAATTACAAAAGGAACAAATGAAATTCGAAGAAAGAGAGAAAGAGAGACAGATGCAAAATAGAATGGAAGAATAGGATCTGACAAGAGACAGGCATGATTCTACATCTCATGCAAATTCAAAGTTTAACATTTCATGAAATATCAAATTGGTTTCCCCCTTTAGTAAAAAGGAAGTATATAGACATTTTATTATGTTTGAAAACGTAGATGAGAATTCAAAATGGCCAAGAGAGTATTGGAATTACTTGTTGCAGAGTGTACATTATGTCAAGGCCAGAAATATCTATAATATATATATATATATATATATATATATATATATATATATATATATATATATATATATATATATATATATATATATATATATATATATATATATATATATATATATATCAGTACAACAAAGTTCTGATTACAATTTAGTTCCAAAATGCATCTTAAAATTTAACGAGTTAGTTCCTGAGGCTTATCGACAAAAGTTCAGAAGTTACAAAACAGAAATTAGACAAACGCTTATTGAATTTGCTAGGGAAAAAGAACAGTTGCTCAAGAGATGGTGTGTATCTGAGAAAATTGAACATGATTATGAAAGACTTGAACAACTGGTATAACTCGAAGGATTTAAAAACTATTCCAAATGATATCAAAAATCACCTTGAAGGTCATGAGGTCAAAACCTTAGAAAATGATGCCTTGGCTGGTGATAAGTATTCCTTAACTCATGAAGATCCTGCTGTAAACAAATCTTTCACTCATTAGTCTACTGATAGAAAGTTGTTTCAAACAAATACGACTCTAAGTTAAAATCAATCTGGCACAAATTCTAAATATAAAGTTTCTGATAGACCTGATTATAAATCCTTGTCCTTACCTACGTGTATCTATAGTAATAAAAAGGACAGCTCGTTTCTGAGTACTACAAATTGAAATTTAGGCACCTGATTCAAGATAGACCTATCTCAAATGCTATTATTTCTAAGAGGTCAAGATCTTGTATTGAAAACAATACATGTGTTGGGTTTAATAGACCTCAGTATTCTTGTGATTTGGAGAATTTTGAACCATTCATGTCAAAGGGTTCCATATCACTCTTGGGTGATTTTGCCAATCCTATTCCTATTGAAATGTTAAGGAATACAAGAGCTTCAGAGAGGCTTTTAGTTCCAGGTGTTTTACCCTTTTGTGAAAAGACCTGTTCTAATGAGTGTTCTCATTCAGGGAGTAGAGTGCAGCTTTGTTAATGTTCCTTTCCGTTCTGTTAATTTGTCATCAGACTTAGTTTCAGGACACGTGACCAAAGGTGTAGTGTATACTTTGCCCGTTGAGGGCGTTCATTTGTTGCTAGGCATTGACTTAGCTGGAGACAAGGTTGTGGTTGATCCACTTGTAACTCACAAGCCTTCTTTGGATCAGAAAGTGGATCATATTGGAAAGGAAATCAGTGATTGATTCCGAGCTTGCGCAGTTACCAGAGCTATGGCAAGGAAAGCTATTGATAATGATTTTGATAAGGACTGTGTTTCTTTAGCTGACACATTTATTGGTCAGGTTTATGATGAGGTCACTTTCACTTCTAATTTGGATCAGTCGAAAGGTATTGATCACAGTAATCCTCTTTTGAATACTCATTCTCTTTTATCTGATCAGGGTGATAAACGACAATCACTTGTCGTTAAACAGGAGAAAGATTCTGAGATCTCTTTGTTTTAGCGGTCCGTTAGTGAACCTGAAGCAACTGAAGTACCTGTCTGCTACTTTATTGCAAATTGAGTTCTTATGAGAACTGGAGACCTCCCGAGCTACCTTCTAGTGACGAATAGTCAGTAAAATATCAAATTGTGGTGCCGATACCTTACAGACAGGACATACTTTGTTTGGCCCATGAAGTTCTTTTGGCTTGTCATTTAGGGATCAATAAAACGTATCACAAAATCTTGACTTACTTCATTTGTCCAAAAATCAAAAGTGATGTTTGCAAGTTTTGTGGATCGTGTCATACGTGTCACATCGTAGGAAAACCAAATCAGAAGCTACCTATAGCTCATTTACAACCAATTCCTGCATTTTATGAACCCTTAAGTAGAATATTTGTAAATTGTGTCGGTCTCTTACAAAAACCAAGTCAGGTAGTCAATATTTGTTGACCATAATGTGTGCGTCAACAATATTCCCAGAGGAAATTCCTTTGAGGAATATTAAAACTAAAAATATTTTAATTGCTTTAATAAAGTTCTTTACTCAATTTGGCCTGCCCTAATATGTCCAATCAGATCAAGGGTAAAATTTTATGTCTGTAATTTTTCAGCAAGCAATGCATGAATTGGGCATTCAATAGTTGAAATCGGCAGCCTATCATCCTTAATCCCAATGTGCTATAGAACGATTTCATCAAACATTTAAAAATATGATGAGATCGTATTGTTTTTACACAGGTAAAGACTGGGATAAAGGCATATATTTACTTTTGTTTGCAATTAGAGAGTCCGTTCAGGAGACTCTTGGGTTCAGCCCTTTTCAATTTCGTTTTGAACACACAGTTCCTGGACCTTTAAAGTTATTGAAAGACAAACTTCTTTCAAATGAAGAATCAGAACTTAATCATCTTGATTATATTTCTGATTTCAAATAAAAATTGTCAAAGGCTTTTGAAGTTGCGAGAGGAGACTTGCACTTTGCTCAATTAAAAATAAAGTTAAGATATTATCAAAACTCAAGAGATATGTGTTTTAAGTCTGGTGATAGAGTCCTGACTTTCTTGCCCAATCCACAAAATCCTCTTCAGGCAAAATAGTTTGGTCCATACACGGTTGAAAAGAAACTAAGTAACTTAAATTACATTATAAATACTCCTTATAGGCGTAAACCAAAAGAATTGTGGCATATCAATATGTTAAAGGAGTATTTTGAAAGAAATAGCCAGGCCAATCATGTAATTAAAGAAGGAATTCAATTGTATTCTACTAATCTTGGCAAAATTCTGCAGAATTCGGAAGTTATAGAAAATCTAGATCAGAAACTTTCTTATTTGCAAGATCAAGAAACAAGTGAATTTAAATATTTTTTCCAGATGTGCCTAGAAGGACAAACACAATTTTTCACGACGTTGAAATAGTAAATTCGAATCCCATGTGTCACAGAATAAGGCTAAAAAAAACTTGGTTTTGCCTTTAATCTATTTTATACTTTATTTGTTGTACATGCGTACAATGTTACCAGGGTGAATTACTGACTACCGGGTAGAGTGATTCGAAATTACGTGCAGGCGGAGAGCCATTGACAAGCATGGATTACGTGGATATTTGACTATGACTATTAATCACTCCTATGGTCTTAAGCTTGATGCATTGTAAACTAAGACACAAGTCATTTAGATTTCGTCAGTGGTAGGCGAACTTTCTACCATCGTCTCAGGCCATGGGGGTAAGTGTCAAAATTTCGTCTTATTTGATTGGTGAAACTATTTCTCGGTTTCGTGTCCTGTCGGGTGACGTTTCGTTTTTAGCGTTTGTTATTATTACCATTTTATTAACAAATAGTTTTGTTTTATTGTAGCTTTTCTTTTTTTTTTTGGATACGATTGATCCCGTCGGATGCTATAGTAGCCGTTGGGTACTATAGTAGCCTGTTCGATACTATTGAAGGTGGTTGGATATCATTGTAGACAGTTCGATATTAATATAGATCCCAGTCGTTTATTGTGATTGCGGGAGCCTATTGTGATTGTGGGAGTCTGTTGTGAATTATGGGAGCCATTGGAGTCTGTTAGATCCAATTGTTGTAACCCATCGGATAGCGGACATTAAGAAAGCTTAATGAACATTACCAGATGTCATTGGACATTAGTGGACTAACGAAGCCTCAGTAGAACGGTCTGTACAACACCTATACATGATGAATTCCTTTAATCAACAATATATGAAAAACGTGATTCAGATGTACTTATTAATATAATTATATTAATATCAGTCTAATATACTGATGAAAAACATCGTGTTTACTCGAGTCGTAAATGTGACTTGTGTGTGCACGTGCTGTGTATGATGACAAATCAATTACAAGTAAACATTCAGGAATAGCTATGAAAATGACTGGCTGATACTTGATACTTAATGTCTAGAGTATTACGAACTTGCATGCGTCCTCGAGCGCGTGTAATTCAAACAACGTATTAGCTTCATGTATATGTTGAGATTTTTTGTAAGTCAGTCATAGTCGAGAGTCATACATAGTCGTAGAGTCGTAATGACTGTTGGAGTTATTGTAAAATCTTAGTTATACAACATTTATTAACTTAAAAAAGGTATTTTTGTGCTAGGATAAGTTGTGTGTACGTAGAACATGTTTTGTTAGAGGATCTAATTTTATTTCGTTTTTCTGAATAATTGTTTTCTTGGAGAACAACATTACTGATTTGAACACAGACACTTTCACATAACTATTCAAAATTGGAACGGAACAAAACAAACTGTGCTTTTTTGTGTAAATTCTAGAATTTTATGTTAGCCTTCGTCTGACGTAGCTATCCGCCATTTGGTCCGGAATTGAACTTCCGACTGTGTTTAGAACTTTTTACATGACTTGTTGCTATTTTGAACAAACAATTCTTGATCATTTCTGTAAACTATTAGTCTTGTTTAACATATTTACATTTTTTAAGGAAAATAAATTAGTTTTGTTTAAATTTACAAAGCTTGTCTTCACTCTTTTATGTTACTTTAAACGAGCCGCTACGTAATAGTGTGAATTGGAATTTATTTAATTGCCACTAATTTAGCATAAGATCAAATTTCTTTCATGTTCTGTTTCCTAACGTAGAGTAACTATATTTGTAACTGCCGAAGTTAAGATAATGAAGCACTGCAATTTTCAGCGACGTCTATATGTCTTCCAAATCCCTTTTTAATGAATATGAATTAATGTTTATTCTTTGCGAAATGGGTTACAAGTACTTTCTTATATTTTTCGTATATCTACAGCTCGTAAAACCTCTACTAACCCGGAAGAATTTGTTACCTCTTGGTAAATAAATCAGGAGTTTATAATACCTTCTTTAGGTTTATTTTGTTAGCACTCCTGAATTTTATTTAACTTGATACTTGTTTAATTGCTTTTTACTATCAATGTAAAGTCTCCACGACTTTTTATATATATTTCAAATTTATCACCTTCATAACTAGTGTAGGTATTTGTGTGCATGTCACTTGTAGGAGATTTACTTGCTGCATCAGTTTCATTTATAGGATCGTCTATATTTCTAATAGGTCGGTCTAAAGACTAAGACATTCTGTAATTCTTTGACCTAACACATCATCCTTCTCGTCAAGAAGATACCTCCTCCAATATACTATTTTCTTGATATAAGCACACCTTACAGTTATATTGGTATAATCAATCACGTTGGCATCTTCATCTTTATCGTAAATATTGGACATTTCTATCGTTGTATCTCTTGAATTTCAACGACTGTATACATAAAACAAAACTAAATCACGATGAAAAATATTTTAGAAAAGTATGCACTATATCAAAAACGAATGTATCTGGTCTAGTTAACAGTATAATTATTTCAAAATCAAAATCCCACAAACATTATCTGATTCAGTAAATATTTGTCCGCGCATTGATTATTGAATCGTCACATTTTAGCTGTGTACATTATGTACTAAAACTTTGAAAAATGTGCTTTACTCACTCAGATTAATACTGTCCTCATTACTATTTCATTATGCATGCGTCATCGCACATTTGACTTTGCACAAGTACTCATCGACAATATAAAATTCATTAGGAACCAAGATATGGTTAATTCGTGTGGATCATACAGTATCATGCTGTTGAAAATAATAAGTTTACCCCAAATTTCCAAAGACTTCTATACAACTTCAGTTAAAAATTAGAAAGCCCGACATTTACATTTTACACATAAATTTTACTCTGATCAATGCAACACTACAGATCTCTCAACTTGCCAAATATTTATATCAACCGCAAATCTGCATGGTTTCACTTACTCAGGGTTCATACTGTCAGCAGTTCACTCCGTAAAAAGTATAGAACTATCCTCTAACATGGAGAACTATTTTAACTAAGCCACCATAGGCCAGTCAATTCATGGTTTCAAGACACATTACACAAGTACACCAGTACATTACACCAGCACAATTACATAACATTTGCCACAATGGCGACATAAACGGTATCTGCCCAGTACCTTCTTGTTTATTACCTTGTGTAATTTGCCAAATTTCTAACGTAAATACTGCCACTGCATTTACACATCCAGTGTACACCATTAGGTTTAAATAGGGGACTATGATATTCCATGGACGTCTCCTATGGTTTTGACCTGATTTCTCTACAAAAGTGGACCTTGGCATCATGGAAATTCATTAACACGTCACTCTGTGACGTTTGCTTGTATAAATTTGATAATTATTTCAAGTTAATGAACATTCACATTGCACCAAGATCCAATCATGAAACACGTAAATCACACAAATCTATGTATTCCATAAAGCTGTGATATATAACCAAATGCACTTACTCCAAATTTATTACAATACCACCGCATTTTGAAGGATCACTAGTGATCGAGTCACACAAACATCCCACTTCTGTGGTAATTCAATTTTGATGAATTTTTATCAAACTAACTACTATCTCAATTAATGATTCCCAAACATGATTAACACAAATCTGTGTGTGTGTGTGTGTGTGTGTGTGTGTTTATGATTTTAACGTAGCTTTAACAATTTCTCAGTCATATCACTACGATGTCTGAAGTGTAGCAGTTTATAGTGATGTCTAGCACTGGGACATCATGCCGCAGACATGTAGCATGATGTCCCACCCAGTCACATTAACCTGACACCAGGCCGACCAGTCCTAACACTAACATCTGAATGTTGAGCGTCAAGCGAGGCAGCTGTTAGTACCATTTTTGTAAGTCCTTGGTATAACTCGACCGGGGATCGAACCCACGACCTCCCGTATCCGAGGCGGATGCTCTAACCACTAGTCCACTAGTGATTCAACAAAAGGTTTAATTAAGGATATTAAGTGACGGGCTATTAGAAACAAGTCTATTGATTCAGAGCTCTGTTTTCATTTGTAATATTTAACGGATATGTTTATATCATATAATCCGAAGTATTAATATCGGCTTTATTGACGCTTAAAGCATATAATTCCGAGGTTGATCACAACTCTTATTACATTTTACTTCAAACATAGTTTTAGAGAATAATGCACGTGCATGTATGTCAAACAAATAGATTCATCCGACGTGTCACATGAATGAAAACATATGTAAATATTTATAAGTAAGCATTAAAGCTGAATTTCAGACATTTCATTACCCGTTAATTAAATTTATATTATACCAGTATTTGCTCTTTTCCGTTCACCCTGATGTTACTGCTCTCGCAATGCCTCGATTTGGGCGTGAGTGTCACAACCTGTTTCCGAATAAGCCACACAAAACCTAATTTAAGCAACTCTAAACACTCTATTTTTATATTGTTTCAAAATTATTATGTTGTTTGTTCATGTTTACTCTAAAGAAAAAAAAAGATACGAAATATTAATCGCTATGAATATATCAGTAAAGTAATCAGAAAGGTTTATCCTATCATATGAATTAGTTTTCGTTCACTGACTTTTTAACGATGAGAATACTTCCGCTTTGCATATGCTATGGTATATATATATATATATATATATATATATATATATATATATATATATATATATATATTATATATATATATATATATATATATATATATATATATATATATATATATATATATATATATATATATATATATATATATATATATATATGCGAATGCGTGCGATATGCATATCCTATGCTGCGCATGTATAATGTTTGTCTCCCTGTTCAAATCATAAGTAGGTAATTGTTTAGAAATATTTCTACTTTTAAAAATGCTTAAAGTATCAAGTTGAATGCAATACTGATCTCCTTGCTAGCTTACAAAAAGCCCCTATCTTTTCACCTTTATTTACTTTTCACGCAAAAAAAAAGCTCTTAGCATAGAAGAACCTCTTTGAATATGGTGGATGAACAGGTAAGATTTTTATATTTCTAAACGTAGTCAAATATTTTCTGAAAAAAGAACAGTTCCGTTGATGTATCCAACATAATACGATTGGCTTGTTGATCAAGTATTTTTCTTATTTATATTCATGATTCTTGATAACGAGTAAATTAAACCACTGTCAACCAAGAATAGACAGTGACTTGGATTTGTGTCCGTGGCTTGCGGCCATGGGTTCTACATGTCCAGCATTGCAATGATCAACTTGTTTGGAGTCAACATTAAACAATAACTCTGCTTTCTCATAGTGAATTCCTGTCTTCAATACTTCGAAAGGAATTACTCTCTTAAGATTCCTTAGTTAAGATATTGAACTTTTCATTATCATGAACCATTTGTGGATGTTATACTCACAGATGGATTACAGTTATATCATGATGGGATACATATCAAGTTATTATATATCCAAAATTGACAAAATATTGATAACGGCGGTAGAGATAAGTCAAAAACCAATACTTTTGACATTATCTTGTGAAACAACCCTCGATGATAAATTCCCATTAGCAATACAACATATAAATGCATGGAATAACATATTGAAAATATATCTACAAATACATGGATAAATTTGTAAAGCTATAATACAATTAAATACCACGAATATAAATGTTTATGTAGAAAATTTAACTGCACCAGGAATTAACGATATATCCTATCATTCTGTTACCAATGTCATTAAATTTTTCAAACTGACTTCATTTTGTAATTGGCAAGGCCAATAAATAAATATAGTTATGCATAAAAACATATTGGAATATTTTGTAAAGAATATAGAAATTATAGAAATGTGTGCATGACTATATCATTATCCTGATCCAAAACACGTATATTAGTAGTTATAAATAACCACGTTTCTCATTGTCACTCATTTGGGTATCTATACCACATACCATACTTGAAACAATGGCTTTACTCCTTTTGGATACATTATGTAATTCCGTAGGTGAAGAACAGGTTGACCATATTTATTTCTTTTTCTTTTTTGCACAAAAGGCAAATGGAGGGAGGGAGTATAAACTCATTTATAAAAGCATTTCGTCTTATAAACAAAATCCTGATACCTGAGAAAGATTAATACTGGCTTAGTTACAAGAATCCACTTGGAAGGTTAGTGTGCTTTTTATATGTATGGGAATCAAGTTTGTGAAAATCATTTATTTCAGAATACACGCATTCATCACTAGATGGGTCAATAATATCGGCAGATGATGAAAAATAATACTATTAATCATTCTTAGCATTTTGCTCACTTATGAGCGCAAAATCCTACGACTTTAAGCCGGACACAAATGGGGTATACAGTCAGAATAATTTATTCGTTATCTTAAATAATCGTAATTAATAATACTCGAAAGAAATTGTTTTATTTTATACAAAGAGCTAATGCATTAGAGGAAGTAAGGAAGGAATCCTGAGGTAATTTTAGAAGCGAGATATATTAATACATCTCTAGTATTTTTCTTATGTATGTATTTAAAGTATTTATATAATAACTGTTCAAAGAAATTTCATTTTGTCAAAACTATTTTCAACAAAAAGTATAGAATTTCTTAACTAACTCTTTAGTGAAGTTAATGCAAGATGTCAGACTAACTTTATGTGTTATTGATAGATTTCCTATCAGTTAGCCTGAGGTAAAAATGCCCTATGACCCTAGCCATTTCTGTTTTGAGGACAGTTTTCCTTCCGGGTAGCCTGCGGCAAACTTGCCTTTTGATCCTAGCCATTCTAGAGGTACTGTATTGATCACAAAATGAAAGAGGAGTAGAACTTTTGTTATATACCGAAATTGCAATTCGGTATAAAAATAAACGTTTTCAATTTCCATTTATTAATAAAGTATTGTTGCAGACCTCCTTAACATTACGAAGATCCTATAAACCGAGATATTACGTTTAAAAAAATCTGTTCAGGTTTAAGATTTATGTAAACTATTTACCCACATAAAATATTAATTACCGACATATATAGATATACTATTTACACACACATACTCATATATATATATATATATATATATATATATATATATATATATATATATATATATATATATATATATATATATATATATATATATATATATATATCACTCTGGTAGTTCCAATAGTTCAGTGGTTAGAGCGTCCGCCTCGGATGCGGGAGGTCGTGGGTCCCATCCCGGCCCGGCCGAGTCATGCGAAAGGCTCACAAACATGGGGCATGGTACTAACAGCTGCCTCTTTTGGAGCTCAGCATTAAGAAGCTAGTGTTACGACTCGTCGGCCTAGTGTCATCATAAATGCTACTTGTCAGCTACATGTTTCCCATGTGCTAGACATGACTATGAACTGCCACGCTACGAAGATACAACTACGCTGAGTATGAAGGTTCATCGCCAACCAAAGATCGAACTGTATGGTGAGCTGTCCAAAGGCAACCGTGATTGTGGGACACTTTAAATGAGATATAAAGACTCCTTGAAAAAAGATCTTCACCACCTATGACATCGACTGCTACCAATGGGGATTAGAATCTTCTGACTATGAAAGCTGTCGACGTGCAGTTGATCGGGCCACTGCCATAAATGAACAAAACAGACAGGCCAGCTTGGAGGAATCAAATGGCGAAGAAAGTACAAGAAATCATCAGTAACACTAACCAAAACCAAGACATTCCCTGCGGAAAGAAGTGCCTGTCACGTATTGAGCTCGTCAGCCACCAGCGCGGCAGGAATATACATAGGAATACCCATTCCTAAACTCTTCATAACAGCCCACAAGATACAAATATTGGACAAAATTAACACAATCCGCACAATCCTAATAACACAACTTGAATGTGAATACACATAAATGATTTTCCATAGGTGAAAGATAAAGGTCAATTATTTACTGTTAATTCAAACGATGAATATAATGATGTGTTTTACTCAAAGTGTAAAAAGGATGTATTTTACTCATATAATAAAATGTATTCAGACAAAAACTGAAAAATCAAATACTTTGCTCAAATATTAAAATGATGAAAATAAAGGGGACATATGTTATAAAACACTGGGTATAGAAAACCACAAAATTAGCCCACGGCGCAAAGATTCCATGCATGGAGTAACACAAACACACTCCGTCACTAGCACACTCGGCTACATGTAAGAGTAGTCAATCAAGTAGTCAGTATTCCATGTAGCCACCGACCAACATGATATTCCTTGGTCAGTCAAGCAATCAGCTCACACAAATTTGATAAAACATGTTCGATCATCTTCTACTCGACCAGCAACACTTTCGTCAGCTCTATGGTTGCTTTGGTTAGGCTTTACAGCTGTCATGGTCATCAACTGGAACCTCGTCGACTCCATTCAACTAATAATACATCTTACACCGTGTATAATACATGATACGGTCAATTACGATAACACGTAATTACGTTATATATGGTAAACTATACAAATTACATTATCGGCACAACATTAAAAAAAATAGACAGGTTAGCAAGTAAACCTACACGTGTCAGATAAGAATCCTACAGTACCAAACATTTCTTAAAAATGCAACTTTATATTGCTAATATAAATCTATTGATTAGTCACAAGTAAAATAGAAAATATTTGTATCATGCTATGTAAGCCAAAGCTGCGTAGAAAATTTGCAACACAAAACGTGGTAGTACAATAGTTATAATTTATAATATACATAAGAATTTCATAAATAAGTCACCTACTTCCACAGATGAAGACGTGCAAGTCCTTAAAAATACTGCTCACTGACAAGACGATACGTAATATAAAATTTTTAGTCTTGCGATAAAGCATTTGTACGCAGGCGATGCAACCCTACATCATTTGTGAATTAAAATTTTCCGCTCTTCCCATCACAATCACATCGCACGTGCTTCATATGATGAACCAAACTCACTGTACAGTGTGGAAAAACAAGTACGATCACCGTCTAAAAACGGATCCTGAGTTTAACCTTAGCGTGGAAAGTTACAAGCTGATGGACCTACTGAATCAACGGGATCGTTTGTATGAAATACGGACGAATGCCACATGTTTGTTTTACAACGCCGACGAGGATAAAGGAGAAGAAATCAAATATTTGGACGTGTGTTTGTTTAATCCTTATTTATGCAATTATTGCCACTCTCCGCAGTGCACCCATGATTGTCAACGGAAGAGATCGATCCAGACAATATTAGTCAATAAGAAGGATTGATCAGGTGCAAAGTCTTGTCTTCTAACGACATGTACCATCCCGTTTTACTTTACCTTTGCCAAAGAAAACTGATGTTTCCCTTCTGGATTACTTGTGACGAAACGTGCAGCCAAGACCAACCTTGCCAGCACACCTAGGTAGTGCGCGCATTGACAGCGTGGAATTATTTAAAGAACTGACCCTGGGATACCAACTGTTCGATATGTACGAAATTTACCACTTTCCCAAGACAGAACAGTTCCAAAAATTGCGATGAAACGCAGAAAAATATGTTCGCAGACTACGTGGATGCCGTATTGAAATTGAAACAAGAAGCCAGTAGCTATCATTCCTGATACCACACTCCCGAAGAAAAAACGAAATTAAAAGAGAAATCCTCGCAACCAGAAGTCATCACGGTGAGAAAAACTAAGGCTTGTATGTGCCAAAATGATATAATATTGCTTGCAGGTCAAAATGGCACAATGACCGTGGTTACCCAAGACGGAATATTTTTTCGGATCCTTTCAGCAACTTCCACATGATTCAGGACAGAACGAAAACAATGAAACACGCGGAGGTCCTTCATGAAGACTTGTTCCTTGTCAATTATTAAGAGGAACTGGATTTTGTTGAGGCATACGGTTTTGGAAATATCATCATTGCGGACAACGTGACTGCCCTTTCTGGCTTAAAATTGTACGAAGCTTTAGAACTGTTTGGATATCATATTCTCTTGCATTTACATTCATCGCATGGGCCGTCGTAAATATGACATCGAAGGAGACCTTTAAGATCCTGGATGGACGAGCAGACAAGGACAAGATTTTAAGTTTCGCTAATAGCGGTCTTCTAAATTACGGTTACAAATACCGGGATAGGGGGCATGGCATGGACTTTCTTCTGTTTCTCAAAATTCTTTTGACCTCTTGGCAATAGATTAAGGTTCTCGTCAGAGAGCATGGAATATCCACAGAGATTCTTCATTTCCAGAGGGCTGCATATCTCATCTGGGTAATTGCCAATGATGATTTGACATACATGGGATAGTCCGGGTTAAAAATAATTTATGATCGGAAATAAAAGTAATAGGCAGAAAGGTGACCTATCGTACAGCACGTTAGCTGAAGTTTTGGCTCAAATCCATTCAGAATATTTCGAAGATGAAATAGGTGAGTCAAAAGATACTAGGCCAAAAATAAATCTTTACATTAAATTAAATCACGCGACAATTAACACCTGAAAACTACTATTACATTCCAGAGATGGATAAAACCTCTGCTCGAAAAATTAGAACCACGCCCTACACTTAGTGAATTTTAAACATTTAGAGTCAAACTTACCAATGGAGAAATCGGATCAGTTCATCACCGATGTGTGGGATTCTTTGTTAACCGAACTGAAACAGCAATGGAAAGCCTAAAAAACACAGTCGCTTGATACTTTCCATTTATCACGACAGTCCCACATTTGCATCAAGTTTGGCAGGCCATCGGTAATGAAACCTTGTAAAGATCATCGACAAGACTGAACACGTACAAGGTACAGCAATCCATAAAAAAGATTTACATCACCGATGGAAAAGCGACATTGTAAATACCCCACGTTTGTCGTCCCAAAGGGACCTGACAACGGAAAAAGTTTTATTGGTAGACAACCTTCGTAGCATCCAGATTAGCTTCGTTCAAATTAATAATCTCCAAGACAATATGTGTTTACCTCGTGCCAACATGCACAATTGCAGCTGTGCCTCTCATGTACTTGTACCATCCCGTTTTACCTCACCATTGCCAAGGAAAACTAAATTTTTCCTTGTGTCGTACTTGTTCTGAAACGTGCAACCAAGACCAACCATGTCTGCACACCTAGGCAGAACGCGCATTGACAGGAAATTGGATCAGCGTGGAAGAGAAGAGTTCATTGCTGTTTATCAACTGTTAGAAGTTTAAGAAGTTTACAATCTTTCCAAGACAGAACAGTACCACAAGAGTTTCAAGAATCAGAAAGGCAATTTCGCAGACTACGTGGATGCCTCTCGGAAACTAAAACAAGAAGCAGTGGCTGTCTTTCTTGTTGACACTCTTGGGAAAACCGAAAGTACAAAGAGACATACTTAGAGCGGGAAGGCATCACTTTAAACTACATCGAGTAAAGCGGAGGAAGGCGATCGTTTGTTAAAGTGATTTTAAATTTCTTTTAGGGGATAGTGGCTCACCGCCCTTGTTTGTGAAAGCCTGATTTTTCCGATTCTTCTCACTACTTCCAGATGATTCTTGACAGAGCCTAATGCATAAAACACGTGGAAGTCCTTATTAAAGACTTGATTCTGGTCAATTACGAAGAAAAACTGACTTTGTTAAGGCTGACGAATTTTGAAATGACATCATTGCGACCAATTTTACAGCCCGTGCTAGCCTAAAATTGTATTGATCTTTACACTAGTTAGGAGATCGTGTGCTGTATTGTGACAATGACAGTTGCATTAACATGGATCGCCTGGGTTATCGATACCCTGTCATCGAAGGACACATATAGGAACCTGGACAGGCAAGTACTCCAACGACAAGAGTCTAAGTTTAGCTAGAGGAGATCCTATATATTTTGTCTCAAATACTCTGAATCTCAACTATCGCACCAGTAAAGTGGTGAACGTCAGGATATTGAAAGAAACCGTGCAGTTTGGGAAGGATCAAGGTTATAAAGTGGCCACCTACCAACATCAGAAGATTGTACGTTTAACCATGGATACTTACCTTTAATCACAAACCAAATCGACCACCTATCAACATCAGAAAATCGTACGTTTAACCAAGGATATTTTACGTTTAACCACACACCAAGTTGTTAATTGGTCTTTGGAAATAGTGTATCAAATCGTGTAAAGATGCGAGTGCGACATCCCAATCACTTTACATTGTCATACGTATACACTGATATACAAAATGATTCCACCACCATGAAGGATAACTGAGACACATCAAGGATCTACCCAAAGAAGATCTACAAGTTGAAATAATTCAATTTTTCCAAGTCTTCTTGCCTGTCTATTGTGTTGGGGCCTATTGATTGGAAACGTTTGCAAATGGACCACGTATAATGAAGGATTTCATACTTCGAATGTTTTACCTAGAACAGGATTTATAAACTTGGGGCCTGAGAATGGATTGGGATACGAAGGTGTCGTATGGATTATGGTGATAAAGTCAAGTGCTTCATTTTCGGTGAGTCACTGCACGCTTGGAAGCAGAAAGATTCCGCTTAATTAGAACATGATCGACGATCTCCGCACTATCACTAATCCGCCTTTAGTGTGAAAGTCTTCTGTAATCTCGTAATGGATATTAAACAAGATAACATTTTTTTGTTTGACTTTAGAGTTGATAGAACACATTTACCCAGAGTTTGTCAAAACACAAGTGAAATTCAAACACATAATCATTTGTTCAACTTCAAATTATGCTCTTTTCCAAAGTAAACGAAGACTATTATGGCAGGACGACGGGATCGTGTCTGACCCAAGTCAAATTTATCTTGTCATCTTGGACAACATGTTAGGGGAAAGCAAAGAATAAATTAAACTGTGGTTTACTCGCAATGGGCACCATCGTAATGTCAGCGTTATTTACATCACCCAAAGTTTTTTTCCAACAAAGTAAAGCCATCAGTTTCAATACCCATTCGTATTGTTTAAAATACCTAGAGATAAATTGCAAATGAAAGTGTTAGCCAAACAGTTAGGAAATCTTTGGCTGACACATGCGTGTTATTCTAACCTCTCGTTCCTATTACTCGGAGCTATAAAACCCATTACCACCCGATTATTTGCAATATCGTACCCATTCGTTTCATCACTGGTACCAAGACGTGGGACCTGTCGTGTACACGCCTCATCGACTTAAAATAAATCTTCCAAATGTTCACACTTTTCTTCTGTCTCACACTTTTCTTCTGTCTCACACTCGTCAAAAATTCTTTCCTTCAATATCATCTTCTCGTCCGATTGATTTGTGACTTTTAAGTGCCAGTAGCGAAAACATCCACAAATATGTGCTTGTGTTTTAAAAGCCAGTCTCAAAGAAGTCTTACGATGTTTTACGGTGACAGCAAATCAACTACTTTAAGGCATCATTGATATCCCTCATCAAACCAAACGAAGTTCTGAGAAAACAAAGTAGCCTTGTCGTAACTGACAGATCCTCGCATCGACACTCATAGCAAAAAGCAAATCATTTTGAAAAAGGAGGCAACAGATCTCTAGAAAATGTTTTCGTTTGTTTCATCTGCAAATGGCATTACTATGCCCAAAGGTTATCCCAAAGAAGAACCACTGCCCGTCCCAGACGTTCACTAAAGAAAAAGAGCAGTGGTGCCAAGAGCAGCTCACAGAGCCAGAAAAAGAAATGTCACCAGGAAAAGAAAAGTCGCAAGAAAAGTCTTCAGATAGCAGATTCGTCTTGCAATAGAGGCGCTACAGTCCCGATGCATCCTTATATTCTTACACCTTATGAACATCGTCTTTCCCATTTGATTACAAAATGGAACTTGCCTCCAGGAACTTCTTCTGTAGCGGTGACATGATCCTCTCCTTTAATCTCTGCGACAATTGCTAAGAAAGTGTCTGGTCCCAAAATCAAAGTCCAAAAGAACTCAAGTATGTTGCAGAGTTTATACGATTTATCTAATCAAAAATAGATACGATGTCAAACCCCTCCACGACGAAGGATGCCCGTCATGAAGTTAAGACGACGTAGGGACATTCCACTATAACAAAGACCTGGGTAAACGATGGTCATCAGTGTCCTGAACACTAAAAGATGACACCTAAAATAAGCGCACATCACCACTGTCTTCTCCTGTCCAAAATGGAAAAGGTAATAAAATAATACGTTTAGTCCTGCATCGATGTCTACCCCTGAAGAGACTCAATCGTCCTAAAAAGCAACTAATGGTGAGAATATTTTGTCGCTGTAAAGATTAAATATGTTCAAACTGTTTGGTTTTCCAAACCTAATCCAGAAAGACATTAAATTATACAAGGAAGATGGATTTTGGTGTCATTTTGTTCCTGAACGAAAAATGATATCCCCTTAAAAGAAGTACACACCAACACCACCACTATCTGGCCAAGACCGAAAAGACAAGGAAAGTTTGCCTCCTTGTTTTGCCAAATATTGGGACGTGTTGTCCTCTCCTGTTCAAAGCCCCGCAACACATACGAATACAAATCATTCAAACCACCTCAAATGACGTCATCGATACCGTCTGCAAATGTTGCCTGAATGTCTAGAAAGAGACGATACATTTGTCTTAGCATCATAAAGAATACGCAGTCAAGGATCATCAAGCTCCTCGCAAGCTGGTCCAAAAGAAAATAGCCATCTGTCTAAAACAGATGTTAATAAAACGCCGGGAATTTGTGCACATGTTCTCACTAAAATACACATTGGCATTTATTACAGGACTCGCGAGAGCTAGTGGATCACAAATGGCTCAAAGATAAAAGCATCTAAAAGATAAAAATGACCTTTGGGGTTAAAAGATATCTTTTGGTCTGATGAAAAGATGAAAACTGACTCTGATGCCTTTCAAATAATTGATAGAAGTCCATCGTTGGCAAAAACAACGGACATCGCATTTGCCTCCCAATCCCCATTTGCTCGGTATGTCCCAGCTACAATACGAGTTGCAATCGTTAATCGATCGAACATATTTGTCAGAAACGGAAAAATCAAAACGATACGATAAAGTGTTGTAGCGACTACAACTCTACCACTAGAAAGGTTTAGACATCAATGCACAACCAAATCTGAAAGATTTTAAGACCCTGAAAAAAACTACCAACACTACCACCACAATCCCGATTGACTAAGACAGTAAAAGAAAAAGAAGAGTTTCAAATTCCTCCAGAAAAAGGACGCAAGGAACCGCAAGCAACATTCAAAATTGGTTTGACGAAAAAGATGACGGCAACCAGTTCTTCCTCAGAAGAAAAAAGAGCTGATAAGCCCAGATCAGACATCAATTACTCGTCGGACACGTAATAAATTATAATCCATGAAAATACCTCACGAAGAAAAGAGTAACATCAGTGAAGAGAGGGTTTATTATTATAAAATTTATACTTTGCACAGAAACTTAGTCTGACATCTTAAACTTGATAAAGATTACATTTAACAAAACTTATATACGTTTCATTGAATTTAGATTTGCAAAATTTAAATTTCTTTTTTCTTTGAACAGTAGTAATAATATTAATACCTTAAACATATATATATATATATATATATATATATATATATATATATATATATATATATATATATATATATATATATATATATATATATATATATGGGTTCGAAACTCGGTAGAATTGAATTTCTCTAACCTGTATGATAGTATTGTTTGTATTAAACTATTATTTCTGCCCAATATTATCAAGATTCTACTACAGAATCCAGGGATAGCACAGTTTGTTCTGTCTGGTATATATTTATAATTATTTGTAATTCAAAAATCCTATATACCTTGATTTCTTTAATAGGAATCTGGAACGACTGTGTATATATATGAAAATTATTTACTAGGTCGTCATGCGAGTGTGTTCGCTACGCACGAGCTTATATAACACCGATTCAGTGCCATCATTATTTGGTGATGCGTGCTTAGTTGTGACGGTATATGGGCTGGTGCGTGCAGGCAAGGCGATGGGTGCCATTTACTCGCGGACCTGGGTTCGAAACTCGGTAGAGTACGAACTGAATTTCTCTAACCTGTATGATAGTATTGTTTGTATTAAACTATTATTTCTGCCCAATATTATCAAGATTCTACTACAGAATCCAGGGATAGCACAGTTTGTTCTGTCTGGTATATATTTATAATTATTTGTAATTCAAAAATCCTATATACCTTCATTTCTTTAATAGGAATCTGGAACGACTGTGTATATATATGAAAATTATTTACTAGGTCGTCATGCGAGTGTGTCCGCTACGCACGAGCTTATATAACACCGATTCAGTGCCATCATTATTTGGTGATGCGTGCTTAGTCGTGACGGTATATGGGCTGGTGCGTGCAGGCAAGGCGATGGGTGCCATTTACTCGCGGACCTGGGTTCGAAACTCGGTAGAGTACGAATTGAATTTCTCTAACCTGTATGATAGTGTTGTTTGTATTAAACTATATATATATATATATATATATATATATATATATATATATATATATATATATATATATATATATATATATATGTACAAAATAGTTCAGCCATGTACGAATGTATCTCGCTTATAAAATAACATCCTTATTACGTCTTTCCTTCCTATAATGAATTCGCTTTACCTTCTAAAATTTGATAGATGTATAAAATAATAAAAATTTCTTTCAAGTACTATTAATTACGGTTACTTAAGATGACGAACAAATTATTCTGACTGTATACCCCATTTGTGACCGGCTTAAAGTCGTAGGACTTTGTGCTCTTAAGGGAACAAAATGCTACGAAGGATGAATATTATTGTTTTTAATCAACTACCTATATTATTGATCCTTCTAGTGATGCATGCATGTATTCTGAAATAAATGATTTTCACAAACTGGATTCCCATACATATAAAAAGCACACTAACCTTCCAAGTGGATTCTTGTAACTAAGCCAGTATTAATGTATCAGGATTTTATTTATAAGACGATATGCTTTTATAAACGAGTTTATACTCCCTCCCTCCATGTGCCTTTTGTGCAAAAAAAAATAAATAAATATGGTCAAACTGTTCTTCACCTACGGAATTACATAATGTAACCAAATGGAGTAAAGCCATTGTTTCAAGTATGGTATGTGGTATAGATACCCAATTGAGTGACAATGAGAAAAGTGGTTATTTATAAATATTAATAAAAGTGTTTTGGATCAGGATAATGGTTTAGTGATTTATATATTCTTTACAAAATATTCCAATATGTTTTTTTATGCATAACTATATTTATCTATTGGCCATGCCAATTACAAGATAAAGTCAATTTGAAAAATGTCATTGGTAACAGAAGGATACAATACATAGCTAATTCATGGTGAATTTAAGTTTTAACAATAAGCGTTCTATTCGTGGTATTTCGTTCTATTAAACATTCACAAATTATTCCACGTGTTCGTGATGATAGATATATTTTCAATATTAATTCCATCCATTTAAATATTTTTTAGTGCTTTTGGAAATTTATAATCGAGGGTTGCTTGATAAGGGGAAATCAAAACTCGAAGTTTCCAAGTTACTTCCATTGCCTTATATTGTCAAATTTGGATGTATGATAGCTTTATATGCATCCCTCTGTGAGTATACATCCTCAAAAGGTTCATGTTAATGAAAAGTTCAATATCTTAGGTAAGGAATCTTAAGAGAGTAATTCCTTTTGCGAGTATTGAAGACAGAAACTGAGTATGTGAACCCTGAGTTATTGTTTAATTTTGACTCCAATTAGTTTGATCATTGCAACGATGGGCACGTAGAACATATGGCCGCAAGCCACGGACGGTAAATCCGCATCACAGTCTATTCTAGGTTGTTTGCGGTTTAGTATAATTCCGCAATCAACAAGCCAATCGTACTAGGTTGCATACATCAATGTAACTGTTCTCTATTCAGTCCATACGTGACAACATTTAGAAAGAGGAAATCTTACTTGCTCATCCATCATGTTCAAAGAGGTTGTTCAGTGCTATTAGCTTCTTTGGGCGAGAAGTAAATTGAAGTCAATATATAGGAGCTTCCTGTAAACTAGGATTCATATCAATGAGATCAGTGCTATATTCAACTTGATTAAAGGTAAGACATTAATATACTTTACTGAGGAATACTAATAATGTATGACCGAATTAAAAGCAATTTTACAATTTGTAACCTGTCACTAAAGCATGATTTAAAATTCTGAACAGGGAGCAAAACATTATAAAGTTATATCATTTAAATTTTCACTATGATGAACTTTTTCCTATTAGTTAAAATCTCTCTCTCTCTCTCTCTCTCTCTCTCTCTCTCTCTCTCTCTCTCTCTCTCTCTCTCTCTCTCTCTCTCTCTCTAACGTATATATCTATCTGTGACGTTTATCTCTCTCTAATGTGTATAATGTATCTGTCTATAATGTATGTCTCGCACTACATCGATATATATATATATATATATATATATATATATATATATATATATATATATATATATATATATATATATATATATATATATATATATATATATATATATATATATATATATATATATATATATATAAATTGATATAGTGCGACAGCAGAAAGATCAGGGTGAAATAAGAAAGTGCAAGTTCTATAAATACTGGTTATAATTCTAATTTAATCAATGAATAATGAAATGTCTGCAACATTCAGATATGCATATATATATATATATATATATATATATATATATATATATATATATATATATATATATATATATATATATATATATATATATATAATATAAGTGTGTATACACACAAAATAATATATATATATATATATATATATATATATATATATATATATATATATATATATATATATATATATATATATATATATACGTTTTAATTGATGTGAAACTTCGTGGCAAACTATTTGTTTGAAATACATGCAGGTACAATATTCTTTAAAGCTATTTGTGAAGTACAAATTAATGAGAGTGGTGATCAGCTTGGGAATCATCTGCTTTAAGCGTCAATAAAGCAGGTTGTAATATTTCGGATTATAGGATACAAAGATGTCCGTTAAATATTACAAATAACCAACATGAATTTATAGTACCAGAAATATAGTTTTAATCATATCAGTCTTCGAAATTTTTCAATTCGTTTTTGTAGTTTTTATTTCCTTTGAGCAGCAGAGAGGGCGGACCCTACAACTTTTCAGGGGGTACCCTTAACCTAAATAAGGATTTGTACAACTGGCTGAAAAAAGTCAATAACGCTAAGTTAAAGTCTCTAACTATTATATTTCTGTACGGTTAAAAACCGCATAATAAATCCATGAGGTTAGCTCAGTTTTGTTACTCTATTATTGACTATTTTTTTCAAGATTTTTATGCGGTTTTGTTTACTTACAAAACGAACCAATTGTTGTCGTTCTTCCTCTCTGCTGCTCATGTATATAAAACAAGGTAACTCCACAGAGTAAATTAAACGATTATTTCCCCTGTCCAGTTGTGTTTTTGTCTGCTAAACTTATCAGTCTGTCTGTGATTAACTGAATCTTTGTTTGTTGAATTCCACTATAAACTTAAGACACGTATCGTAATATAATAACAAGGTTATATTTTTCCTACACACACACACACACACACACACACACACACACATATACAATAGCCACAAATAATCCTTTAAGTTTTTAACTGTTTGCAGTAATACAAATACTTATCTCAGTGCATAGGCATGTCATGGGTTCTGTTTATGTATGACTCACTTCACATTTTAGCGCGGGCGGTATTCATTTCCGCATTCATGTTTGTAATTTTAGATCATATACATAAAAGGTGATATATTTTAATCGTCTCGTACATATAACCGTAAAATTATAAATATTTAGCTTCATTTATAAAATCAGAGTCCTGTATGACTATATAATAATTTCTGAAACGTATATTTGTCAGTCGAATCCGTAGCACAGTAGCTAGAGCGCTGGACTCTAATGCTGATCTTCTGTGGTTTGACCTCAGATGCCGCCTGGATGGGTTTGGGTTCCCGGGTCGCCCAACCATTTTTAAGTGGGGGGAGGCATCCCCTAAGATCTCGATAAAAATCCACCATGTATCCTGTGGTCGGATTCCGTTTTGGAATTCTACCAGGGGGTCGTGGGTGGGGGTTATAGAAATCGCAAAGCCTAGACAAATCTGAATTTCTAATATTTCGCTTTCGTCGATTAGAAATTCGCCGGGATGTGTGTCTATGCAAGATCCCCCCACTCCCCGCCTAAAATAATCAGTAGCATGCCTTGAGCATGGAAGAGAGACGACCATGTAAGACCCCATGAAAGTCACACAGGCTATCGAGGAGTTTCAATGAAGGGTAACCGCTAGGATGCTACTGATTATTTTTGATAATATTAAATTACATACATACATACCTTGAATAGAAAAGGAAAATAATTCTCTATCGATCAGAGTTATTGCGCTTAAAGCGTTTTCATTATGAACCAGCACTCAATTCAATTAAACATCTATTATAAATATTATATAATAATGAGTGTTGGAGAATCACACTCAGCTAAATTAGCTCGAGAGCGATTAGAAAATAAATATTATTAAATAAAAATTATATAAAAAGTATCTACCTGTTCGTGATTCTTTTAAGGAACAATTACAATCGCGTCAATGGGATTTAACTGAGTTTGAGGAGAAAACAAAACAATTATTTAAACCTATTGCAGAACCAACAAAAAATGTTACAGCAACCGAAGCAACACAACCAGCTCTTGCAGCATTACCTGCCGATATTGCTCGTACACAAGAAGCTCAACCATTACCACTGCCACCACCCGTCCAACCTCCTCGACCACCAAGAACCAGAACTAAGATTATAGATAAATTTACGCCTGAAGGTATTGCTGCTATCAGGAACCCAAAGCAATTAATTGATATTGCCCCGTCTGGATATTATGAAAGACGAAAATATGTAAAACCAGAACATGTTAAATCTCTAAGCTCTGCCAATTGGATCAATGATGTATATCGCATCTCTCCTGGTATTCCAGAAATCAGATCTAATGAAGAAATTAGAGGCTTTAACAGATTTGAAAAGATTGTAAATAAATATATAGAAAAGGCTGACCAAGGTAAACAATCATCATCACCACCACAACAATTACCACAAGTTCTACCACAACAATTTGAACCAACATCACCACAACGATTACAACGACTACAACAAGAGCTACAACAACGAGAACAAGAACGACAAGAAACAATGAAACGATTGCAATCACCGCGACAACCAGTTAGAACAGCAGAAGAAGAATTTCAAGACTCTACTGGTGCAACTGGAAGTGGTCTAAATAAAGATTTTATAACTTGTCCCAATAATATTCTTGCTGATGTTGAACGACTAGAAATTCTCAACTGAGGAAAACGAACTGGTAATAATTCCCCAGAAATTATTAATGAAACATCAGATATTTGTAAATGATTATTTATTGGCGGTATTATGGATATTGATGTGTATCGGTCTCTCATTAATGAAATTGCCGATAATTATTATAGTGACTAAGTCACAGTTATTAGATACAATTAGTGATAAAGTTAATTAATAATAAAATGATTGTGCATGGTGCTCAGCGTGGACCTACCATGGTCAGGGTAATAAACTCTCGATTACCAGTATACAAAGCAACGTACGGAGATGGGTTAGGTAATGTTGTTCAGGGTCTGTTTAGAAAACTAGCCCCAAAAGCAATATTGCAAAGCAGCTTGGTATGAAAGCTATTGATGTTGTTCGTGAAAAAGGTATAGACGCTGCTGGTAACCTTGCCAATAAAACGTTCTCAGCAATCAAAGATAGAATAGCACGATAAATAAGCAGACCACAACCTATCCGATCTCAACCGATGAAATTGCCTAGCACTGAAATGATGCCTGCAAGTGTAAGTAAAATACTAAATCGAGCCGATAATCAAAACTAGCAGAGTTGGCTGATGTCCAGATGTCTGAGAAAGAAAACAATATAACCGCTAGTCTGATAGCAGGAAGTGGTCTTACTTCCCGAAGTGATCTTCGTTTTAGATAATAATTATAATAAATATGTTTAAACGTATAAATGATCCCGCATTCGACATGGACGCACCAGTTCTCAAAGATGAGTCTGTGCGTGATTATCAGTATTATTCTTATGACGCACGAACACCAAATCAGCGTGGACGAATCGAACTATAGGTTCAGGATACAAGTAGATATTTCCTGACCTCAGAAGCATTTATTGAAATCGAAGGTGAAATTTAAAAAAAAAATGATAATACTGAATATGCAGCCGAAATTAGTGTTGGTTTTGTTAATAATAGTATTATGGCATTGTTTAATAGAGCTACGTATATGATTGACGGAAAAAATATTGAATCAATTCAAAAAGATGTCGATGTTGCTACAACAATACATGGTCTTGCAAGATAGAGTAACGATTATTCAAGATCAGCTGGTCCATCAAAGATGTTTGCAAAAGATACAACTGATTTTCCAGAAAATAGAAACGTAAATATTGGTAATGTGAGAAATGCCGCCGGGGACAACACTACCCCTGCAGTATTATCGATGAATGCAAATTTCAACTTGGGTTTCACATCACGTCGATCGATGTTGCAGGGTGGAAGTAGAAGATTTTTATGTGTGATTCCACTATCACATAACTTTGGATTTTGTAGAAATGTCAGTAAAGAGATTTTTGGAGCCAAACATACAGTTGTGCTGGTACGAGAAGCAACCGACGATGATGCAATATGGCGACCTGCTGGTGACGCTGGTAGAGTTATTCTAACAAAAGTTTTGCTCTGGATGTCTGTAATGACTCCGACGATATCTAAAGAAGATCAGTTACTATCCTTTATGATTCAAGGCGGTAAATCAGCGTTATGATGATTAAGAACAACCACAGATAGTGTTCAAAGTACAATTAACGGTTTATTCACATGGCAAATAGCTTCTCAGCAGGGTGTTTCTGCACCGCGACATATATTTATTGCACTTCAAAAAACTGCACGAGAAAATGATCAAACGTGAAGTATCATAATATTTGATAACCTCGGTGTTTCTGAGGTTTCATTAAGAATAAACGGACATCAAGAACCATCCGAAGATATTTTGTTACATTTCGATCAGAATCATGTAGCACGTGCATATCATCGTCTTATGTCGTTTATGGGACGTGATCAAAACATTGATACTGGTTTACAAATATCGCAGCTGGATTTTACAACGCTGTATCCGATTTATTACTTTCCACTAGAACATTTAGATTTAACCAGACAATCAGTAGTTGATATACATTTGCGAGCTCGAGTTAATAGAGATGCTGGAGCAATTCCTAATTACAGAGCAATTGCAAGTTATTATTTAGCCATAAATCAATGTTACACGAAGGTGTTGGTGGACAAATGAGAGTAATTGATGCGTCAGTAGAAAGCGTGTAATTAGATCATTCATAATATTAATAATGTCATATCATCACGTTAGTGTGAGTCTGACTCCTGGTCAGATTAAAAGACTATAATCGGCATCAAACAATAACTGTGGAATAAAAATAACGTTAAAGCGAGATCAGATGAGCGGTTCAAATAAATTATCATTAACCGAGCGTCAATTCAAAAACTTTAATGAAGCAAAAAAATTAAATAAAAGCGTCAAACTTAGTCTTTCTGCGGCTGCTATCAAAGATACATTTAACACGGGTGGTATATTTCCCCTTCTCGCAGGTATACCAGCATTAATAGCCGCTGCAGCACCAGCAGTAGCAAAGGCAGCTGCATTAGGTGCTGTTGGAACTGCTGCTGACATGGCATTAAAGAAAGCGACCGGAAAGGGAATATCTAAAAAAGGGAAAAGGTCTCAGATTACTAGGGATCCCGCCTTCATGGTACGCAAAAGGCCTAAGAAATCCTGGGACAATTTACAGATATCGCCTATGTCCAATTTTGATTCACTCGATGCTGTTGAAAAATTAAAAATAAAAAACTTTAGAGGTGTTTTCATGCGCGATCAATTACCAAATCAACCAAACAATACTGATACAGGTATTATAAATCTCGATAAAAGCTTTGGACCAGGTACCCATTGGGTAGCGTATGCATTTTATCCACGTAGAATTATTTATTTTGATTCATATTGATTAGCGCCACCAAAGGAATTTTTAGACTATGCAAACAACATGCAAAGTACTCCAGTTTGGTATTCAACGTTACCTGCACAAACATTAATTGATCCACCAATATGTGGCTGTGAAGTACTTAATGTACTTGATGCTATATCCATGGCATCGCCAAGAAAACCACCTCATAAAGTCGTGCATGAATATACCACATTGTCACATTTAAATAAACATCAGTAAATATAATGATAGATATTTACGGAAGATCTGCTCGTGGTAAAGCTCAGCAGCCAGGTGATTTATCTAAATTTGTAACCCTTGATCAACTGAGATCGACGATTTATTAAGTATTACAAATGTGGATTAAAATGAAGTAGTTGTTTTTCAGGACAAACAAGGACGATTAAAGACAAGCAATATCCGACTACAAGACGTACTTGTACGAATTCCTACTGCAGTTGCTGATAATATCGTTACCTTTACTGATCAGGGTAAAATACAGGATTCCGCTAAGTCAGTTAACGATTATGTCAAGAAGATTGGCGGTGTATTTAGTGGAGATCTTATTATGAACAAAAATAAAATTACAGATCTTGGATATCCAACCACAGATTGTGATGCTACAACAAAATAAATATGTTGACGATCAGAAATCTAAGTACGTATTAACCAACGGTGGTATAATGCATGCATTTCTTAATATGAATAATAATGGCATTATAATCTCAGAACACCAGAATCTGAGTGTGACGCTGTAACAAAAAAATATGTCGATGATAAAGAAGTCCCAATCATCAACGAAATTGCCACACTCAAAACTGATTTTGCCGGTCACGTTAACACATTTTTTAGTTTTCGTAGAAACGTGAATAGGACTACTAACGAATTTTTTGGAAATTCACCAAATGTTGATATAGAACTTACTGATATTAACACAAAACTCAACTATATAATAAAATGAAATTCCGGATATTGTTCAAAAAGACTAGTCTGGTTAAAATTCCTCACCAGCAGAATAAAAATATTGTGTATACAATTGCATCTGGATCTAGAGTATGGACGCCAGAAAATAAAACCATCAAATACACAGAAAAAGTAGCTAGTGTATACAGGATATCCGTACTTCGCGGTGTAGATTTTATAATATACACTAAATCTCCATCAACTGGTAATATTTATAGAACTATATATGTAGTATTAGATAAAAATTCCGAGGAAACATTTACGCTGGAATCGTCTGATAAATATATGGCCTCAGCTAATTACTGGTGGTGTTTGGAATTTGTAACTCAATTAGCTACTTAACATCATAGTATAATGGATCAAATAACTACGTCATCTATCGACGTTCAACGTCACAGATATAATCAAGCATGTGAATGTCTGGCCAAACTAAAAAAATACCATCGACCATTATACAGTAAAAATAAAAAAAATATCGTAGACGTATGGTCGTCATTGATATAATTGTATATTCAGTTTCTGCTATTGTTGCTGGATCCGGATTAATATTATCAACATTAACAATGACAGCTCCAGCAATTATAACAATTATTGTGTCAACTTCAACGACTATAGCAGGTATTCTTAGTATTTTTGCTAAAAAGGTAGCTACATGTGCGAATGAAAAATGCGTGAGTATATGATAAAATTGCACACAGTAACAGCAACATACTGTAAACTATCTGGGTATATTTCCACGTATCTCAGTGATGGTAAAACATTTGACGAGGAGTTCGTAACGATAATTAAAACCTACGATGAAGCATTCAAAATTTTTAGTAATTCTGATGACAAAATAAATGGAGAATTAAAATATAATAATAATAATAATTGCAGCAACTGAACATCGCTTGGATATAGAGTCAAGAGAGTTATTACAGCAGATTGTCGCTAATACAACTCTTTCAAAAACTACCATGATATCAGTAAGCTCGACCAATCCTGAATTCAGCGTGTAAGTAATAAGCGATTATTTAAGACAGTATTTCTGAAATATTTACGGAATCACAGAAGAACAGCTACCAACATTTATAATACCTGATTTGACTCAGAGGAGCTAAATAAATCAGTTAGTTATCTTATTGATGAACACTTTAAAAGAATATGTAATTCCTGGAAAAAATTATTTCCACCCCAGCAGTTCTCAAATATAATAATGATCTATATGGAACAGGTCTTCACATCTAGCCTAATATTGTTAATATAACATCCACCATCGCACTAAATTTAATGTGCGATATAATTGATAGTAGCTACATCGTTGATCTTTCAAAGTCTAACCAAGCCCAGCAAGGATATATATATCATAATCATCTAGTATCCAATCGTCTCCGGGCTGGCTGATTGAATCTGAGCCAATAAATCAATCTACCTGCGTGTACATAATCCGTTATTGTCAAGAACGAATTTCAAACTCACAAATCAAGATGGTAATAATGTGGACCTGCGCTGGAAGACGTTACATATTAATTTGTATATACGCTCGTAAATTAGTAATAAAAATATAAAGATATTTTAAGTTAAATGTCAATTTTTTATTGTATATATATATATATATATATATATATATATATATATATATATATATATATATATATATATATATATATATATATATAATGGTGTTCAGTTATCTGAAGGTCTTGTTGCAAAAAAATTTTTTTGTGACTTTGAATCGCTACAACAAAGGAAATTTCAAAATAAATTCACATTATCTTCCAACTACAGATTCGTAAGTCAATTTATAATTCTATGTTAGAATCTTTACAATTGGTAAATGACACACAATTAAATCTATTTGCGCCTCTTGCGTGTTCAGTCGAAAAGATAAAAAGCGCATTATCTCACGAATATGAAAAAATGATAGCCAATCGTGTGATGCAATTGGGAAAAATTATGCTTTTTGATTCTGTAATAAATGATAGTAAAACTGAGGATAGCGATAGTGAAGGTGAACCCCATGACACAATCAGGAGATATTGATTATAGCTAAACAAAACCCTTGGCAAGATTGATAGAATCGAACTTTATAAAAAGTAAAATAATATTGTTCTGACAGTTATTATATGTACTCAAATATAATCCTTTGATCATACTTTTTTGAATATGCAGAATTATATGTTTTTTTTGAGACAGATTGTACCAATTGTGAATGAATGCTAAAATATTTGGCTGCTGTGTTTATTGATGGAAAAGTTAATTCTTGGTCTGTTTTTGTATTTATGGATTTAATCGTTCTCTTTCCAAATACATTACATTTTCCTGTATTTCCTGGTTTAAAATTCTGACTCGACGCAATAGCTTGCAGGTTAGAAATTTCGTTATGTTGGGGATTTCCATCAATGTAGTCAATAATAAATACATCTTTGAGTTTCCCATAAAAGCATTCAAAGATAAACCTATGTGAATAATAATTTTTATTGCCGTTCATATCAAATTTAAAATAACCAATATTATTAAGACTACCGAGTGGTTTCTTTAGTCTACAATGTCTAATAACACCATCTCTGGATGCCTCGTAATTCGTATATATTGGATGTCTCACAAATTCTTTCTGCTCCATTTGTATATAATATTTATTTGTTTAAATCATTATTTTTGAAATCTGGTTAGATAATCTTTTCTGCCTTTATAGGGGATTTACCTGTCAATGTATCTTTTTGTCCTAATATTGTTTAAGTGCCCTATATTTTTTACCTCCACAATTTTCACATAACTGCGTTTTTCCTCTAACTCCAATACCACATTGAATGCATGGTTTTGATCCCGTACTTCCATTTCTGATACTTTGCATATGGTAACCGCAGTACTTTTTACGCATGACTTATTACAAAAAGAAATATGTCTTATTTTTAACCAAACACATTTATTTTCTGTTAGAATCATTATATATATATATATATATATATATATATATATATATATATATATATATATATATATATATATATATATATATATATATATATATATATAAATATTTATATACATTATATATATATATATATATATATATATATATATATATATATATATATATATATATATATATATATATATATATATATATATACTAAATTTCAATTTGAATATTTGTCTTAATTATAATAGTGGAGGAATTATCAGCAATTGAACCATCTGCTACTAGATCTGATCTTGACAGACTATTAGGATATAAATTTAGTGTTTCGATGAAAGATTTAGCTTTAACAAATGCAGATATAACTAAATGTATCCGTGAGGCCAAAAGGGAATTTCGTGAAGACGGTGCTGTTCATGTGTGGTCAACTTTTAGAGTTAAAACTAATATTAATGTTATGAGCGACGAACAAGGGAAGGTAATTATTAACCACCTAGATAATCAAAAATATTTTATATTAATAAAATTTATTGTGGAGACAGAAGATGATATTTGGGTTATTCTTGACAAGAGAGAACCCATTCATATGCAGTCTAGAAATAATAAAACGATATTACTATGTAACAAATCCAAACCTGGAATACTGACTGGTATTGATAAACCGTATTTTGAGCGAGGGTATCCAGTTACTGCTGTGGTATATGGATTGTTTTTACTGAATGATAAACCTAATATTGTGGACCTCAAACCGATGAGACTATCGGAGTCAAGAATCAACTGTGTTTCGGAGCGCATTACTGAACATTTTATAAATGCGATGCGTGGTAATGGTTTAACAGATTTAAGACGTAAAAAATATGTGAAAGGGCAGAAACTGTTAAAAATTCTGGGGCATCTATTAAGGATGTTGCTAAGCTAGAAAAGTCATTAAGATTTCCAATAACAGTAAAAACACTAACAGGAGAGATATTGTACAAACCAAAATATACAAACAATGGAAGTCCTATAACGATTATTGATCATAATGCACATGCATGGATTGATGCTGTAACTGTATTTCCACGAGGAAGAATGGTAAAATTTTATAATTGTCATATATTTGATTTTATTAAAAATATAAATAAAAGTGACCGTGTATCTGTTTGGTTATTTCAAAGTTCGGAACACGATTACGATCAATTTGTACGACCCAATGGTGATATTTATAGTACGGAATCTCTTTATGAAGAAATGAGAAATCTTGCACTAATATATACTTTTGACGATGTCAAAGTTAGACACCTACTTTTTAATTGTTTTACAGTACCAACTGTAGCGGCTCATTTCGCTCAAGAGAAAAAATTATAGAGACCGACAAGATCAGAATTTATTGAGGATATACGAAAACGTTGCATAGAATATGGGCACAGTGGATTATGGAATACTAAATACGAGTATAATAATGTTATCTCCGTCTATATGACTACATATTATCCTGGGAGTTTTCTTGGATGTGGAGAATGTTCTAAATACTTTAACAGATTCGGACACCCTACATATGAGATGACCAGAGTTTCGATAAATGGACCCTTACCAGATCTTGACTTAACCGGATTTGCATGTATAGGATAATTCGAGTTCGGAAAAGATCTCCATCCGATTACTTTAGCTTGGTTTGGAAGACATTTTTCAGAAAAATGTTGGACTCCAATAGTGTTATTAAGATATATGATTGATGCTGGAATTTTAGTATCGTTGAGGGTCAATGAAGCGATTATATCCTATAGTGCACAAAAGCAAGTTTGGTTACCAGAACCGGATAGATTTAGTATTGATGATGCCAGGAAAGAATTTCTTGATCTTGCCGAAGATGACATTATTAAAATTACTAATAATATACGTAAATACAGGGATGAGCACGATGAAAAACGTGCAAAAGATCTTGGTAGAAAGATAATCGGCAAGTTTACTCACGGCAGTTCATACGGTCATAAACGACACTGCGTAAGATTGATCATGGACGATGCTGAGTTAGATATTATAGTAACTGATACAACGGAGAAAAACACATTTATAAGCCGCAGTAATGCATATTTATCGGATGGGACCTAACTAGGTACCATTGTGAGCTATATTGAGGGCGACTCACCGCAGTTTACTCATTTAAGATCTTCTATGCTAGCCTATGTTTCTATAAATCTACTGTCATTGATAAATAGAATTCCTCGTCACGAAATTAGTGTCGCTACGGATTCATTTTATATAAACAAAAAATATAAGGATTTACTAAATCCGCTACTCGGTAATGGTGAATGGGAAACGTGGAGAATAAAGCAAGAAAATATACTAAGTTATTCTGAATTTGCTGACGTTGAAATTAAGGAAATATATTACAAAAATAATAATCAAATATCAAAGTCATCTGCACCATCTGTGTACGATCCTGTGTCTAGACCGTTTATCATGGGTGTGGAGGGTCAGGTAAAACAACTCGTGCGATTAAATTATTTATGAACAATAATTCAGATATGATTGTTTTGACACCTACATATAAACTTGCCAGAGAGATAAAAGAACGATGGGTAAAACATGTACATATCATAGTTTTGTTAGATGGTGCGGAGATACGTGGACTCATGACCTAATGGGTGAAAAATATATACCTAAGTATATTATATGGGACGAGATATGTACGCTGTCGTTAGAAACACTAAAAACATTCCTGGAATGGTTATTAACAAAAAAACCATGGCTGTGATTATGTGTGGTGATCATGGCCAACCACCACTTTTTGTTGGACAGTCTCCACATGAATGGCTAAAGAATAATGTGGATTATTACAAAGAAACACATGATGATCATAGAGCTATTGATGAACCGCTGAAAGAACTTAAAAGGTTAATCAGACTACAACCAGATAAATTACAATGTAAGATAATGCGTGAGATAATCCCAGAAACTACCACGAATGATTTTTGGACTTTATGGAGACCCACTGATTCGATAGTCGCAAGTAGAAAGATAGTTCGTGATGAATTGCAAAATAAATTAGGTACGTTACATAAAGAAAAGTTTTCAAATCTATCAGTACCATTATGTTATCGCGCAGCAGATACTAGACGACAGAATATTGAAGTTGAAATTCCAGGTGGAGACACTAAAGGTGTCCGAGTACAAAATCTGGTATTGAATGATATTGTTTTCGTAGCAGCAGATATTGTTAAGAGTACATTGTGTATGGATAAATCACCGTGGACGTTAGGATACGCTATAACGATTCATTCGTCACAGGGATTAACTATATCTAATACAAATATCTAGATTGTAGATGATCGAATCGAATGGACAAACTTAGTCTATCTTGCAGTATCGCGCGTCAGAAGAATAACTCAACTATATAGAATTATCATAGATTATTTGATCACTGAAGAGATTACTAATGACGCTGATGTAATAAAGAAAAAAATTAGAGTCTTATAAACATTGTGACAAAAATAAACGTGACTTTGTTATTTATACTGAATTTATTATAAGACTAAAACAATTACAGAATAATCGCTGTGCATGTTGTAACACAATAATGGTATGGCAATATTCGAATAATAATCCAAGACAATTTAACGTAGACAAACAAATAGTGATTTTGGTCACACACGTGAAAATGTAATGTTGACCTGTCTTGAAGGTAATAGACGAAGAGGTGCTAATTTACATAAGTGAAGGTGGCGGTAATTGTGCACCCGTAGGAATTACTTGCAATTGTTCACGCACAAATCCACGTTGAGGGGCAGTATAATCTAATCTGTATATAGTAGGTCTTGCAGTGTATCTAGCCACGCTAGAAATTGTATGAGTGGTCACACTCCAAATAGGGTCAGTAGCTCGTTTTTTGCCACCCACCAACTCCCCTGGTTCGCATAAATATCTCTCAATCACATTACCTAATACTGATTGTTGACCTCGTTGTTCGTATTCGTAGCCTCTGTAAATTAAATGTTTAGCCAGCTCTTCAGACCTTCTTATCCTTCAATTTTTACTATAAGAATAACCGGTATAGAACCAAATATCCGGGATATAATCTGCGTTACATATGTACACAAAGTAAAAATAGATGTCGCTTTGGCTTGTAGACTTTTAGGGAATTATACAACGTTTTCAGTTTCCGCAACTAGTCTATACAAGCTGGTTGTATTTATAGTTTTAGCACATGTGAAGATAGAAATGTAGAGGTTTACAAACGCAACGTTTTTGTGTTTATTTGTTTGTCGTAACTATGTTTTGTATTTGCCTTTGAAAAAGACTCATTAAGAGTCGAAAGCGCTTAGGCTAGTTAGTTACTAGTTTCGTACTGTTCGTCGTCAGTTTATTGCATCTATATATATATATATATATATATATATATATATATATATATATATATATGTGTGTGTGTGTGTGTGTGTGTCCCATAAACCTTGAAATCGTGGTCATTGTGTTAAAGATGCTGGTCCACATTGATGGAACCTATGCTGATCCATTAGTCAGCTATATTTCATATATTGTATTTGTATAAATTTTGAATGTAAACAAATATAATACGAACGTTCTACTTGAGTTATTCATTTGTTGTTGACATATTAGAATTTTATCTGTAAAAGCGTTATCGCTTACTTCAATACTACAGAGTCATGAAGGCTACAGTTCCATGGATATTCAATAAGATAAGGTGTGCATTTATAAGTTTGTCACTAGTTTCACTTCATAGTTTGAATGTTTTAGCACGATCGCTTACTATTGTAACATGCACCCTTTTAATGAAAAGGTATGAGTACTCAAAGAAGTAGTAATTAGTGCCAATAAATCCTAGACATGAAATTTTTTTTCAATCATAATGTATCACAACAACTGATTAATTTATTAGTCCCATTACATGCCCATCCCTTGTTGATTAACGTATGGTTATTAAATAAGGGAAGAAATCCACCTGGTTATCATCCTAGGAACAACATTCCTGTATCATGATTATTATATGCTGAAAATGAAGCTTTTTATGCTTTTCAAGTTTTATGGTTTCTTTCATTTTTTGTTATTGGACATTCTCTTGTATCCTCAATGTTTTCTTTTTAGACATTCTGTTGTATCCACATTGATTTGTTATTCGACACTGTTGTATCCACAATGTTTTTTTATTGGACATTCTGTTGTATCCACAATGTTTTGCTACTGGACATTATGTTATATCTACAATGTTTTGCTATTGAACATTATGTTGTATCCATAATAGTTAGCTATTGGATATTCTGTTGTATCCACAATGTTTCGGGTTAATGGCATTCGACCTACAATCCGATGTATAAACATCGAACACAATTTGTGACGGCCATAAGTGACACAGACGACATTGTTTGGGAATAAATTAAATCCATTGATAAATAATATTTTTCACAGTAGACTCAAACACTGAAAATATTCTCGAAAGTTTAAAATTTGTTCCATATATTGATATCTTCAAATATCTCAAAAATATTCCTACACCAACACCACAACAACATTGTGGAACATATAATTTATGCTGCTAAATCAGGTACATTCAACACAAAATGGAACGTTGTGCAGGTCTTTAAATCTGAGAAAAGTGTGCAGCTAGATTATTATGCACAACAATTCTTTATACTCAACATAAGAGTTTTGATTGCTTGTGTCATAACATGTTTACTTTTGGAATCATCAGTCAAGAGTTCTTACATTCCAATGTTTCTATTATCACTTCCTGGTAATCATATTGTTTGCAAGAACTCTATATCAAGATCTATGTTAAAACTTTCATAAGATGTACTTTTTCTATCGTGCCTTATTTTATCTGGGAAAAGTAATCTTTTTAGTACGGTTTTTGTACGTGAATGCAACGAAAATATAGGCTCATTTAAAGATTACAGCAGGTTTAGATCAAGAGAGGATAATAAGCATCTTAAGAAATCGATTTATTTTTTAAAGATGTGTTTAGAATCAAGTATTATTACAAAAATGGTTTTGATAATAAAACCTTTTACACATATACAGATATACACAAAAATAATTCATACAATATGCTAACATGACACACCGTTCAGTATTTCAAAAGGACACGCATTACAAATATAAAACGGTTGTATTGAATATCACCAGCATTAGAAATATAATGGTGTAAATGTCCTCTTTGACCGCTTCCTTTCAACATACATGTATTAATACAAAAATGTAAACTGTACAATTCATGAATTATTTTAACCATTTGATTTATTTTCTTATTTTTAACCATCAGATATCACAAAATTTCTGCTCAATATTGCTGAAGGTTGGGAGAGCCAAAAATATCCCACCCACCTTATTCAACACGTTGCAATCTTGCCTCCCAGTAGGAAGCTTGTGTTTCTCTCATAAGGTATCATGGTACTAGTTGTTTTTCCATAGACCTCAATGCTAATGTTTTGTGAAATTAATTAACTTTATATCCTACCTCAGCATGCATGTCACACACTGTAACAGAGAATAATGCTAGATTGTCAATTTGATAAGAACGAAAACAGGTAACCCATTGCATTTAAGAGAGAAAACTCTGCTGGAACTAGACAGGGTAATAGCTATCTAGTTACACCAGACACATTTTCAGTTATGTGTACCAAATTTTTAAAAAATCTTAAAAAAAACAATATGTGATCTAGATATGATTTAACATAATCTCATATGTTGCCAAGAAGCTCAACTTTTTTAAAGCGTAACAAAAGTACAACTATTACATAATGCACCAATCACAGCTTATTTTGGGTAAACTTACAGTCAAGATCTGCTTAACAGCAAACGTCTAGAGTATCTAGGGAGTTAGGTGTTTGACTGAAACATTTAAATGGTGAAAGGTCACAATTACGTGTGCTATATCGCAAATTTGTTGCAAGGTAACGTTATCAATTGGAAATGAGGCGCCTATAATAATAAAGTAAAATATGTATCTACAATCTACAATTCTTTTGTTTTGTTCCAAGGTGTTTAATATGTATGAATACTTGTTTGTGCTAGTTTTTATAATAATATCGTGTTTGGTTTTCTTAGTCATATACATACACTCAGAAAGAGAAGTTAAAGAAAATGCGAATACCCAATATTTCACGTAATATTAGGACAAGAATGAACAAGCTATTTGCAGTAGAATCTAATTTATCTGAAATTTCTTTCATCCGAATGATATAGTTATGCAAACCATTTGCACCTACCACAGAAATATGGAGTTGGAATAAGTTGAATTTGCTTATACTAACTCCTTTTCAGTTATATGTTTGTTTCAGTGACACTTCTACTGTATGTTTGTTTCAGTTACACTTCTACTGCATGTGCGTGCTTCATTAACCCTTCTACTGTATGCGTATGTTTTCAGCGAAAATTCTATACCTAATGTCTTTGTTTCAGTTGTTTTAAAAGCATCTGGATGATATAAGACATTTAAAACAACTCCAGAAAATGATCGGTCGATTTAGATCCCTCAAAATATTAGTTGTGTCAGGTACTACTCTAAATCTCTCATTTCCACTCTCTCTCTCTCTCTCTCTCTCTCTCTCTCTCTCTCTCTCTCTCTCTCTCTCTCTCTCTCTCTCTCTCTCTCTCTCTCTCTCTCTCTCTCTCTCTCTCTTTGCCTGTTTGTCTCACACATTTTGTCTGATTTTCCAAAAATTATAACAACGAATTGTATTGATTACCCTATAGTCGCATTTGGAGGAAGTGGATAGGTTGAATTTTAAGATGTTGAAGATGGTAAAATTGCATAGGATATATTAATAGACTCTTACTTACATCCTGACAATTGATAATAATATGATTATTAGTAAATATGTTTACGATGCTCAACCTTATTACTATTGGATAGATTTGCTAGGTGGTATCTTAAAAGAAATAAATTTATTCGTATTAAATGTGTTTGTCGTATTATAGGGTAAATTAAAATATTAGACTCAAAAGTAAGATCTCTCACGGTGGGAAGTATTGGGACATATAGACATTAGTGATTAGCACTCCCTATTAAAGTAACAAAATTAAATCAATATTGTGAACAAATGGCCAAGAATATAAGAGATAAGAGATCATTGGGCTTTATTAATATAAAATGTACTTATTGACAAAGCTCACAAAGTTGTTCTTCACTGTCTGTAGAAGCAACTACTGTTTGGTCAAGGATTGTATTTTAAAGGGTCATGACTTGGTTCCTAAGACATATCGACAGAGGTTTCGGAATAGCAAAAATACCTAAATACATACGCGTTTGCTAGAGATAAATGAAAACTATTTGGCAAGTATTGTACGTTTATGCAGATGGAAAAAGTATGAGGAACGTACGTACCTTATGTTGATCGATAATTTCAGGACCTACGTCCATAGTTACTTCAAGACTTACCTTGATATACACCATACAGACAATTTGGAAAATGCTGCTCGTATAGCTGACAACTTCCGTGACTCACAAACGTTTCATCTCAGCTGATGATTATTTTAAATCAATGCCAGTCTCACAAATTTCAGTCTGTCCAAGATTTAATAATCAAATGTCGGATAAGACTGATAAAAAATAATTTTGTATTGCTATGAGTAATTACCGCATGAAAGTGTGGCATGTTCTGATTGTTTTAGTTGTAAAGCGGGAGAACTTTCCCACGGTTTTCAATTCTAAGGCCATGGTCCTGTATAGGAAACAATACATATGTTGGCTCTAATAAACTCACTTCTGATTCTGTTATGGAGATTTATGAACTATCTATGTCAAAAGTTGCTAAATCACTTATTGTTGATGCCAGCCAATACTATCCTTGTAAAAATATTAAGGGACTCAGGGGCTTCTCAGAGTTTTTTTTATCCGATACCTTGCCTATATCTGAGACTGTTGTTTGCTCTAAATTTATTCATGTTAAAGAGTAGAATCCGGTTTCGTTCAACTTTCACTCCATAGTAGTGCATGGGGACGATATAGTGACAATGGGAGGTATCATTAAAATCAGCCTGGACTGATATAGCAACACGATTTTTGGCGACAAAAAAAAACATCCTGTGACCGTATAGCGACAATGATAACTTTGTATTGGTATATTGAGACTGTATAGTGACAAGAGAAATGGCCCAGAATACGTGACGTCACGGTATTGGACATTGGCAACACTGTAGCAAGAAGGTACCCTTAATACTTAATATTCATACACATACACACATGGCTACTACTACTGTAGGGAGGGACACATAAAATAATAGACGCAGACATAGAACACATAATTGAACATAAAAGACTTTCTTGGACATAGAAAGTGGCCGTGAACAAGTTCTTCTAATTTATTCTCTTCCTCCACCAGCTTATTATCTTTAGTCATATACCTTTTGTCTTCTTTTCATTTTTTCTTTCTCTTGTTTTACTTCTCTTCGTCATCGTCTTTCTTCCTCTTTTCATTTTCTTACTTTCCATCTTTTCATTCCACTACCTCATTATCAGTTTTTACTTCCCCATCTTCTTTTTTTATGCTTTTCTATTCTTATCATTTCATTTAAGATCTCCTTCGTTTCCTTTAAATTATTTATCTCAATTCAGTTAGACTAAAATTGCATTAGGATCAGCATATCTTCCACCATAGCTAATGTGTCCACCACGTCCTGCAGTCTGAGCATCCTTTCCCAATTTCTTGCCATGATATATTCTTTGTAGAATGACACGAATTAAGTCAAGTCATCATTTTAAGTCGCTTACTGACCTAAGGCTTATACGACTCCTTACAGTCCCGGTCATGGACTGCAGTCCCTTTAAGAGGGCACATGGCCTTGGAGTTAGGCCTTTTACCTGACCCCTAGAGGTCAGAGACCCGAAAAAAAGACCTTATGAAGCATATTGTAATCGAACGTAAAGGCAGATCCGCAACTAGCTTTCTCACGCGGGCAACAACTCCGCCCAACAAAGTCCTCAATATCTAAATCCACCTAACTTTATCTCAGTTAGGTGGACTATTGTGTCACACTTAACCAGTTTTCCTAAGGGTGTCCCTAAACCAATGATGTGTTAGCCACCTATTCATTTATCCAAATGTTCCTGAGTTGTGAATTTTGAATATATTTTGATGAGGTTGAATTTTGCATACTTAGCGAACTTATATTGTTCTGAAAAGGAAATTAATCTCTAGGTGTATGCCACCTAATTTTAACTTTTATCACCGCTTTGACAATGTTTGGTTTTTAATTTTGACCTCCTTTCCAAAGGATCTCGTTATAACCTTGGGTCTTCCAGGCCAAAGTGAAGACATAGATTGTAGGCTTTCTTTTCGAACAGTTTGCCGCGCGGCCCGACTGTCCATCGCTAATTATTTGTCCGTTCCAGGGCTTGGTGTTTTGAGACAGCGTGGGGATGAAGGTTTATCCTGCATAGTCCCTTAGTTTATTTCGAAGCAAGATCTGACTGTGTGTGTGCTGGGATGGGATTTGTGGGATGTTAGTGCTGTCTAACTATCCCTTACTTGATTTGGTAGCAATCTTAAATTGTAAATTCTTTTCTTTCTTGGCAATGAAATTATGTGTTCTTTTCTGAATACCTTCCAGGTAGTGTTGGTTCCGTCATCTTGCCGTAGTTATGGTCTTCTTCTTCCATTGCTGGGGGGTTATATCAGTGATGGGACTTATGGGATAACAGATAGAACTGTCTGTATATCCCTTTATTGATTAGGCGAATTTTGTTTTGCGTATTCTTCTCATATGTCACTGTTGTGATTGTAGCCTTTACCAGGTTACTTTTTCTGTCTTTGTGGGTCTCCGGCTAATCGGCCTACTCCGCTCCTGGGAGTTAGGGATATCAGGTGGGAGGTTCCTGATTTTACCCTTCACTATCGGCCATGACCTATATGTCCTTGTCATGGTGGGAAATCTTATCCTATATATAGAGCTATAAGTTTCAGGATCCACCCAGGCGTATGCTAGTATGAGTCCTAGCGCCTGTTTCATGTTATGGACTAGGTAAGGTGCTTGCAATTATATTCGTGTTTGTATGCCTAGAGGGGTTATTAGGGCTCCGATACCGGCTTATTGAATCCCTTTATTTGAGTAGGCATATGTAGAAGAAGAAATTCTATAGTAGTAGCCATTTGGTACTGATGAATTGTTCTTGTAGATGGCTTGTTGTAGGCATTTTCTATTGATGTTTGTTTTCTCTCTTCTTCCTTTTTTAAGTCTTGAGTCCTTTTCTTTTTTTATTCTTGTATTGTTGACCTAGTAATTTTGGATGATTCAAAAATGTAAGTTTGTTGTCACGTCGATTTTGATTGGATGATACAGCCGAATTTTTCAATCCTATTCTAGTTCAATTTTGTTTTCTATTAGGTTTTATAATAAAATTATGTGTTTATGTATTTCACCATTTTTATGTGCTTAGTTGAAGTTTATAAAAGGTTATCAATACTAACTAGAATATAAATAGTTATTATAAGAAAATTAAAGTACACATACAGTAAATGTATGTTATAAATGTCTATGATTATTGTTATGATTTAAGTATTTATCCTTATAACTAAATTTAAAATATTTAAACGTAAGGAGTAATACTTTCTAGGGTTCTTATTACATAGGTCTAAATTATTGAATTTAGTTTTATATTTTTATAATAAGTATTTATAAGTGATCATAAACCTCAGAAATATTGAATTTATGACAAAGTGAGGAGCATTGGGCTAATACTGGATTTCCTGTTTACGTTATTAGAATGCCATTTTTTTGATTGGTTGTTGTAGATTTTACTTTTCGATCCTACTCTGGCCCGATATTGAATTTTCTGTATGGGTAAAGCACGCCTAAATTTCGGCCAATCAAACGCTATCTTAGATTGAAGGCTTGTTTATATTGTATTACCTAATTTGTAAGCTGTTTCAATATTTTACTCAGCACGGTGAAGGGAGAATTTTGTCGGGCGGGCGAAAATTAATGTTTAATTTTGCTGTCTATTAAAGTTTTAGGGATCTTTTTGTGGAGAGTTTATATTATTGAGTAGATTTTAAGATAATGATTGGGGATATTGGTGTGATTTTATAATATTGCCCACGATTAACGTGAGCTGAGCAAGTATTTATTACCGATAGACAAAGAAATTGTTGTAACTGATAGAGTTATTTGCTTTAGTCAATTTGCTTTATAATTATTAAGAAAGAAAATATTTTATATTGTTAGTCATAATTTAGAGTTATTAAAGGTAATAGTTAGAAAACAATTTTAGTTGGATTCAGTATATAATTACATTGTGTCTAGTTTTCTATTAATGATAATAACGACAGTACAAGTTGAATTATACTTATAATAATATTTATATTCGTGATTTAAGTAGATTTAAGTAGATTTTACTTTACCTCAGCCTTTTCTATGTGTAGTGTCCGTTATATATACTGAATCATCCAATATTATCCTTAAAGTCCGAGAGCTCAGAAAACACGTCCTCTCTGTTCAACAGCCAAACAGGGGCCAAAATGAAATCCCCGAATGACGCGAATGATTTATGTCATATGTATTATAGTCATGTATACACTCTCGTGTTTTATGACTTTACGCCCTGATAAGGGCTAGTGGCCTCTCCCGCTTCCAGAGCGGGGCTCACCCGTGTCTCAGTGCTAGACACTTTTGCCCCAGCGCGTGGGCCTATTAACCCCCTGGTGGCTCACCGCCTTGGCCGAATGTTACATTTCGGTAACATTGCTATCCAGGGAGGCGCTTAGCCCTAGGGCTGGGTTTTTGGTCGTGGTGTTTACCTTTATTTGCTGACCTTAAGACCCTTTGGTTGGCTCCATATTGTAACAGAGCGTAACACCCGCCTCAACTCCCGCCTACTAAAGTCCCCAATGTCTAAGTTCACCTAACTTTATCTCAGGTGGATTATTGTCAAATTTAACCAGGTTTTCCTACGGGTGTCCTTATACCAATGATGTGTTAGCCACATATTCAATTACCCAAATGTTCCTGAGTTGTGAATTTTGAATATATTTTGATGATGTTGAATTTTGCGTACTTAGTGTACTTATATGGTTCTAAAAAATAACTCAATATCTAGGTGTATGTCACCTAATTTTGACATTTATCACCGCTTTGACAATGTTTGGTTTTTAATTTTGACTGCCTTTCCAAAGGATCTCGTTTTATTGTTGGGTTTTCCAGGCCAAAGTGATAACATATTTTCGAACAGTTGGCCGCGCGGCCCGACCTTTCCATTGCTAATTGTTTGTCCGTTCCGTTCACTTTTGTGATTGTAGCCTTTACCAGGTTACTTTTCGGTCTTTGTGTGCGTCTGGCTAATCGGTCTACTCCGCTCCTGGGAGTTAGGGCTATCAGGTGGGAGGTTCCTGATTTTTCCCTTATCGGCCTTGACCTTTTTGTCCTTGTCATGGTGGGAAATCTTATCTTATATATATAGTGCTTATATGAGTCAAGATCCACCCAGGCTTGTGCTAGTATGAGTCCTCGCGCCTGTTTTATGGTATGGACTAGGTATGGTGCTTGCAGTTATGTATATGTTTGTATGCGGGGATGGGTTATTAGAGTTCCGATACAGGCTTATTGAATCCCTTTATTTGATACTGATGATTTGTTCTTCTTGATGGTTTGTTGTAGGCATCTCTTTTGATGTTGTTTCCCCTTCTCCCTCCTATGAGGTCCTGAATCCTTTATTCTTTATTCTTGCATTTTTTATTTAGTAATATTAGATGTTTCAAAATTATAAGGTTGTCGTCCCGTTAGTTTTGATTGGATGATAACAGCCGAATTTTCAATCCTATTCTAGTTTAATTTTGTTTTTATTTAGGTTTTGTTTAATAAAATTATGTTTTATGGTATTTCATTCTTATTATGTGCTTAGTTGTAGTATTATAGATGGTTATCAATACTAATTAGAGTACATATAGTTATTATAAGGAAAATTAAAATACAAATACAGTATATGTATGTTATAAATAGTAATGGCTATTGTTATCATTTAATTATGCTTATAACTAAGGCTACATTGACTAAAGGTAAGGAGTAATAATTGCTAGGGTCCTTGTTACAAGGGATCCAAATTATTCTTTTTTGTTTTATATTTTATAATAAGTTTAATAAGTGGGCATAATTCACAGAATTATACGGTCTCAGGCTTGTTTTTGTCATCATAAATCATGTCGCTATATCGTCCCAGGATGATTTTTAATGATAAATCGCATTGTCGCTATATCGTTCCCATACACTACTCTCCATAATTTTAATTTAGCATCAAACATGGTCTGTCGACCTGGTACTATCAGCGCTGTAAATTAGTTGCCCATTCTGGTAGTTCATTTATTTTTTTTGCAATGACTTAACTGGACATATATTTGTATTTAATCAACTTGTAACTGAGAAACCTTTTTTGGATAAAAAGATGTGTTCCTATTGTGAATGAAATTCATGATGCATACATATCTTGTGCAGTTGCTAGGGAAAAATATCCGTGCGAATGCTGTAGATCAGTAAATTATTCCTTTGACTAACACAGGTATTGGACAGACCCTTGATGAGGTCATTTGTATTTCTATTACCAATTAATCTTAAGGTATTGATCACTGTTACTGTTTGTATTATCAATCTATTATTCTGATCAGAGTGGCAAATGTCAATCACATGTTGTAGAACAGAAACAAAATCCTGAGATATCCAGGTTTTTCAGAGGGCTATAAACCAAGTTTATTCTGTAGAGGTGCCAACTTGAGGTTTTCTTTAAAGGTTGGTCCTTATTAGGAAAAGGAGCCCATCTGAGGCACTCGCAGGTAATGTGTGGTTTATAAGTTATCAAACTGTTCTAATTCGAATACAAAAGACGTTTAGTCTAGAACATGTGACTTCCATTGGCTAGTTCTTTATCAGTCAGTAAAATATCAAATGATCAATTACTTTTATTGGCTCAAAATTTATCCTGTCGCACTTGTGACATATTAGGAACCACCAACTAGAATATATATATATATATATATATATATATATATATATATATATATATATATATATATATATATATATATATATATATATATGAAAGAAACGAAACCAGCAATGGAAGTAAAATTCAGCAAATGCATTATTGGTTTAGAACACGAATAATCTTATTTGTCCTATCAAAAATAAAACAAAATATTAAATGTTCCGAATGCTTTCGAACTTATGTACCAAATTAATTTTATTCAGAATGTCTTTGAATTAGATCTCAATATTCCAAAAGTAATGTTTCAGTCTAAACGTTCATCGAGCACTTTATAATTCCAATGGATAATTCAAATAAATAAATAATCTCTAATTATATCTGAAGACAACTGTAAATCAGGATCATTAATTATCAATTTCTAACATGAAATAATAAATATTTAGCAAATCCTTCATGAGGTTGCGCTGAGAAACGCAGAGTTCAAACTTCAGCTTAAAAATGCTCTACCTTCAATCGCGGACAAACAATTAAGCGACATGGAGAGAGAGAGAGAGAGAGAGAGAGAGAGAGAGAGAGAGAGAGAGAGAGAGAGAGAGAGAGAGAGAGAGAGAGAGTTTGTTTCCTCGCAATTAAATTTTTAAGATGAATTTTCTATAGTGGTGGATATATTATTGTTTCTGTCCATTTTTCCAGGCTTACTGTGTTTGATAACTTTGACCTTCTTCGCAATTGTAAGATATTATCCAGTAAAAGTGAAGACCAAACACGTTCCGAACAACAAGCAGGAATTGTCTAGAGGTGCAGTAGAACCCAACTTCGATCGAGAACAGACTACTACACATCCCACAAGGGAGATAATGCGCCCACGCATAATTTATAAGAAAGTTAATAATTCTACTGGTGTTAATAATTTTGTTGTCGCCCGTGGAAAATCCAGTAATTATGAACTTTCTACAGTAGAAACAAATTCGATTCGAGCTCAGGTTTCTGACCAAAACACAATGAGCAAAAACCTAAGAAGGTGGCAATTTAGTTTCGGCAATAACAAAGAACAGCCGATGCATGAAATCATGAAATCTTCGCAACGCCAGGGAGATGATATTGCTGACAGGAATGCAAATCAGCTACAATCTGTCAAAAATGGAATTATGCAAAGCATAACGTACAATCAGAATTCAAATGCTATTATTTTACCGCACTCCGTTATCAAACACAACATCAGTAGTAAAGCCCCTGTTCCTTTCAATGTATTAAATCTAACTCAGAATTTGCAGCAGGTATACACACTTAAAAAGCAATACCTGTCCAGCAAAGATAGGAATTTCCTATGCGTTCAGACAATTACAATTCCGTCCTTTATTGTCTGTATCTTTTCTGTCAAGGAAGATGTATTCGTTTCAGGTTCCCTACAGAAAACGAGAACATGGGATATACAACAGACAAAATTAATACAAAATGCTCTAAATAGATTTCCTGAGGCGAGTTTTATAGATGTCGGGGCTAATATTGGTTATTTCAGTCTACTTGCACGGGCGATGGGACGTACTGTGATAGCTATTGAACCAACAGAGGCAACCTTTCTCAGACTTCAAGAAGGAGTTGTAAGGAACAAGTTTTCTGATAACATTATCTTGCTAAAATATGCTGTATCTGATAAGAGGACGACAGTTGTAATGGGTGAAGATGACAAAAATCAAGGTGGCATTGCAGTAGCCAGAGAAATTAGCGGTCCAGCTAATATATCGAGATCAGTTGAAGCTATAACCTTGGATGACCTCGTTAGCCTCATTTCAACTAATGAGATCATTATAAAGATGGATATAGGTACGTATGTATGTATGTATGTATGTATGTATGTATGTATGTATGTATGTATGTATGTATGTATGTATGTATGTATGTATGTATCTATGTATGTATGTATGTATGTATGTATGTATGTATGTATGTATGTATGTATGTATGTATGTATGTATGTATGTATGTATGTATGTTATGGAGAGAGAGAGACAGAGACAGAGACAGGGACAGAGACAGACACAGAGACAGAATATAAAATGTGTGACGTTTTCTCTTTATTGATTCATCCAAATGAAGTTCAATCTGAATTCAATATCATTATTTAAGTCATTAAATATACTGTTTCTAAGTGATCATTGATCTAAACAATATGGCATGAATAAGATGACGTCATAGCTTACATTATAGCATAATTGTTTTATTCTTTAGCGAACAATTGAAATGGAAATATGCATAGACAATAAAGATAGATGATATTGTAATACATAAAAATACATAAAAATGAATTTTACAGATACATACATTTATATGGATAACTATATCAAATAGTTATGAATAAATAGAGATTCATACTTTTATTAATAATTTTATTTTGTATAATGCACATTGTTAAAAAATATTATTCCATGATTTATTATTGATGTTAATAATTGACTTAATGCTCCATCAGAATACAAATTATATAATAAAAATTATGTTGTGCATCAATATGTTGAACATTCTTCATGGCATCCTAAATCATGTAAAAATGGGATACCATATAGTCAGGGGAAAAAATATATAGAAGAATAGGTTCAGATGACACTGTTTCTAAATCATCTTTCACAAAGTTGGGTAAGCATTTCTTAAATATGAATTACACTATTCACATTGTTAATACTGCTTTTCAAAAAATATCTTCTCTTATACAGCTTGAATGTTTACAATGCAAAATCAAAATAAAAATGAAAATATCGTTCCTTTTATTATTATATAGGTAAGAGCATCAATATATATTGGAATTGTTTTAAAATTTTCGCGTAAAGCAAGTGTTAAATTTATACACGAAAGCAAACCCACTCTTGGCCATAAAAGGACTACAAAAATAAGATTTTCTAATGTAATAGACATAGATATTCGCCCTGTTCATTTATTAATTAATATACTTTTTTCATTAGTAATAAAGCAAAATAAACATTTAATATATATTGTACAATTAATATATATTGTGATACTAAATGTGCAGCATCAAATGTTATTTATTTAATCACGTGCAAAAATGAGGCATCCAATATATTGGACAAACCAGTCAACAAATATCCAAACGTATGAACGAACATAGATCAGATATAAACAAAATTATATCTATCAATCATTTTCATTACATTTTGCAGCATATTTTGACAAGAGCTCTCATAGTTTACAATATTTTTTTAGCTTATTGTTATAGCTGATTTTGAGATGGAACGTCTGCAAAGGAAGCTTGTTGGACTCAATGTTGTAACACAGTATTTTCAAAAGGTCTAAATTTCAAAACGCTAGCTTAATTTCTCCACGAGATGTTTAATTATCGGAAATATTGATTAATGGAACCATTTTTGGAATGAATGTTTTCTTTTCATTGAGAAACTAGTAATATTGTTTATTTTTGCTTTGTTTTGTGTTTTTGTTATAAATTGTTTCTTTGTTATCAAGCCATATTTGCTATGTTAATTTAAATCTAGAACGGAGCCCACATCCTCTATAGCGGACCGTACCTTTATTTGCTGTGGAAAGAAATATAATTATATGGAAGATTTTTAACGACTTTGTAAATACGTATTACCTTAATAAAAGTTTTTGATAGCAACATAACCATTCAGACATATATAATGATAGATCAGTTTTCTTTATTTTTACTCTATTTTACTCTTTAATAACGTGTGATTAATTTTTCTTTTACAGATGATAAAAGTTTGGAAGAGAGAGAGAGAGAGAGAGAGAGAGAGAGAGAGAGAGAGAGAGAGAGAGAGAGAGAGAGAGAGAGAGAGAGAGAGAGAGAGAGAGAGAGAGTTCAGTCTCATTTTCAAACAAAAAAGTCTTCGTTATTTTTCAATGGAATCACTCGAATTATTCAAGTTCGCTAAAACATTTTGCATTGCATTTCAGAAGGATGTTATTGTCTATGGAATTACTCCAGATATGCAATGCTTGCTATAACACTTTTGTTTTACATTTCAGAGGGATATGAATGTAAAGCATTATACTTCTCTGTGGAATTACTCCAGATATGCAATGCTTGCTATAACACTTTTGTTTTACATTTCAGAGGGATATGAATGTAAAGCATTATACTCCTCTATGGAATTACTCCAGAAATTCAAGGTTCGTTACATTTTCATGGAATGGCTCATTATGCCTCAGAACCAGGACAAAAAGGACACTCCATGTCCAAAGGCGAATATTCTGCACACGTTAGCCAATATGTACAGCCTAGGATTCAAACCGTACTCATTGAACGGCAATGAACTCGACATAAACAATAGCGGAAGCTGGACAGTTACAGACATCTACTGGAAACCAGCCGATTCTCCAAAACTGTTATGATTCATATCCAATATACTGGTCTAATAAATTATTTTATTCGACAATCATTCAACTCGTTGGAACGTAAAGAAAATATTCCATCATTTTGAAAGTCATACTGGTGGCGCTCACCAGTTATTATGTACTTTTGAGAGAGTGATGTATGTAAGGTGAAGTTGCTTGCATTTTAAACATGCATAGTGGAGAGAATGTTGGCATACCTGTTTTCTACTTTCATGTAATGTGGCTGAAATTTCTTTGGATATTGTACTTTTAGAAATTTTAAATGATCTTATGACACTGCTAACTAAAATGACTGCTCCCTTGTGCTCCAAAAATCAACCTGAATTTGTCTACAGTATACTATTCTTAGCAGCTATTAAAATATGGAAAAAGAATTTTGCCAAACTAGACAATACCAGCTTCTAAAAGTGCAATGAATGAATTACGAAATACAAAAAAAAATTATAAAAAAATGTTATCGGCTCTATTTTTTTATAATTTACCTCTGAAGTTCGAGAAGTGAAAATGAGCAAGTAGAGCTAGCACTTTTTGGAAAGGTGCACACCTGGAGTAAGGCCAAGCTGTATACTCTCTAACCCATATTACACCCATCAATTATACATCAAAATAAAGGGAATTAAAGGTTTTTTGAACAATACCTAAGATATGCAAAGTCTCTTTTAAATAGCCAGTATAACTAGTGAGGAAACCAGGGGAAACTCTTTTTCTTTAAAACTTTAACCCTATGCTAAATACGAAACTGTAGAGCGCCACCACTATTAAAATTAAATATAGATAATTTATTCGATAAGTCAATATTCATGCGCTTTGAACAAAATATAGGCGTGCTAAATGTTGCCATTAAGGCAGAATTAGCTTACCAAGAATTCCAGAAATGTTTATTCTGACTTAAATGTTAGTGTCCATTCTCGATGATTACCTGTGCTAAGTCTTGGGTTATTTAGTATCTGGAATCACATGTCAACAAGATGACGAACCTAAGGTCTATGCATAGATTTGAAGATCGGTTTCATACATGTTCCAAACTATGTTTTATCAGCAGAAGAATTAAAATGAGAACAGTATGGAAAGAAGAATACCCTCCATTATCATCATCAAAGAAGTTTCAGGGAAAACATGTGCATCTCAATGTGTCCGATATTTTCGGTATAAGCTTGCTAAAGAACGTTTAGAATGAGTTGGCAACTACGACGGAGGAGAATATAATCGGCATATGTGGCATTTTTGTCTGAAATTGATGAGGAAATGTATATCAGAGGTAAATATCTGCACGACCAGAACAACTGTAGATCTTGTATTTGATATATGTGCAAAAAGGTCATCAGCCAGTTCCCCTTTTCTTGGTAGAAAAACTATATTCTGATAGTAAATGGATGCGTCATTAGAACTGTGCAGCATTATAACAATAATCAGGATATATAATTCACAATCATTCGTTGAAAATTGGTAAGGTATTTTTTATTAAGATCCTATTATCATTTATATTGATTAAACAAATATAACACAATTGTGATTATACAGCCCCGAGATTATGCAAGGCGACCGAGGCAACGACCTTTTGTCCTGCGCTTCCTTGCAATGTAAGTTTTTGCTGCCTTAGGCCCCGAACATCCTCGGGCCGGGCCTGGATTTAAATTTGAAACATGGTTAATATAATGAAACTACAGCACTACAGACAGTATGTTTAATTAATTGAACGCTCATACATTTCTACCAGCAGCAAGTCTATTTATACTAACCGGAAATAAAGACTAGCCACCAATAGGTAATTGAAAACATTTATAGGTATTTATAGCTTATATGAATCATTATTTTGTAATTGCAAACATTGCTACCGACAACACGATTATCCCACCCCAATTCAGGTACTATCTGTGAGTCTCTACATGCTATTCCAACACTGTATTATTGATGTGGTGAACACTGCATATAAATACATTTTGTTATGACCATCCTGATTCTTCGAGGTTACCTTTCAAATTGAATTTACACTAAGTAACCATTGGGGGCAAGAGGTTGTTCGTTAATATGTTGTTAAGCCTCGTTTCCTGTTAATGAAAAATGTATACATGTGGTATATAATTCATTCAGCGTACAAACTATACACAGTTGTACGTAGTAAATAACTTTCCGTTTTTGTTCAACAATCACACTAGGTTTAATAGAAAGTCTTCAAAGCTATTCGTTTTACAGTTAGACAGCTTTCCTATTGTAAAATTCATACTTGTTTGAATTATTGGTCGAATGAAAAATGTTCATAAATAGGAATTTAAACTAATGACTCATTCTCTTCTAAGATCTATCTGTAGAAATCCTCAACGCTTTTGTTATGATATAATTCGAGAAAATCATTTTATGTAAATTATTCATTGGAGTTATTCAGTACTTATTGGCTTTGGACTAATACATATATTTGGAACGCATTCCAATATAATGTATATTGTATCATTGTGGTAAATAAGGACGTAAAAGAAAATTCGATATCACTGGCAACATTTTATTGTTGGGATTTGTAATAAAACATTTTGCGATCATTTTATATTTAATTCACTATACAGGTAAGAGTAGTTTGAATTTTCATTGTGTATTGTGGGGAAATACATTGTTTGATTACTGTGCTTAAATTGTTGGCTTCCCATTCTTTATGTAACTTGAAATATCGAATAGGGCATTGCAATCTATTGTTACAATGTGTACTTATTCTCAAAGATAGTGAAGTCTACTCCACACTGTTGATATATCAGTACTGAAGTTAAAGAATCTTTCTTGAAAGATTTTGATTTGCTACATCAGTCTTCATGACAAAGGCTTGGTAATGTAGAAAAACAAGTAGGTAAACACACTCCAAGTTTGCAAGGGAGAAATGAACAACTATTGATCGATGATGACTAGCCGAGATGATTAATATAGACATCTAATTTAAACTGAGCCATTCAAGAACAATATTTTGAAGAGCAAACAGTGGAAAATTTTAAAGATTGGAACACACATAGCTGATACTAATACCTTTACTCAGAAACTTGCCTTTGTCTGCAAGTCTTCATCTTAGTTTTTTTTGATAGTGCAACTAAATATCAATCAGACTACAATTGTAAAAACAAAACATTTGATAACGCTGATCATAAGTTGTAATCTCTTCATACTTGCTATTATTTTAAAAGAAATAGGCATGGCATTTTATTGGTTAATAAAGGATGAATAATTAAGCAACATAATGAAAACTAAGCTTTTTTGAATGTTCTTATTCAACTTAGACAATGTCATGATCTTATGTTGAAAACAATACATTTGTTGGGTATCACAAGTCATATCTGATCATATTGGGGTGATTTATATTTTACTAATATCAAAAGGTTCTATAGGGCGTATTGGCTATTCTGCCGATCCTATCCATAGACATGCGACCTGCGCAGACTCTTTTCTTATCAGGTACTTTGTATTTGTGTGATACGTCTTCTTCTAATGAAAATGCTGGTATATCAGGGAATAAAATATGGTTTTGTTAATGTTCCTCACCACTCCCTCAATTACGATTCAGTTTTTGGATCCATGACTGTTCTAGCATTGACTTCTTTAACTATACAGGTTAGTCGTTAATTACTAGGCAATTGCTTAGCTGGATAAAATAACGTTAATGTATTAGTATCGGACAAAGGTAGCATGGATTTAAACAATGATCATATTGATAAGGAAATCCTTAATTTGTATCCAGCTTGTGTAGTTACCAGAGACGTGTCAATAAAGCGCTTGATTATTGATTTTATCATAAAAATATTCCCTTAGCTTACACATTATTGGTCAGTTTTGAGTGAATAGGCATTGTATTTGGAAATTCGCAAAGGGCAGTAGAGAACAGGAAAGATGGAGATTATAATGTCAACTGTGGTGCCCCAACGGCATCATGGGTTAATGGATGAGATTGATGATGATGATTTGAAGCAGTGGAAGATCGGAACCAGGATATGCGTTTGCCGTTGATTGCTGTAAAGGGAATCAGGTCAAGAATCATGGGTCTTTAGTTCGTTAAACTGGTTTTTGGGCATACCTTTCCACATTAAGGTCATTAAAATAGAAACTTATTTCAAATGACGACTCTAAGATTCACCTTCTTGAATATATTACTGATTTATAATAAAAGACGTGTACTCAGCTAAAAATATAATCTAGATATGACATTAATAGACAAGAATGGAATTTTTTCAGCCTGGTAGTAGAGCTCTGGCTCTCTTGCTCGTACTTTAAAATCTTCGGGCTGAGTGTTACGGCCATTATACGATTAGTAATTGATTTTAATCATATGACTAACACACGTGGAGGCGGAAACAGAAACAAATTTATCATATAAATATGTTAAAGGAATATTTAATTAGAGATAACTTTGCTAATTATACAATCAGTTTAATAGTGCCAGTCAAACACATTGCGAATGCAATCTGACGGCAGTTATTCGGATGTAACAAATCTTCAGAAATTTATAAATATTAAACAAATCTGGACCAGCAACGTTTATATTTATATTGTCGTAACAGAAATCGGTGCCTCATTGAAATTGTTTTGAACTTTAAATATATTGTATTTCGAACATTTTTATATCCTTCTAGTTTTAAATAGTGAAACCAACAATGTTTCAAAATGCCAACTAAAGCAAAACTTTATTGCCAATTTAAATCCTACCCTGAAACGGTCAGAGTCCTTGAAATAAGATGAATTGCTCCAACTAACCAGTAAAAATAATTTTGTTCTGATGCAAATCCATCTTTATTAAAACAACAGAACATCTTTTAGTTCAATATGTGGAAGAAAATAAATTTTCGAAAATGTGATTTGGTTTTAATTAGAAAATATTCATCAGATTATAACTTGCAAGTTATGAAAATTAAAATGAAAATTACAAGAAAGAAATGAAGCATAAGATTCAAAATGGAAAGAGTGAGACGCAATGTTTGAAGAAGCGAACAAAATAGAAACGAAACTAAAGTTCAATGATTGATCCAAATTTGAAGCGAAAGTCACCTCATCAAAAGCCTGTAAAATACATGTGTCAGCTAAAGGAATACATTCCTTATCGGAATCATTATCAATAGTTTTATTTGCCATAGATCTAGTAACTGCACAAGCGGGATATAAAACGAGGGTTTCTCTCTCAATTGGATCGACTTTCTGATCCAAACAAGGCTTGTCAGTTTCAAGTGGATTAGCCAGAACCTTGTCTCCAGCTAGGTCGTTGCCTAGCAATACATGAATGCCCTGAACGGGTAAAGAATACACTATTCAGACTGTCACATGTACTGAAACTACGTCTGATAACAAATTTACACAATGGAGAGGAACATTAATAAAGCCATACTCTACTCTCCTGAAAGAGAACACTTTCATTAGAACAGAACTTCTTAGAAAAAGGCAAACTATCTGATAATAAAAGATGAGATGCTTTTGTATCCCTTATAACTTTAATAGGAATATGATTGGCCAAATCACTCAGTGATAGCAAACCCATCGGCAAGAATTGTTCATAATTCTCCATAATAAAATCAGGCTGGGTTTTTTTAGATCCAGCAAATGTATTACTTTTAATACATAATCTAGACATTAGCCTAATAGAAACACGAACATTTGGAATAGGTATGTCTTTATACTAAGGCTCAGTTTCAAGTAATCATAAGTAAATTTGTACAGGTAGGAATAAACAAGGATTTTGAGTCAAGCTTATGAGAAGCTTGATATTTAGACATTGTGCCAAATTAAGATTTTGAAAGATTCGTATTTGTCTCATATACCTTTTACCAGCAGACTGCTGAGTCAAAAACATGTTTACAAAAAGAGCCTGATGAGTAAAGGAATACTGATCAGCGGCACAAGCAGCATTTTCCAAGGTTTCAATCTTATGTTCGTCAAGATAAGAATTAATGTCAATATGGACACAGTTCGTGAACTCGTCAAGTAACACAAGTTGTTGTAAACTTTCATAATGTTCAAATTTCTTCGCGAAGCACCGTCTCTCAAATCACTGTTCTTTTCCTCTTGCAAATTCGACACGAGTTTGTCCAGTTTCTTTGTATAGTTCCTAAATGTTTGCTGATATGCCTCAGGGACTAACTCATACCCATTAAAATATATTCCTTAACCAAATTTTATTCAGCACTTTGCTGAAATGACAGTGAATAGTGAAAATCACTAGCTGTACCAACAAGTGTGCATTGTTGTAGTTGAGTCCTAGCATCCATGGCCATTTAAAGTTTTCAACACTAGGAAATTATTTGTATTTGGAGTGGGAATGTGCATTTCATTTGCCAACTCTGTATTTGTTTTATTCTAAATTGATATACACTCTCTTCGAGTTCTCTGCATTTCCATCTCTCTCTCTCTTTCTCTCTCTCTCTCTCTTTATCTCTCTCTCTCTCTTCAAATTGTAACTTTATTTCTTTACCTTTCTCCCCTCTCACTTAGTAACTACCTTTGTTTCTATCTCTCCTCTTTTTCCAACAGCATTAGTTATTCTCTTTGTAACTGTTTTTTAATTTTCTTTCTGTAAATACATTTGTTCTTTTTCTTTCTCCAGTTGTAACTGCATTTGCTTTTTCTGTTCCTGTTCCCTAACTCTAATGAATAAATTATTTGAAATAAATTGTTTGCTCAAACTTGTCACAAAACAAAATAATATTGAGATCCGAAGGTATAAATTTACGACTAAATTAAATCACTATACAACATTAACTTTAAACTCTGTTTTAGATCACGTGGCTATTTCACGTGGTCACTTAGTTCGAATGGCGCAGTACTATCTTACTATAAGATTCAATAAATAAAAGAATTATAAAAATTGTTTACAAAAGAGCAGACATTCAATCAAAGTATGACCTTGTTTATGACTAATGATTTTTAAATCCACAAATACACACGTATTACTGCACTGAGTAACAGTTAAACGGGCGATACTTTAGAGTGGAGTGTTTTTATATATGGACAGACAGCTTTAACATTACTGGAAGAAATAAAGAAAGAAAGAAAGAAAGAAAGAAAGAAAGAAAGAAAGAAAGAAAGAAAGAAAGAAAGAAAGAAAAAGAAGGAAAGAAAGAAAAAGAAAGAAAGAAAGAAAGAAAGAACGAATGTTTTAAAAACTACCATAAAAAGTAGGACACCATTTTAGTCTGTTATATTTTGCAGTTTTATAGAACAAAGGTAATGAAAACAACCACACATTCTATGTGAGAAATATTCAGTGTGATTTGTATTGTCGACTGATTGCTAACCATTTAGTTGTACATTCAAAGTTTCCCAGCACAAGTTACCAACAATGTTGCCATGGTTTCACTAAAATCAAAGGGCGGGAAAAAAGCAGTACGAAAACGCATTTGTTCTATCGACAGCCTAAACTCAACGAAAATAGATCGAACATTGTTGCATTCTTTCTGAACGCATCTTTTGGTTTTAGAATTCAGAGTTAACCAATGACTAGGTTACACAGTGCAATGTCACGTCATTCTTAAAAAGCCATAATTATTTTGCCTTTCTGAAACACTGTAGATCGATCGTTAGAATGTTTTTTCCGTGACACATTGTAGTGCCAAGTTTGGATGAAGTTGGGATACCTGAACTGCCCTAGCTCTAGTCAACTTAAAAGTTTAGTTCATCTTACGATTTCCTGATGACAGAGAAAACATCCTTCTGCAATTTGTATCCTGCCAGTTATTTTTTTTTTTATAAAAAAACATACATGACAAATGAATATGTTCACGTAATTATGGAGATTACTGATCCGTTTTTGAGGGTATATTTTAACATAAACGGATGCTATCAAATTCCAAACAATATTCCTAAGACAAAGAGCGAATGTTCCTTCTACGTTTGAAAATATCTCATCTCTTACGTTTGTATGGTAAAATTTTTCTAAGAAATTTTAGAAACACACACCTCATTGAAATAATTTTTCCTATAGGAACAACCCAATATTGTAAAATATTACAATAATGATTTAGAGATAGCCTACGAAAATCATTATGTAAACACCTCGATATAAAGTTCTCATAAATAAAACACCTAAACGTGCAGTCATGTATCCTGCAATAAGACTGAAAATTCCACAATTCACCAATGGTACGATTGTTTGTGCATTAATTATACATTTTGTAAAGTGACTAATGGACAGGTACAGAAAAACACGTCTCATCTTTTCGTTGTGCGAAAAACAACTGAAACCGATTTGAATCTAAGGCGGTGTAAAATATACGTTAACCAATGAAATCACTTACAATGAGTGACACCTTTGGTTCTAAATTCAGGGTAGGCAGTGTAGTGGGCAGGGGCAAAATAGCACGTCTGTCCTTATCGCTGTGCAGAGCGCAACTGAAGCAGATTCCAAGCTAATGTGGTAAAAAATAGGTGTACCCATTACAACTTCTAAGGACTGACGCATTGCTCTTGCCTAAGCTCTTGCATTTTTACCATTGCAGAACAGACGGACATAAGTGTGAAGTTACAATCCTGCATTGTGCACCGTAACTTTTCTTCCTGCCATAGCAAATGCTTAACTGTACCATTGATGTTCACGCTTTGAAACTGGTCCAAAATTATTTGCTCACTTGGACATTTTGACATACACACGTTCGCATAGATAGAGAGAGAGAGAAATGATATGGTACTGAGTAGTTGTTTTGTTTTCTTAAAAACTAGTGAATTGCAGTTTGTGTTTGAATTATAGAAAACTAAAGTACAGTGAGCCTCATGGATTTATCCAAAGCTGTCATGTTCATTGAGGAATGTATTTAAATCAGAAGAAATAAGATCTCTAAAACACAGATATATGTCAAGTGTGATTAGAATGAGCACAGAGTGCAAACTCTACTAAGAAAGGTATGTTGTCATTCACGTTCGCATAACTTAAATTTTCAATTCCCTTGCAAGAAATAATTAGTACCTTTTCTAACAACAATTTAGTAACTACAAAATTAGTACCTTTCTAGAGCCTTAAATAAAACTTAACACACGTATGCACTTTGATATAGATATTTCGTTTGCAGGAACAGACTAAATAACAAATTCCGTTACATCAATTAACAATCTTAATCTTCTATGAAAAAAGATATCAAAAATAGAAATAAAGAATAGCGATGATTAGCTAGAAACCGAATGTATCAAAGGAAATAGCATGTGTATGAATGCCTCTCACTTTGAGAAGGTATTTGGATGTGATCTACCATGCACCAACGAGTTGAAACAATGTCTATACAGAAAGAAACTTTAATTTAGAATTGATGTTTTTCAGCACTGATTATATCTTTAGGAAACATACATAAACACTAATAATGGGTGAGCAGGGAAAATACACATAGATCCTTTGATATTTGCATATAAAAATGAATTGATATTCCTACAGTTTTTAATCAGATCTGTCCGCTTGGCATTGTTAGTGGGATATCCACAAGTAAAGAAATACAGGTTTTAAGGCATGTTGCAAGTGTGTGCCTTTTTTAAAAATTGTAAAAATTGGATAGATATATTTTTAGAACACCAGTCTGCGCAGGTGTCAAAAGCTGAGTCACATAAATTTTGTACGCCTTGTAAACATTTCCACTTTAGAAAATGTGAAGTATCGCAAGTTATTATCACAAACATAACTGGAACATATGGGATTGACTCGTATTGTTTAGACACCTCGGCTCAACTTCACAACTTACATGCTCTGTCTCATACTTTGGTCTTAAGAAAGATTGCCGTTGTATGTGTAGCAACAGTGGTAAGGGCAGTAGGAAACATCGTCGCTGATGTTAAAATGGGTAGTTCTTTGAGAAATGTATTTATTTTTCTTAGAAAATCAAATGAAAAAGACGTGTGTTAAATCATGGTTTGTAGTTATGGTGGTCAACATCAAAATATATGTGACAGAGAATAAGACATCGTAGTCGAGTAGGTGATCTTCTGGAGTAAAAACGTATCCTAACGTCACAGTAACGTTTCGAGTTCTCTTGATGGCAACAACTATCAACTATCTTGGTTTATTTATTGCAACATATTTATTACACGATTTCAGTGAGAGAGAGAGAGAGAGAGAGAGAGAGAGAGAGAGAGAGAGAGAGAGAGAGAGAGAGAGAGAGAGAGAGAGAGAGAGAGAGGACGAAGATAAGAGACAGCGGCTGAACTCATCGCTTCACACACGAAAAGAAATGTACGCTCAAATGAAAGACACGAGCAAACCTGAACTAACACATTCTGCATCTGAGACCTGATCGAGAGAGTGTATTAGTAGCAAAGGTTTCCAGTATCATCCGAAAAAACTATTTCCACATTCGAGAAACAGACAAACGTTCCTCTAGAAAATTTAGAACCCCAGCCTACACGTACAGGGTGAAGTTTAAAGATATAAAGTCCTAAGTACCGCTCGAGAAAGAAGAAGAGTTCATCAACTATGTTTGGAATTCTTTATTAACCAAACTTAAACAGCAATGTCAAGCCAAAGACAATTGCTTGAGACTTTACTTTCGTCACGACAGTTAAAGTACCCCGTTTTAATGGAGTTTAGCAGTTAATCATTATTGACACCTCCCAAAATCTTTGACATAATTCAATACGTGCAGTTAGCCAACGACAACTTTAACATCACCGACAAAAAAAAGCGTCACCGTTCATGACCCACCTTGATTTTCCCCAAGGGACAGAACATGGCAAAATAGTGTTATTGGTAGACAACTTTCTCAACACCAAAAAGAGCCTCATCTAAGTTAACATCCCTCAAAACAAGATGTGTTTAGCCCGTGCCATCATGGTGGGTCTAGCGTGTACCAACAAGAACAATAATTGAAAAGAGCCTGGAAAACTATTCAACAATCAGACTAAGCCAAACAACAAGGAGTAGTAGAACTCCTGATACAGCAAGCGTGACAAGCTAAAGACACACACTGTGGCATTCCTGAAATGCAAACGTTGCACGACTTCTTGGCACGCGTTACACATTGAAAGTGCACCCCCAAGAAATGCGAAGAGCTCTGTTGTTTCGAAGCAAAGATTTCAAAGACTGAAAAAGCATTCATGTTTATCACTACGATGAACTTGTTGATGACATTACCAGTATCACTGCATTCCTGTCATATGGTTATTACTGTGAGAAACGTGATTATGGATATAACAATAGTGAGCAACATATGTATTGTTGATCTAAATACTCAAGATGTTTGGCCTCTAAACCATGTCTTGACTAACGACAAGAACGAGTGCATTGCTCATTTGTTCAGCGCACGTTTGTCAGACTTGACTGTTACCATGAACATATGAAGACGCAAGGTTCAAAGCAGAAAAGTGCATATAAACTCCCAAGAGTATGCCCTACGTGTGGACGTGCCAACAGTACCAAGGCACATGTATGTTCAGGAAAGAATAGATGTCCCATTTGTAGCCAAATCGTGGACTTAGAAGGCCAATACTACTTTTAAAAACACAATTATAAACATCAATTAGAAGATGACCAGAAGAAAGGTAATTTCATCTTTTTAGATATCGAATGCACGCAATAGACTAGTATTCACATTTCTAACTTCTGCATGGATCACCAAGCGTGTTAAAATGCATCCAAAAGCCTATCTTTATTCATTGCCCTTACTTCAGCAAGAAGATTCCTGGAGGAAGTGACACATTGACCTATTTTGCCCTTTGGATCTTAGACCCTATTGACGAAACGTGGATTTAAGAGGACATCGAATGTTACGGAGGCTGCCATCGCTATGCCACGGTGATGGTTCACGATTTCTCCGGATACGATGGACATTTGTTTTAGATACTATACGAAACAATGTACCGAACGTCCTAAAGTGACTTTGAAACGAGGCAAAATCATTTCCATGTAAGTTGAATAAGTAACGTTTAAAGATTCTATGAGTAACTTGGCCATTTCGTTGAATCGCTTGCATAAACTTTTGGCATTAAAGAAATGACAAAGATTATTATCAGCAACTTGTCAGTATCGAAGGTAATCAACATACTGCTCTATTCCATTTGCCTGAGGCTCACTACTACGACCCCGACAATATGCGTAGCGAACAAAGAAAAGCGTTCTACCTATGGTACCAGACCCTATCGTCTTTCAGGAAGAAATGTTAAAATATTGTCGTTCGATGTGGAAATTTTACGGCGATGCTGTGGAAAGTGTCAACAACTGTTCACGGAGCAAGAATGGTATCGATCCTTTGAAAGAAGCCTGCACCATTTTCAAAGCGTGTCTCTTAGCATACCGTCAACGATTCATGCCTGAAAACACACTGGCTGTCATAAGCCCTCAAACGACCAAATTTTTCAAACGTCAATACTCGGTCAAAGCCGTACGCTTGTTACACTATTTGTGCGAAACGGAATACAAATGGGTCCATCATGTCCGCAACGGAGCAGGCACAAAGACCATCGGAAGGTATTCGGTTGATGACTGGGACATAGATAACCCCCAGATCGTGTACGAGTTTATCGGGTGCTTATTTAACGAATGTCCTATCTGCTTCCCTCAACGTGACATTAAAAATCATTTTTTATTACGGGCCATGGAATACTTTTTGTACGAGGCCACATGCCAACGGAGCGCTTGAAGGTAGAAGTGCAGGGATAACAAGTGGTGGAAATGTGGGCACAAGAGTATAATCAAAGATTGAAAACCGATCCCGATTGTAAGGACTTCATGGAAAGGGATCGTTTGTACGGAGGACGGACGAACGCCACTGTTTGCTGTAAGAAGCCGACAAGGAGAAAGGAAAAGAACTAAAATACTTGAACATTTGTTATCTTTATCCGTATTTGTGCAAATATTGTTACTTTCACGCCGGGCACTCGCATTTGCTGACCGAATACATCGACATGTACAATATTACGTGTACAATATTAGACACTTCAAAGGATTGATCAAGTGCAGATTGTTGCCTCCTATGAACTTGTACGATCCTGTTGTACCACATCATAGCCAAGGAATACTGATATTTCCCTTGTGTTCTACTTGTGCTGTAACGTGCAACCAAGATTACCCTTGTCAACACAGTCACGAAGAACATGCCTTCAGCGTGGATTATTTAAAGCTCTGGACCTGGAATACTAACTATTAGAAGTGTACAAAATTTACCACTTTCATAAGGTGGAAAATTACCATAAGGACCACGAAACTCAAAAAGACATTTTCGCAGACTATGTGAATGCTTTGCTGAAACTAAAATCAGAAGCGAGTGACAAAACAAATTTCAAAGAAATATATTTGGAAGTGAAGGGTATCACTTGACAAAATCGAGAAAAACGAAGGAAGCCGATCGTTTGCGAAAGTTACGTTGAATTGTTTGTGGGGCAAAATAGCACAATGGCTGTTTATCAAAGGCGAATGTTGTGAACATAACATTCCCGCCTCTTCCAGATGATTCACGACAAAACCAAAGATACGTGAACGTTGGTCGTGAGGACTTGCTCTTAGTCAATTGCGAAGAAGAAATTCACTTTGTAGAAGCCGACAAATTTGGAAATGTCATCATGCTACCCTACGTGACAGTCCATACTCCCTTAAAACTATATGAAGCTTTAGAACTACTAGGAGATTGTATTTTGACACGGACAGTTGCACCAAATCAATCGCTTTGGTCAACAGCAACCTAAAATCAAGGGAGACTGTTTAGGAGCCTGGACAGATGAGCACCCCGATTCTAACTTTTGCAAGTGGCGGTCCTAAATATTACTGTTACGAATACCTTAACCAACAAGGAGAAGTACACATAGAGTGTAAAGTGAAATGAACTGACTCTCAGTTATCGCGCCAGTCAAAGTGGCAAACTTTGGCGTACTCAAAGAAGCTATGCCGTCTGGACTGGATGGAAATTTTAAAGTGACCACTTACGGTTACGTACGGTTTAAAGCAATACAAAGAAAGAATGAAGAAAACAATCTTTGTAAATTTGAATCAAAATGATTTTTTCACTAGTAAATATGGAGAAAAGGTAAATGTATGAAACAAGACTTGCGTTTGCTGTAGGTTTAGTTGAGCCATTCTATAAAAATGTAGCATTGTGACATTCTCATGTGCCACCCGGGTGTGGCCTGAAGCTGTCATTAATAAATTATTGTTTTGTTATTTTTTGTTCTTTCATAGCTTCCGGAAAGCATGGAGCAATGTACGTTGGTCATGTGTTTAGTTCTCAATAGAATGCTTGAATTATTCACAAAACTCAAATGTTACAAGTCCAAAGCCATTGTAATAATAAAAAAAATCGTAAGAACACACTCATGGTGGAACTTTATGGAGAGCGGTCTAAGTAAAAGATTATACAGATAAACTTCAGTTATCGCATTCTTTTTGTGTTGTTGGCTGAGTCGTCTGTAATTGATTAATCTTGGCAGGTGTTCGAATTTTCCTTATTTATTACCTCGGTATATTTTTAACTGTATAGGCTATAGTGCTAACTATATAGTTTTTGTTCTTATGCTTTCTGTTGTTCAGGTATTTGTATGTAATAGTTCAAAAATTAAATACCTATATAAATGGAAACGTTTTCAAAAGAAATGTATCTCTTTTTGGCGCTGATTGTCTTACAGTACACAAACACATACAAACAAACACATACGAATACTTTGAGGTGTTACCGGCCAATAATAATACAACATCATGGTCAAAAAAGTACGTTTACATGGCTGTAAATCAACTGCAATTCCTACGTAATTATATCTACATTAGCAACTTTTTTTTATAAAAATGAACATTCAAAATTTTGACAATAACGCAGTCACTAGATGTTGAGTAATGGAATTGATTTATTTGCGATCTCTTTCTAGATCCCATTATTTTCAGAAATATTTTAAAAATTTGACATGTTTCACCACATGGCGTAATAGACGTTTATCAGAAGAAGAAGTATGAAGAAGAATAAGTATGAACGGGAATTAGTACGACTCTATGGTCACAAACAAATGAACAGAAGGAAACAAAATCCACAAGTATTGTAAACAAAAAGGTTAATTATAAAAGTTATAAATGAAAATGTGCAAGGCACTAACAGTACTATGATATGTTTCCCGAATAAATCTGATAAACTTCTATCAAAGTAAACAATCAATGATAAGTTCCATATATATATATATATATATATATATATATATATATATATATATATATATATATATATATATATATATATATATATATATATATATATATATATATATATATATATATATATATATATATATATATATATATATTTCAAAACCCGAAACATAAACCAAGCATCTTGATATTGTCAAAATGGCTTGGTCAAATATTCACAATAATTTCAGTATAATATTATAGTCCAAATAATTTATACTTTCTTTCCACCGAACATTTCAAATGAATATTTTTACTCTCGAATAATATCTAATTACTTCATAAAACACGTCTGCTGACATAGAACCGTAACGCAAGAAATAAGTATTACTTCACAATAGGAATGAATCTGATTTCTCTCTCCTTGTAAACACTTACTCGTATGACTATATTTTATAGCATGCCCTATTTGACATATCATAGTACACAATTTATTTTGAAAACTTCCTATTCAAGTGGTATAGCCCAAGCAATGGAAAATTGCTTAATTATTCATGAACCGTCAGTTTCCAAGTTACAATTTACCTTATTGCCTTGGGGAATTACAGCTTGTTGTGCGATTCTCTTAATGGCACTGCACTGAGTATTATATTGTTATGTAGTTGATGACGTTGACCACCTTGACTATAGTCAGAGACCGAGGGTTTATCGAATTGAACCAGACACAAGCAGTCTCACAGAAGGGTAAAAGGAGAAAAGCGACAAGTGAACTAGGATCTGGTATGTACATATTTCATTTGCAAAGAGATAAATTTAGCTTAAAATATATAATAATTTAATTTCCTTTTGTTGAGCAAATTATCCTGCCACATAAAAACAAAAATCACATCAGTTGCATTTTACTGATATGTACAGGGTACTCATATAAATCTTTAACCTTATCATCTGCATGAATAAATTGATGATGTCCCGAAATATGTCATAGAACGGGACATAACATAAGTAACGCTCAATTTTAAGTAAATACATTTTCAAAGTTGCTAAATAATTATTCTCTGCTAGTGTCCATGATATCTTTCCTGGACTCGCTGTAAATAATGAAGTCGTCCCTGTTTGAATCAGCACTATTTATACCAGATGTTATATTGTTCATTAAGCATTGGGATATTGAGGTAGAATGTTTTATAACCAAATGACATCCCAAAATTCATAATTAGTTATTTGTTTTGTTTTGCTTGGGTTTTCTTTCGGGAGGGGGTATTTTTCGGAGAAACACATGAACTTCAGATAATTTTCACCGTATACTCTGCAGGCATAATTTGATTATGTACCACATTGTGTCCTAATATCTTACCAACGGGCAAAAGGGATAAGGGACAAATGGAATAAAAAGGATACAAACAAAGACGATTTGTTTAAGTATAAATCTATTTGTTTTCTTTATTAATTGCCCGATCAATTCTGTTTGTTGGTATGTGGCCTATCTTGTTTTTAGTGTAAACAGTCCGTGGCAACGAGTTACCTATTGCCTCGGAAAATTGCAGCTCTTTAAACGGTTCTCTCAATAGCACTGCACTGAGTGTGTGTGTGTGTGTGTGTGTGTGTGTGTGTGATTTAGATTGTTAGCGTAGCTTTAACAATTGTTCAGTCATATCGATGCGATGTAGGCAGTATAGCAGTTTGTAGTCATGTCTAGCACTGGGGACTCATGCAGCAGACATGTTACATGACGTCCCACCTAGTCTCATTATCCTGACATCAGGCAGACCAGTCCGAAGACTGACCTATTAATGCTGAGCGCCTAGCGAGGCAGCTGTAAGTACCATTTTTGTTAAGTCTTTGGTAGGGACCAAATTCGCGACCTCCCGCATCTGATGTTGACGCTATAACCAATAGGTCACCTGAGATGTCACTGCACTGAATATTATATTACGATGTAGTTGATGATGCTAACCACCTTGACTAGAGTGAGAGTCCGAGGGTTTACCGAATCTTACTGGATACATGCAGCCTCACCTTATCGTCTGCAGGCATAACTTGATGATATCCCGAAATGTGTCCTAATACGTGACAGAACACAAGCAAAAATCATTTTTACGTAAATTAATTGTCGAAATTGAGAAATAATTATTTATGGATAGTGTTCATGCGATTTGTCCAGCTGTAGATAATGAAGTCGTCCATGTTTAAATCAGAACTATCTATACCAGATACTATATTGTCATTAAGAACTGAGTTTAAGAGGTATAATTTTTCAAACCAAATGACATCACTTTATATTGTTAGATTCAACGAAGGCCGAATATGCTTATGCTCCATACCTCCACGTTGGAAGTGACAATGATTTATGTAGTCTATCAGACATTGAGTTCTTATTAGATTGAAATTTATAAGTACTCACATGACACTGATTTTATTTGATACTAACTACCTGCTAAGAGGAAACGTTTCTAACAAAGAAGCTTTGATCGCTTAGGAATACTCATCATATTTATCTGTTAGCAACATTTTCTAAGGCATCTAACTTTGTTTTCATCTAGGTAAATTTTGACGTCATCATGAACACAATTCTTGAACATTTCGATTACTACAAGTTGTTTAAGGTTGTCATAATCTTTATTTATCTTTCTAGATGGACATTACAATTAAATATTTGTTCTTTGTCTCTCATAAACTCGAGATGGTTTGGGTATTTTCAATTATGCATTTGTAAAACCTCTATCGATATTCCTCAGGATCCAAATCATAATCTTTTAAGATCCAGTCATTTGCCATGTCAGATTCTTTTCATATAATTATAGATTAGTATATTTCCTTTGCTTTTCTATTTTGCAGTTTCACTTGCATCTCTCTTTCATCTTATCCTATCAGCATATGTCCTCGCCCGTTTCCATTTATCTGTATTTCTTTTGCATTTGTAACTTCATCTGTGTTTATTTTTTCTGAATATATCTCATTTGAACATTTGCTTGTGTAATTTCATCTTCACTTCTTTTCATTTGTTGTGATTTTTATTCTCTCTTAGCCTGTTTCTTGATTCATGTGTTTTAATTTCAACTAGATATCATGCACTTTATAGCCAGATGACGATTTCTTAACTAAACCCAAAATACTTTTATCTAAATTATTCTATTCTACCAAATATCAATGCAAAAATGATTTTCTTCCTTCTTGTAACAAAGGTGGATTTTCCTAGAAAAGATTATACTGTCTGGCATGTCAAAGCAATTCATGCTTTTTCATAGATGCCAACCGTTCAACAGTTGGACTTAAAATACAGTTATCCATCTTAGATGGTTAGTTGCACTATGTAAAATCAAACATTCATGGGACAAAAACAATTTCGAAATAAAATAAATTTAAATTTCAATAATTATATTCACAAACTATAAGTCCTTTTTCAAACTTTTTACCTTGCTTTCTAGGGAAATAGATTAACCTGTTAAAATTTACAATGGTGTCACCTTTTTCTTTGTTACTTTTCTTCCTGTCTATACAAGTAACATAAGAGTAAGGTAAAAATTATATCAAATTCAGTACTAAACATTCGCACGTTCTAGTTGTTATTATATGTGATCTATATTTTTGAGGCCTCTGTTGCATACGCCTAAAAATTACTTGGATGTTATCACAATCATCCCACCTCCTGTAGGTGGGATTCTCGACTTAGGATGCCACGTGCATTACAAACTTTGGCAAACTGTGAGCGGTTTGAAGTGGATATAAGGTTTTGTTCTGAGAGAAAACATACTTTAAATATTTATACTTTTGGTGCTATTGGTGTTGTTCAAGTTGAACATACATTTGTAACTCATTGGGGCTACACATGAGCCATTTATATCAACAGCTGCATTTCTAGATTCACCCGTTTCATCTGGAAAACTGTTTCACATTGGTCCCGTAACAGAAACACTGTCGCTTTTTGACTTGATCAATAGTAAGTGCGCATCATCTTCTGTAAATGGCAATTCGGCAACACCAATACTCCCGACACAAGATATAATTGCAGTGGGCCTACTCAAAGAGCAGTTAAGGCTATTGCAAGATGAGCGCTTACAAAGACAGCTAAATCAATGGTCGTAGTAGTTTGTTATGATTTTCATGACATATTCACGAAGTGAAAATAGAACGAAAATATCTTATCGTAACGGAGTATAAATGGTAATTTATTGATTTGTGATTTCAGATCAATGTATATGTACATTAACACTAATGGTTTCTGTGTTAGTTTTATGAGTCTCATAGAATTTCAAACTATGTATAACACTATAATATAGCCTTATTATTTAAACGTACAAAATTGAGGACACTTCAGAGAGTGGTGCATGTGAAAATAGGTTTTTAAAACCAAAAATATTGACATATCAAGGTAAAACAAAGAGGATCATGCCAACCTTAGTCATGAATATGGTATTGTATATGACAAATATTAGGGACTTTTTTCTTTGCTTAACAAGCATAGAAGGCTTTCAGGACTACTAGCTTAATTTGTTCTTGTAATTTCATGTTTGGAGATTGCTATCTCTATGTCCATATAGAATAACTAAGCAAATTTTAACTTGATAAAAATATGAAGCCTAAAATGTGCAAAACCGTGACCAAACATTCATAATGAAATGACGGACTCTTTAAGTGTTTGAATGCTTTATTTATATTTATTTCAAACGCTATTACAAATATGCATTCATGTTTGCTAAATCACATTAAAGTTAAATATTGGCTGTATCACCTCAAACATCTCTAACTAGTAACGCGGATCCCTCACACAAGAATGCTCACTCATTTAAACGAGCAACACTAGGGAATGGATGTTGATGCCTTTTGCGGTAATCCACAGGAAAGAACCTTCTTCCTGGCGCATTATAATGTATTTTTGCGGCAAACATCCAAATGGAACACTTCAGAGTTTTCCAATTGTATTTTGTCACATAGTTGTCAGAGTTATTACAGTTCTCTTAACTCTTGGAATATACATTACCTTGATGCAGTTCATGCAGCCAAAGACCATTAAGTATTTCCTAGTGATGAAGGTAATCAAGAACTTGGTTAAATATTTTCAGACCATAATACGTTTTCTCGTATCCCAAAGCAAACTGTTTATGGAAACATTATCAATACCAATATTTTCCTAGAATGCTCCGTTATGACATCTTTCCTCACAAAGGAAGAGTTGCAGGCCTCACGATGTACCCTTTTGTGATATAATGGTAAATTACACACTTTTCCTTCTCGCAAACAGTTTAGGTTAATGACTTTAGTTTGCTTTTTAAAAAGTAAGACTGCTTATGGACAATAGTGTATTGTCTACTATGTCCGAACAGTAGTAGGCAATGCCTAGTACATCCAGTATTATGTTTCTCTACAGAACCTCGCCATAATAGAGCCATTGATTAGGCTCTCATGAATGTGCTTCCATGAAAAGGTAGGATATCTACAAACGAGCTTTTTACAATCGACTTCTGATATTTAATGTTCCATTTAGAGATAGTCAACACAATACGCTCAGACCTATATCCATTCATTGATATCATAGTATGACCAATATCATATCTATCCACTTAGCTGTTTCCTTTGGCATCCTTACATAGGTGGCCGGACAAAATGGTACGGCCACATACATACATACATACATACATACATACATACATACATACATACATACATACATACATACATACATACATACATACATACATACATACATACATACATACATACATACATACATACATACATACATACATACATACATACAAACATACATACATACATACATACATACATACATACACACACACACACATACATACATACATACATACATACATACATACATACATACATACATACATACACACACACACACACACACACACACACATACATACATACATACATACATACATACATACATACATACATACATACATACATACATACATACATACATACATACATACATACATACATACATACATACATACAGTTTTTTTATAATAGCAGAGTCCGCCTCGGATGTGGGAGCTGGTAGGTTTGATCCCTGTCGATTCATACCAAAGAATTACAAAAATATTACTAACAGCTGTCTCGATTGATGGTCAGCATTAATAGATTAGTGTTAGGACTGATTGGCCTGGTGTAGGAGAATGTGACTGGGTGGGACATAATGATACATGTATGTTGCATGATGTTCCAGTGCTATACATCACTATCAACTTTCTCACTGCAGACATCTTAGGGATATGACTGAAAAATTGTTAAAGCTACGTTAAAAATATGATCACATCACCTCACATTTTTATAATAGGTGAGCTTATGCAATATAAGGGAGATAATCATTTTGCGGACCGCTCGACATCTTATGAACAAAATAGATGTTTGTCTACAGTTGATCTTGAGGATAGCTCTATATAACAAATAGTATTATGAATACTGACACTAGATGATTGATTAGCGTACATGACCATTTAGGGAACTGTACACTATTTCAAAATGGCTACAATCCACTATCTAAGCTGGCATCAATACTGATATCTTATACTACATGCTACATAATTCCGTTTCCTATTGCTGCTCATTCCGACAAGATACCAGTACCTCTTGCTACAAAATTTTAAAAAAAAACGCTTGTAGGAGCAAAGACTCCATCGTCCTGAAAGTTTAGCCAAAAACCTATATCATCAGACTTGCCATTCAGTGCAAACCTGTTTACATCAATTTCAACCCACTGATATTAAATATACTTTGTGTATTTATTATGCTCCGTTGCATTGGCGTAATATGATCTCGTGATTTACAATACAACATGTACAATACAATTTATAATAGGTGAGCTTATGCAATATAAGGGAGATAATCATTTTTGCGGACCGCTCGACAGCTTATGCAATATGCAATACAATTTACAATACAAAATGTCACGGGGTATGCTCTAAATATATTGAATTCTTGAGGGCACGAAACAAATTGGTAAAATAAGCGATGCATATAAATCAGGAAGTGATAGCAAATGAAAATCCTGTTGAATTTATAATATATCGTTTAGTTAGTACGTATTTCTGTTAATTCAGGTTATTCCTTAAAGTTCCCGTCTGTTTACAACATCATTCATCAGTTTCAAATTCCTTTTCATCTTGCACCTATATTCCTTTTTACTACAAAGATGCAATCAGTGCAATACAGTATTGTGACTCAGTGCAATAAAGTTTTGTGACTAAGTGCAATACAGTATTGTGACTCGGTGCAATACAGTATTGTGACTCGGTGCAATACAGTATTGTGACTTTGTGCAATACAGTATTGTGACTCAGTGCAATACAGAATTGTGACCGTAGTTGTTGGTCAAATGCAAACGTTTGTTTTGGTTTTATTTTTAGTTTAATCCTAACAATGCATCACACTTAAAGACATCATATCTCGATTACTTTTCCAAAGTACATACCAATGTAGGAAAATAGTGGTTTTGTGAGGTTTACGTTTTTCATTTGTTTCTGTAATTGAGATTAATAAGAATCATTTGGAATTAGTTTCGTTGGTGAAAAAGCATAAAGATTAACATAATCGTGCGAATATGTTGGCATTTCAAAATCAATTGATAAAAGTCCACAATGTCTCTCATCATTTCTACAGGAATATCACTTTCTTCGATTTCTTCTACTTGTTTGTCTTTTATCTGGAAGTGCCGTCCAATTACACATTAATACAAATTATGGTCATAGGTACATAATAAATCACCTTAACGGACTACATACTAAGATTTTAACCAAATGATCTTAATTTATCATGATCTAATTTTTTTATCGCTAGCGTTGAATGTCTTATTGTCGCTCTGACAATTAATATACTGTAAATGAGTTATGCTATATATTTGGCATCATTCTCATGTCGATTAGAGACTATGGCTACTATAATATGTGAAAACAACCAAAACAGAGCTGGGAATAAGTAAGGTTAATATTATGAGAGAGTAACGCTTATAACACTGGCATAGAATCAAACCTATATGTTATCTAGTGTATCATGGGACCAGGCAATGGCACAGTTAATATAAGTTACTCTCTTAGGATTAAAGCACTATGGTCATTTTTGTCTACCTATTGTATACATGTATAGTGTATTACTGACACTATTATTAAAATGTTATGATATTTAAGCGCTCTTGAAGTCTCGACTCCTGCATATATTTTCAAAAATTTAACTTTCGGTTCGTTTTTTTTTTAATCGAAATGTCAAAAAATGGTAACTAAGACCATTTTCATTTTGATAAAACTAAATTTCTCATTTAAAGACGACCGAACATAGCAGTACGCAGGGGTTTCTCGTCTAAAAACAGTGTTTGACTACAATAACATGATCACGTTAGAGTCAAATAGTAATCAACCGTATGATAGTGAATACTCATGCTTTCCCATTATTTAATGAGACGTTGAAAGACTATATACTTTTTTCCCCGATGGAATGAAATAACTGTTTTAAGATGCAGCTTCGAGTAGTATATAAAGAAAGTACATTGTTGTGTAATGGGATCATGGGGGTCATATAAAAATTTTAGGGATTGAAAGTGTACCTTGTAACATCAGCCGTATGCAAAATGGCGGTTCTGATCACTAGATATGATATTTAAATATAAAAAGTTCATTTTGACAAAAGGGTAATTCTCTTGTCATACCCCATCTCCTGTTCGGCAACCGATCCGGTGGCCTTGTGCTTAAAACTTTAGCCTTGGATGCGGAAGGTCGTGGGTTCAATCCCAGGTCGAGTCATATCAACGACTTACAAAAATGATACTAACAGCTGCTTCGCTTGACGCTCAGCATTAATATGTTAGTGATAGGACTGGTCTGCCTGGTGACACGATAATGTCACTTTGTGGAACACCATGCTACATATCTGCGGCATGATGCCCCAGTGATGCTCCAGTGCTTGATATCACTATAAACTGCCACACTGCAGACATCGTAGCAATATGGCTGAAACAGTTTTAAAGCTACGTTAAATCATAATCACATCATCTGTTCGGATCCGTGTTACCATACCATGAGGGACAACTATTTTATTTACGTAGAAATTATTTGCCTTTTTGTTTATAATGACATGGTGTGCTTGGATCCGTCGAATCCTAAAAAATATGCGGGATGACCGCCGATATGAAAAATACCTGTTTTAGTTTTGTTCCCAATACCAATGTGTCGCCGTGATCTGTTGCCCCCGCTAATGTTTACACCAATCTGATATCAGCCAATAAAGTATCTTTTACATTTCCTCTAATATCTTTATTGCCATGCGCCAAAGTTGTATCAGCATCATCCAGTACATAGCGTTTGTATAAAGTCAAACCCACCTTGTTAAGCAAGTAGGTAAATAAAGTGACACTTCGATCTAATCGTGTTTATGGGAGAAAAAAATCTTATTCCCTCCAATTGCTGTGTCTGCGATTTTTTTAATATTATTTTTATTCCTCTGGTATGTTTGGTATCATCTCAACCTGCTAATTTAACCGAATACATTTTACTTCGTGCTCCAATAAATTACTCAGTTCGTTTCATCTTTATATTTCCTGATGACTCTTCTAACTGGAATTATCGTGAAATTTACGCATTTTCGGGTAACTCAAAATGTCGAAGCAGTATCTGTCCTAGAACATATGCTCGTACATATCATCGGCTTTAATTTCAAGCTGTTAGTATTGGCAAACAACAGTTAGGCGTTATTGCCGTAACGAAATTTGATGTGCTATAATGAAAATAACATAAAATCATATACGAGTAATTTGGATAAATCTAATACCTTGAAACCTCAATAAATGGGTTTACTCATCACTGATTCGTTTATTTCATGTGGATCACTCAAAAGTTTTGTCAAATATTGTAATGCTGATGAACGTGGGATTGGATACTAATTTATTTCTCCTCACAACATCATTGAAAAGCTCGACATCAACTCGCTTTCGCATATATTTCTTTTACGAAGAAATTATGTTCGAAATTATTTGTTGCCAATGTTCTTTTTTGATGTAAGTCTCTTAAAAAAATGCGCTGATCAAATTTGAATACATGATGAATTCTTGCCAGCTCCAATCCTGTGGACAAATATTGCTTGAAATTATTGGAATTAATGACATATCAATTTTTTCTCATCAGACTAGGTTCTACTTCAACGTATGAAAGTTCATCATATCCTCGGGGACTGCAAGTTTTTAACGCCAGTGGGTAACCGTTTACCTCCTGGTGAGTTCTTGTGAGTTATTCAACATTAAATAAATCGATAAAGAAGCCGGCGTCATTAACGCTGTTGAGCATATTCGCGGTGATTTTGTCCGCATTCTTCCATGAAAATTTTCCAAAGGGCATCGGTTTATGACATCGACAAATCATAATGATCATTATATTAAAAATAAATTATGTACTTGGATTCCACCGTATTAATTGAGATACAGATCTGAAAGTTTCAAAGACGTAGGCAAGCAACTTCACGTCTGTGGTCAAATAAAAATCGTGATAGTCTCCAATGGTGGTCATCCCCAACACAGCCCACACATTAATCAGCCTCAATCATATTAGAATCTGTCAGGTAGAAATGTTTTCTCAAAATTACTGCAATCATTCATGAACTCATAAAAATAAACACCCTTGCTGGCGACATATTTAATATGTTATCCGTATTTTTCTTTGGTAAGCATAACCCGTTACCTATTTTTGACGAAGTCGTCTAACGAAGCTGCCATATCCAGAAAAATATGAATGAATCTTGATAAGCTTAACGACAATAGCATATAGTTGTCCAATTTGTTAGGGATACATTTTATGTTTGCGACATTTTTCCAAAACATTTCACGATCAAATGCAAATCGTGATGTTTCAAATTATGCATCACCACAGAAATGAAATAAGGATTTTCAAAATGCAAATTACTCACACGGTGTGCAGCTCGTCTGTGTTTGCAGGTGTGATGACAAAGATATCTTATTCGGTTATTTTCTATTATCTTTCTGCAGATTGAGCAATCAGCATCGCTATTACAATCGATCTTGTTCTGCTTAGTACAATCATTTACATTGGTAAGACTGCTTCTAATTTATGTACCTTCATTCATAAATTCATCACATACGTTTCAACGTAATCCGGCCCACGATAGAGTTTGTCCTCAGAATTATAAGATATGCTAACTCAAACAAGTTTGTAATGGAAACAATACGGCAAATGTTGCTGATAAGCGACCGTGCTTGATTTATCCACGGTGTGATACTGATGATTCAACGACGTAATGAGTGCCTCAAAATCAGCGTACACCACGGTAAAAAGCCTCATTTTGTAATGAAAATCTTTAAAGATTTTTTTTTAGCTTTCTCTTTGGGATTTTTCACCTCTAGAACGCTGACACAAGCAGGGCCATCATTTCATTATATTTTGAGTGGTAAAATTTGATAAAACATTTATTGCATATATAAAAATAACCAAACCATTTAGTATTTTATGGATACTTACACGCTCATGGTCCTCAAGAAAGGTTTATAATAGCAGCAATTCCCTCGTTCCTATCTTTGTGAATGTAAAAGAGACTAAAGCAAACCATATAAGTTTCATCACCGACTAAATTGAGCGGGTAAACAATGTTGCAGTGTCGTGTTGCAGAGCCTTTAAAACAAGTCTATTTTGATTTTATTGCATTTTGTATCTTGGGATGTCACAGATTTGCACGGGAACTTCAGTACTAATAAAATGTAATGTGTTTTCGTAGGCTTTGTAACAATTTATCCTGTCAAGTTGTTTTCCCTCCGGACAACTACCGGTACAAAAATATGAACAGGACAATCATATTCCAAATAAACAAGACAACGAGAGCAATTTTGTATTTTCTTCAAACTGATTTGCACGCACTCCACTACCTTACCGATTGTAATTTATAAAATTAGATCATGTGGTTGACGTGATGCAAAGCATTCAAGACGTCGACGTCGATTATAAGCGAGCAAATTATTCCAGCATTTAATACATCTACGTCTTTATTGCCATAGTCGGAATTCACGAATTAAATTTATCAGGATAACCAAATTATTTGCCATGAGATTATTCACCCTTGTTTGCAATGACATTTATAGCCGAAAACTTCCCTGGTCGATATTTTTTTTGTTCATACTCGTAAAAAGAACATTGAATAAATTATCAAGTTTCGTCTTAAAGTGTGTATTATGTATATTTTATTTAATTATCTGATTGTTAGTTTTAATTTTGTATTCTATTGCAATCGCTTATAAGGTCAACGTTTTCAGAATTTTAGTTTAGCTCTGTTTCACATGACTGTTATAATAAATGGAACACTGTATCTAGTTTCGGACTTTGATTCAGAAACAGTGGTTGATCTGTTGATAACAGCTTTTTATTTGTATTAATTTTGTCCCATAGTAAAATTCATTAATAACAGTTAAGGCCATCTTGGGAATACGTTATGTCAGACATGTACAAAGCTTCTATTTTGTTGTACAAAGGTGACCATGTGACCCTCATTCTGGAATCTGTTTTACAACTTAAAATTGCATATAATTGTTCCCGATATAGATTTATTTATTCGGACTCTAATCAATTTACATGATAAATTGTTTTATTGTGACCAGTTTGTGTTGAAATGTTTTTATGGAATTATGATTATTTTCTCTACAAATTTATAACTGCTCCAACAAAAGTCGTGGAAAAATGCATTTCTTGAAATTTGCCCGGAATTCAAACCCGGAATAATATTTTATGTGATTTAACAAGGAACTGTTGCCACAACAAGTCGCAGGTTGCATAAGACGCCAACACCTTCCATTTCAGATTTCATCGGGAGGGACTCGAACTCTGATTTGTTTAGGACCTTTTCATAATAAGACACCTGTTCGTTTGAGGCTTGGATTAATTGTAGATTTGATTCGTAAAACCTTAAGTTTTTTCACACTTTTATCTTGGGTTTCTAGGGAAAGTAGATATTTAAGTTTATATAGCTTGCTGTATTCACTCTTTTCTGTTCCGTTTTGTAAGAGCCTAAACACTAACAGTAGATAAAAGGTAATGTTTACTGAATTGGTATGTACCACGAATACAACTTCAGTTCTGTTTGGGGTGTACTGTTTCAAACGCGTACGTTTTGTCAGCTAATATTCACTTGGTCTTCAACGTAAAAAAAGAATATCACGTCTGTGACAGCTTTTTTATGCTCACGTTTTGAAGTGCTTTATGGAAGTAATTATGATACTTTGTCTCATTTGATCACATTTCTCTAACATTTTGGTAAAAATCTAAATATTGGTTAAAAGTATCCCTTGTAAACCTTTTCCACGTGCGTTGTTCTTATGTCTTTGCCTTGATTTTGTGTGCTGAGCAAAATAATGCCAATTCTAGGATCGAATTCAAGATTGTTTTGTAAAATTCGCTTCATTGAAGCAACCGTAGGTTTTGTCTATATTCTATTAAGCGCGTCGACGATCGAATCTTCTTTATTATTTTGTTAAAGAATAACCCGAGATAATAATGGGCAGCAGAGTTTTGAATCCATCAATATATATATATATATATATATGCAATAAACTGACGACGAACAGTACGAAACTAGTAACTAACTAGCCTAAGCGCTTTCGACTCTTAATGAGTCTTTTTCAAAGACTCATTAAGAGTCGAAAGCGCTTAGGCTAGTTACTTACTAGTTTCATACTGTTCGTCGTCAGTTTATTGCACCTATTTTAATCAATCCCTGACACACGTGATCCCTTGATGGATCCAGCACGCTTGAAAGGGTTGTTATTCGCCATATGATTTATATTCTTTATATATATGTGAAGACAGCCATGTAGAGGTTTACAAACACAACGTTTTTGTGTTTATTTGTTTGTCGTATATATGTTTTGTATTTGCCTTTGAAAAAGACTCATTAAGAGTCGAAAGCGCTTAGGCTAGTTAGTTACTAGTTTCGTACTGTTCTTCGTCAGTTCATTGCATATATATATATATATATATATATATATATATATATATATATATATATATATATATATATATATATATATATATATATATATGAATAAAACTGTGTATCACTATTTATCCATAACATATTTAAGAAATTGTTTACAGTAGATATATATATATGTATCTTTGTGATCCAGTTTTATGTATACATATGTTTTTAAATGTGATATATATATATATATATATATATATATATATATATATATATATATATATATATATATATATATATATATATATATATATATATATATATACATATACATATTCATTAAAGAATAAGATACATTAAAAATGTACGTATGACGTCATTTTGTTTAGGTCATATTGATCATTTATCACTTAGAAACATAGTATATTTTATGACATAAACAATGGTAATGAATTCGTTTTGAATTCAGTCTGATGGTGTTTTTTATTATTATTATTACTATTATCACAAATCTGTTTTTTTTTCTAAATATACCTCAAGCGGATTTCACAGTCCTGCGTATTTATGTCCCAGTAATATTCATTCGAATTGAGGTCTTGGGAGATCTTCTATGATTTATAGAATGTTTATAGAACCTTCTCTAAATTTATATCCTCCGCATTTGACTTATCCTTTCATACACATTATGTTCTATCCTAATAGCATCATTACTTATAATCAAATAGCAGTGATAAAAACGAGCTGCATGTTGTCTATAAAAGTATCAATCAAATAAACAGTGCTATTAATGCTTGTATATCCACTTGAGGCGACAATCACTGGTGTCTTGGAGATAATGATGTCTAGATTTTTTGCACCATATACAGCACACTGAGGTCCAATCATTTTATTATTTATGGTAGTCACATCCGTATCCATAATGAATTTCCGACAAAATTGCTAGTTATGTTCCTGGAAGAGATAAAATCGCTTTTCAGACTTTTTTTCCCGCTGTGATTCTCTTTGATGTACTTAATGCAATACAGCTGTAAGTACTGCCATTGATACCTTGAATATGAAGGCTTGTTTGTGTGACCTATTTCCAGATACCGAATTACTTTATGTGCAGCTGGTAAAGAAAACAAATCGAAATGTTCTGTTTCCTCTTGAGCATGATCATTGACTACCGCTTCCCATTACGTTCCATCTCAGACCGTCCCAAACATACTGAGTACAAGTCCGGGTGGTATCACCCACAATAGCTAAAAAAAACCCCGATACACCCTCCTTGATTGTTTGGATAATTAATTGAACCATTTTAAGACGCAGCGTGTTTAATTAATGTTGCCATCTGACGAACAGTAAGCATGAATTTATCTGGCTACATCCAGTTTAACCGATACTGTCATATTACATTGCGTTTCTGCTGACCTATTTAGTTTGAGACTTTAAGAAGTTTAATCCGAATGAAATATATTTGGAGATAATTTTGGTTATTTCTATCGTGTGATATTATTTAGGTTTTCTACGTGTTTTTGATTGTAATATCATTTGTTTGAATAGCAAGTTGGTGATGTGATGATAATCATCATCCTCTTACAAATAACACGGCTATTTCCAGGAATAACACTGCTATTTCCAGAGCTACAGCGTTGTGAATGAAAACTCGAGTATTTTTGGCGAAGCTGTTACCCCGAGCTAATCAGTTATTTTCAGACTTATGTTTGTTTCCGGCCTGATCCACACGAGATGACTCTGCCTTAAAAGCCACATACACACATGGCCTTGGAGGCTCACTGTCCGGATTAGTCACTACTATACAGGTGTTTGTGGCATGGGCAGTATTTGATTGCTGCATATAAATATTATGTTGCTTCAAATACAAGTTTAATGTAAATTTCAATAACATCGATTCTACATTGAGCACATAAATGACAGAAGATGTGAGTTTGGGCATCCAAAACAAAAACCAGTAGAGGATTAATTGACCGCTCGAGAACCAAAGTGTATTTGACGCCCCTAATCACCGTCGTGATTTCCCTCTACACCATAAAATCGATCTTATTGGAAGCAACTTTCAAATTGTATGGTGGAAGCACATGAGAGCTCTTCTTTAAGCAAAGCACACATTGTAATCGGCCTGTTTTATAAAATTATTCCTTAAAATAATTTTGCGCCGATGCAAGTAATACTTGATTCACTGGTTGAAGTTATCCATGGTATTTCAAGCTTACTACGTGAGCTTAATGTAGTTACAGAAACGAGATACGTGTGAATGACGGGATTGTAAATGAAAGGATTTTGTTGTAATTAGATATGCATCCCTGAAGGAGCATTAATCACTCAGAAATAAATTACGCTTGAGGCAGCGCAGACAAAAGATAAAGTTATTGCAGCTATCGAGCAACTATGGCGTATACTGTTGATATCGACCTTATTAATCGGAAATTCTCATTCATACAAGAGTTGCCCAAAGCAAAAGAAATCATCGATCCAATCGTGCGCGAGAAATTAAAATTAACCGCGTAATTTCCAGTTAGGATGATTATGATACGCAACGTTAAGTAATCCGGTTCATTTTTAATATTGGACACATTATGGCACGTAGTGGTGATCAACTGGAAAATTTCCTCGGCAATATCGGTAATTATATAACCACCAAGAATTATCATGATTATTTATCATCCGACCAATACGGTTTCGGTGACATAATTTAACAGTTTGTTTCTAGATAATATTAAAATACTGTTCCAATCTTCCGCTGAATTAACGCGATTTCGTAAAAAGGTTTCCGATCTAACTGTTGCGGCCAATTATATCTTATTCTGTTACTCTGACAGCGAGAATCACCCCTAACTTATTCTTAGAAGGATCTGAAACAACTTTGAATACATTGGTTGATATCATGAATACTTGTTGGTTGTACTGATGATTGAAAAGGTTTTACAAATAAGGCTATACTTTGAGTTCAAATATTGTACATAAATGACCATTAGCTTAAAATTCAACTCTAACCATGGAAAAAAATTTAAGCAGACAATATACATATTACATCGTATCTCATCTTCAATAGGCCAATCTTTGTTTTTATGATGTTATGACCATTGTTGGGAGTTAGTTCCCTGTTAACAATTAATAAAAATGATAATGTGTAATAATAAAGTTATCACAAGTTCATTATAATTTATGTTGTTGTTTGTTAGATTAAATAAGTCATCATATGTTAGAGTAGTCATGCAGTATTTTTATTTTCTTAAAGTAAATATGAAATCTATATGCTGTTTAAGCTAACTGTGCCGTATTTTATCAAGTCCTAATAGCATTTTGACATGGTACTATCCGTACGGCAAATTTTAGAAGAATTTGCCAAAGATTTATAATTTGATTTATATTAATTCAATGATTCCAACTTAGAAACATTTAAAGAGAAGTTATCAAGTAGATCTAGTTGAATTTAATTAATATAGTAAGTTTCTGTGTAATATAGTTTTACCTCTTTAAATTCATTTCATCCATAACAGTTGCATGACTCGAGTTAGAAAATTTGATTTATTTTATTCGGTTTCTAGAAACGTATGAGGTGTACTACCTTTGAATCATCCAAATCTAGTATTAGAGCTTTATTTATATAAAATTATGTTCATTGGTTTTCATAGGAAATTTCAAATAAATAAAATTAAGGAATACGATTTGTATATTATGCTATTGGTAAATATGGTGTCTCGGTTGCTGTACCAATGATGTGGGTCACCGGATCGTAAATTGTTAAAAAATTAATTTCACGTCGACTGGACCAGGCTTTATTTACGCTATAATAAATATGTCGGGCAGGGGCAGGCGCGAGAGTATTTCTCGTGCAATTGGATGGCTTTTGGCCCATAACTGTTTTGTAAATATTTGATTCTTTGAACTATGCCCTAAACTGTATAAGATGTATCCATGAGGATTACTCTTCACGTCTGTTTCTCATCTGTTTTGTTATGTCTTTCTATACCTATTTAGATATAATATATTCGGTCATGAGATAAAATATATTCATTTACTCTTATGCTTTTTTATATTTCTTGCAGCTAATTGAAAAGAGAACACATCGACAATGAAGATGTGCATCAAACAGCTGCTCATAATGTGCGGTTACTATAGAAACCACAAAGCAGTAATCGTTTCAGGTATATATATACTTTTGTTTTGTTAACATCACCTGCTGTAGATTAAAATCAATATATATATGGAAGCTTTTATTCTCAGAATATATCTCTCTCGTTGATACTTGCATCTCTATCAAATAAGGCATTTACCATCGGTAGATCAATATGTAAAATGATATATAATTTCCTCACAGTTAACGATTTAACTAAAATGCTCTTCCTCGACAGTGATGCTAATTATAAAAGGAACTCAATTCAATTTTATCTCTTCCAGTATTACTGTGTATGGTAATTTTGATCTTCTACTTCATCAGCGTAATATATGATCGAGCAACAGTGAACAGTATACATGTTCAACAAAGCCACTCCCTGCTGCAACAAACGAGCACGAGTTTATTAGAGATTTACAAGGGAATCATTGATTCAACAGAATCACTATACGTCCCAGATTTTATACATAAAACCAGTTCTGATATGTCACACTCGATTATAGAAGACAATGGCAATAGCGAATTACGTCTCCGAAATTTCACGGTATTCAATTTAACTCATAATGGCGATATGAAACATATTTACACTATAAGCAACCAATATCCATTCCGTGAAGTTAGGGATTTCCAATGTATTCCCACTAGAACGATTCCTTCCTTTATAATCTGTGTATATTCAATCCATGAGGATTTATATATATCAGGTTCCCTACGACAGTCAGGAACCTGGGATAAAGATCAAACAAGATTAGTACAACTAGCTTTAAATAGATTTCCTGATGCAATGTTTGTCGATGTCGGGGCTAATATTGGGTATTTCAGTCTGCTTGCACGGGCAATGGGACGAGCTGTGATCGCTATTGAACCTACACATGCAAACTTTCTTAGACTTCAAGAAGGAGTTGTACGGAATAAGTTTTCTGATAACATTCTTCTATTGAAATATGCGATATCTGACGAAAGAACGACAGTTATAATGGGTAAAGATGACCATAATCAAGGTGGAATTGCAGTAGCCACAGAAATTCGAGGTTTCACTAACTACTCGCTGTCAGTTGAAGCTATAACTTTGAATGACCTTGCCAGAATCATTCTGTCTAAGGAGATCATTATGAAGATGGACATAGGTACGACTACGTTTCAAAATAAATAATTTTTTCCTATTTTGAAAAAATTATTAAGAAGATATAATTAATAATCGTCTCTGATTTTCGGAACTAGACTTGTTACATCTCACAAGGAATATGTATCCAAAAAGAGTTAAGATCGTTTTCAATATAATCAGTCGAAATCTATTTGATCAGCATTAAGACTGATCCGAAATCATGAGATTCTTATAAAACATTTAAAAATACGATCCTCTTCTTACACAACTATCTATCTCTTAATCTCTCTTTCTATTTCTGAAATTCTCAATCTATCCTTGGATGGAGAAAATGTAATTATTACACAAATACAATACTTTTTATATTCTCCTAGTGTTTTCCTTCAGAGAATGGGAAATCTTAAAAAATAAAAATATTTTTTTCTGTTCGTTTTTGCGATCAACTCTATTTTATTGTGTTAGTTAAAATCGTAACCAGAACCAAAATACTCTTAGCGGAACTTGCAAGTATGAAGCTAAAGGACATATTTTCTTCTGGCAGGTTTTGAACAAAATTAACAGAAATCTCATTCAGTATTTTGTTTTTAATAATTGTGTAATGTAATTTCGGAATCTTAAGAGGAAGAGAGGCAGAGCGAGAGAGAGAGAGAGAGAGAGAGAGAGAGAGAGAGAGAGAGAGAGAGAGAGAGAGAGAGAGAGAGAGAGACAGACAGACAGACAGACAGACAGACAGACAGACAAACAGAAAGAGATCTGGTGCGGTAACGAAAGTTTTTGTTTGAATATTTCATCCCAGATAAAGTTATATTTTTCATTCTAGCCGAGATAGATATGATACCAATATTTTTGTTTTTCGTTTCAGAAGGATATGAATGTAAAGCAATACACTCTTCCATGGAATTACTCCAGAAATTCAAGGTCCGTTATATTTTTATGGAATGGCTCATTATGCCTCAAAACCAAGATAAAATGGGCACTCCATGTCCAAAAGCGAAAATCCTGCAAATGTTGGGCAATATTTTCAGTTTGGGAATGAAACCATTTTCATTTCACGGTCATGAACTTGACATCACCAGCAGTGGAAGTTGGAGAACAAATGACGTTTACTGGAAACCTGACGATTCGCCAAACCTTATTTGATGTACATGTACTTTGCTGCTCAATAAAAGCTTTCAATTACTTTGAACGAAAAGCAAGCTTTCCCAAACTTTGAAGTTCACTATAGTACAGGTGAAATATAGTCTAATTTGAAATGAATAATTATTCAGTTTGTTAACTATATGGCCTTGCTGCAAAATTTGCTTAACGGCCAAATTTCCTATCGCAAAAAAATTATTCGTATAAATGTAGGTAAAGTGGCATCGACATAGTTTGCTTCTGCTCTTCCTTGATTAATGTTATTCATAAACAATCGACTCATCTTTTACACGGGTTCAAAGGCCAGTTGTGTTGTAACTTGTTAGAAACAATACCCTTGTCAATAGAGGTGTCAAGCTAACAACTATGTTTTCCATAACAAGATTTTAGCAGAATGCAGCTCGATGTTTTCGTAGCATTGGAAACATAAAACAAAAGAAAAAACAAACAAACAAAAAATACGAAATCTAGATACATTGAGTTGACAACAATGGAAGTTGCCATGCTCGATTTATTTCGCCGTTTTGTAACAAAATCTGGCTTCCAAAGTGTTGTTTATTTCATGAATGGATTTAATTTTACTATGACTAAAACGTTTCTCATTTTTGAGGTCTGCATAATATTACAATTTGTTCGCGTGCGTTTTAAACATTGACCAGAAGGCCATTTCAGTAGAACGTAATGATGAAAAGTACTTGTAAAATATAGTCTTAACATTGTTGGCTGTTTTTCATGGTTTCTTAATACCTTTCATCCTCATTTGCTGAAAAGATATAAACACACAGTGAGGAGAACCTAACCTACTTTAAACTAGTTACATCTGCCCAAACGCTTAGAAAAAATTATCAAAACTATTAAAGATGAGGCACCTAAATAGAAACTTAATTCTACGGCAAACAAACAAATAAAGCTGACAGTAACTAATCGAAGAATAATTACAATGGGTCACACTTTGATTTGTTATATAAATTAACCGACGGTTAGTTCTAGTAAATACGTGATTATGACGATAGAAGTCTATGAGATCAATTCACCTAGTGAGTTATAGAGGTTCATATCAGAGTCTCTGAAATAAGAATTAAAAATATATTCAAGTCAAAACAAGAAAGCAAGGGACACATTAATATTACTAACAATATAGTTATAATATCTATGTTATATACACATCCAGTACAATGAATATATGTATGTTCCATTTTGTAAACAAAACAATTAGCATTACTATCAACACCATGTATTTTGCGACCAAAACCAATTATATATTAATACGATGATGTGACCTTAAACTAAGTAATAGAGAGTAGTGTAGAACAAGCAAGCTGAGTAAAAATCTAACATTTTAGAAGAAATTACAATATTGTAACTTAAAATCTAAGAGATACAAATCTTTCTCAAATATTTCTGAAGACCATGCTTTCAAATTTAAATTCAATTTATTATCTAAGTCCTTGGCACTATCATAAATATTTGAGCAATTCATAGCGAAACTAACAAGCTTTCACAATGCCATCAAAAGTGGTCGGCATATCTCGCCGACATGAGAAACTGCGGCTCATGCAACGATCGTTTCAAATATCTCATGACGGTCATAGATCTGTTCAAGCAGCAGGGAGGGTGAACCCTACAAATTTTTGCGACAAAATCGATTAAAGCCTCAGAATGCCAAATGGAACCTTCCTACGAAATCTCATATTTCAACCAAAAAAAAATAAAGACCCCATTTTACAAATGGAGCCTTAGCGATTTTGTCGCAAATACATTGTCATAACCACCCTCAAATTGCTGCCATCTACGGTCGCAAATATGTTGTCATCTCACCCTCCCTGCTGCTGATTAATACAAATTATTTAACCAAATATTTGATCAAGGCCAATACGATATCGTGACCGAGGGTCGTGTAAATTTATTGTTATAAATCCATATGGGACAGACTGAGCATGACCAAAGTAATTTTTAAATCCATTGAAGTCCATATCGGAACACCATGTTTGCCAAATATTTCGTAGCGTATGTATATCAACGCCATTGAATACAGCAAGAATATTGCAGTTATCGCGAATCACTTTTGGAATTTGAGTATATCGTTGAGTGACATATATCACGTCAGTGTTTTTATGCCTACCTCGTGAAAATATTCTAGCAGGGTTCTTTTGATTATCTAACATTACATCATCGTACACTACAAGATTGTTTATGTCTCCATCGAGATCTTCTACTGATGGTGCATCATTAATATCAGTAATAAAGTCGATTACACTTTCACCTTTAAGTTCTGATGCATTTTCATTAAAATCTTTTAGCACTTCATAGCACCGTTGATCATCTACGGATGGGGCAACTAAATATAATTTATCCCACTTCATAAATCGCACTATCAAATTAAGCAGCAATTGTGTTTTGCCTGATCCAGATGGTCCGATTATAATGGAACGGACAGAATTCGGAAGCGCTGCGTGGTGTTTTACCGGTTCTCTTCTTTTAGTCGCTGAAAAATCAATTATATTCATAACGCTATATATAAATTATGGATCTATATTGTGTTAAGTGTAAACAGCGTACTGATACAACCGATCAGACAACCATTACAACTAAAAACAATAGACTAGCGCTTACTGGTAAGTGTGTAACATGTGGTACAAAAAAAATTTAGATTTTTAAAAAAAAGCAACTCGGAGGTGATATTGCCGCAAAACTTGGAAAACTCCCCGGACCCCATGGGCAAAATACCCCGGAGAAAAACACCTTCCAGGATATAGCTACTGTGGTCCCGGAACGAGATTAGATATCAGACTTGATGATCAAAATCAGCCGCGGCCTGGTGAGTATCCGATAAATGCTATTGATAATGCATGTCATGCTCATGATGTTGCATATAAAAGCAATAATTTGCAACAAAGACATATCGCGGATGTAAAATTAATTCATGCCTTAAATGCTATTCCCGATAAATCCTTCAAAGAAAAATTGGCTTCATGGTTGGTCAAATCAGCTATGAAAGGCAAATTAGTGTTAGGTGCTGGTAATTGAAAACACCAGTGTTTTTTATAGTATGGAATCTATTTATTATTCTCCGAAAGGATACTGGAAGGGTAAAGCAGCAATCAGTAAACTCGCTAACGCTGCAAAAGTGAAAAAATCCACTGCAAAAGATTGGTTATCCAAACAAGCTATATGGCAAATTTATCTACCACCGTCTAAACAAATTAATTATTCTCATTTTGATGTTACCGTACCCAATGAAGTTCATCAGGCTGATTTATTGTTTTTACCACATGACCATGGTTACAAATACGCGCTAACTGTAGTTGATATTGCGAGTCGATTTAAACAAGCAGAACCATTGAAAACAAAGTCAGCTTCTGAAGTCGCTTCTGCATTTGAAAGGATTTATAGACGAGGTCCTCTAAAATGGCCAAATCTATTACAAGTTGATCCTGGCAAAGAGTTTCAAGGTGCTGTTCTATCAACAATGAAAACTCATAATGTTACAATTCGACGGGGACATACTGCGTTACATCGTGATCAGGCAATTGTAGAACGATTTAATCGAACTCTTGCAGAACGGTTATTTGGATATCAATATGCAAAAGAATTCATCCAAGAAAAACGATCTCGTGAATGGGTCCAAAGATTACCGAGTGTAGTTGCAGCGTTAAATAACGAGATTACTCGAACTATTAATATGAAACCAAATATTGCAATAAAAAAAGAATATATTCCCGAACAACCACAGCGGGTTAGCACTCAGCCTCTTCTCGGTGATGTTACTGTGAGATATTTATACGAACCAGGAGAGCTTGAAGGCGGTAAAAAAAGAGCTACTGATCCTATATGGAGTGTTACTACGCATAAAATTTCAACCATAACGCGATCAACTGGTAGACCTCCAATCTACAAATTGGATTCAACTGCACCTCAGCGTGGTTTTACACGCGAACAACTACAAGTCATTCCGGACGATACTCAATTACCGCCACATGGTCTTAACTAGCTCCGTTACGTCTATTACACTCAAGACAGGTCAACATCACATTGTTTCTGACATGACCAAGACTGTTATTTTTTCTGTCTACGGTGAATTGTCGAGGGTCTTTATCCGAATACTGCCAGTGCATTATACAATTGCAACTGGCGCAGTGATTATTCTGTTGTTCTTTTAATGCGATTATTACTTCAGCATCAATATCAAATTCTCGTTGTTTTTTTTTTTGTCCTGCTGTTTGTAACCAGTGCGTTTTTTATTAATGATGCTAATATCAGTGTTATCATCGTTTGCATTAAAATCATCATCGAAAACAATCCTTCGTAGTTGATTTATTCGTCGTACTCTGGACACTGCGAGATAGACTAAATTTGACCATTCAATGCGATTATCAACTATCCAAACAATTGTATCCGTGATGGTTAATCCTTGTGACGAGTGTATTGTTGTTACATAACCAAGCGTCCATGGTGATTTATCAGCGCATAATGCATCTTCTACAGTATTGATATCAACTAACACAATATCATTTAACACTAGAATCTGTTTCTCCGTCTGGCCTGGAATTTCAACTTCAATATTCTGCTTTCGTGTATCCAATGGTCTTTAACACAATGGTACTGGAAACGTTGGGAATGTTTTCTTGTGTAGCTCAAACAACTTTTTCTGAAGTGCGTCTCTGACTATCTTTCTACTTGCTACTACAAAATCATTTGGTTTCCATGTTTCCCAAAAATCATTCATAGGCGTTTCAGAAATTATTTCACGCGCTACTTCACATTGAATTCTATCGGGTTGTAATCTAATTAGTTTTTTAAACTCACGTAACTGCTCATCGAGTGCTCTATAGTCAGTATCAATTTCTTCGTAATAATCAACAAATCCTTTTAACCAATTATGTGGACTTCTACCAACAAATGGTGGTGGTTGACCATGATCGCCGCACAATATAACCTTTGTATTATTTTGCAATAACCAATCAAGAAACATTTTTAATACATCTTCTGAAACAGTACATGCTTCATCCCAAATAATAACCGCTGGAATAAATTTCTCACCCATTCGCTCAGGAGTCCAAGCATCGCCCTTGTATCGAAAAAAACTATGATACGTGCAAGCTTCAACATTTCGTTGTTTGATCTCTCTCGCAAGTCTATGGGTTGGTGTGAGTACAATCATGGACGTTCTCTCTCGATATAATTCTATCGTACGTGTTGTCTTTCCAGATCCACCACAACCGTTTAAATAAACTGTTTTATATCTACAAATTGGATCTGATATCGGTGGTGCTTTAGAAATAGAAAATCCTTCGGATTTTTCACTGATAGAATTATCGTTCTTCAGGTAACTGCTTTTAATCTCAACGTCTGCTGATTCAGAATAATCGCATTGTATTTCACGTTTAATTCGCCATGTTCCCCAAGTCTCTTCGTTATTAGTAAATTTAGTTATCTCTTTGATATATTTTTTATCGACATACATTGAATCAATTGCAACTCTGACTGCTATACTAGGAAATCTATTTATCATTGCAAATAAATTGATAGATGCATAACCCAGCATAGAAGCTCTCAAATGTAGATATGCAGAGCTTTCTCCATCACTGTAAGTAACAATTCTACCTAACTTTGTTTTATTGGACAAGAAGGCTGTTTTACAATTTGCGTATCTATTTTTCTCTACTGCATCTTTAATAACGAAGTCGTATTCGGCATCATCTATAATCAATCGTGAGGAAAGTCTTTTAAAGTTGAATTTTTTTCCACCTTGTGTAAATTTACCGATTATTCTTCGGCCGAGATACTTTGCTTCACTATTTCGTTGATTAAATATCTTTTTTGACCATTCAATGATGTACTCCTCGTCAGCATCAATATGTTTTCTAGACTTATCGATTATACTATCAAGACATTCTGGTTCTGGTAACCAGACATTGGTTATTTTTTGATATGAGATAATCGCTTCGCTGACAATCAACGAAACTAACATTTTACAATCAATCATATATCGCAATAACACTAATGGTAACCACATCCTTTCAGCCATGTGTCTACCAATCCAAACATAACAACACGGATGAAGTTCTTCAGCGAATTCAAATGATACTACGCAAGCAAAACCGGTCAAATCAAAATCAGGCAGTGGTCCATTAATAGCAACGCGAGTCATTTCATGTGTGGGATGTCCAAACCGTTTAAAATACTCACCAGCGAATCCATATCCTAGAAAACTTCCTGGAAAACAGGCAACGATATCAACTGATATCATACTCTCACGATTGTATTTAACGTTCCATAGACCGCCATGATAATATTCCAAACAGCTGGATTGAACATCCTGTAAAAACTCTTTTCGTGTTGGTTTCCAATTATTTTTCTTTCTTGCAAAATGAGCTGCAACTGATGGAATTGTAAAACAATTTGTAAGTAACTGTTCGTAATCTTCGGATTTTCCATTAAAAACGCTAGCGTTTTCACTGAGACTTATTGCTAGATTTTTCATCCTATTATGTAGACTTTCACTGCGATATAATTCACCGTTAGGTTTCACAAATTGATTGAATTGACATTCTTCATCTTCAAAACTATGAAGTAGCCATACTGATACAGGGTCGTTTTTACACAAACTAGCAATAGCATCGAATAATCTTTCTTCAGTGAGAATACCATCCTTGGTGAATTCTTCTGGGATATACTTCACTGTTCTGTCTCGCGGGAATATTGTAACCGCGGATGTCCATGCGTGCTTGTTATGATCAATAATTTTGATTGGAGCTCCGTTTTTATTGTATTTCGATTCGTATAATACTTCGACAGTTATCGTTAAAACGGTTATCGGAAATCTCAACGACTTTTCCAATCTAGCTATATCGGAAATAGTTGCTCCGTTCTCTTTCACTGTTAGCTCCCATTCATCTATTATTTTATGTCTTAGATCGGTTAATTTATTCCCACGGAGTGCATTTGTAAAGTGTTCTAAGACTCTTTGTGCCACACAGTTGAGTGGCTTTTCCGCTGACGTTGACTGTTTCATTGGTGCTAGTTTTCCAATGTCAGGTTTCTTATTTAACGGATACATCCCATAAACGACTGCTGTTTCTGGATACGCTTTTTCATAGTATGGTTTATCAATTCCAGTTAACAGACCTGGTCTGGAATCACGGCTAACAATGACTGTTGTCCTATCTTTGAGAATTGGCTCAAATTTGTCTCTTATAACCCATTCGCCCGATTCTAAATTGATAATGAATTTCACTCTGAGAAAATACCGTTTATTGCCAAGTTGTGATAGTATCATAGCTGCTGTTTCATCATTCATTCTAGCATCAACAACACCATCAATTCTAAATGTTGACCAGGTGTGTGATGCGCCGTCCTGTTTAAATTCATGAACACAATCTCGTATTTTTCTAATCAGACTTCTATTAGTTATTCTCTCTTTTGGTACGTCTTCGAGAGTTCTATCAAGATTGAATTTAATATTTTACCGAGGCTTGATTGTCGATAATCTCTCGAATTCTTCATTCATATAAATAAGACAAGTATTTAAATAGAAAAGTTTGTTTATATATAATGAATCACTGCAAATGGCTTATGATCGGATCAGTAACCCCATGCAATAAATCGTGTAGAGGTGAATTCTGTGGATATCACTTACAGAGTGTCAGAAATAATTCGACAGGCCCGTCCCCATGCATAAATTGTGGGGTGGGTGTGAGAGGAAAATCACAATTATGTATCAATTGTGGGGGTAAGCGGTTTAGAGAATTGAAACGTTATTATGATAAACGAATAAAAAACGCCATCATTGACCCTAACCATGACTCTGTCAAAGACAAAATCATAAAAACCCCTCAAGACTACATTAATAGATTTATAATTAAAGCAAATAATGAATTAGACAAATAGTATTATTATATAAATGGAGCAAGAATTCAGACCACATCCAATACTCGTTAATTATGAAATATCTCGTAATGGTGTTGTTAGACACTATAGACTAAAGAAACCCATGGGATATGTTAATAATCAAGGATATTTGTGTTTTACTGCTGGAGGAAAGAGATATCTCTGTCATAGGGCAGTCTTTGAGTGTTATATGGGACCGATTAAAGATGGCTGTGTTATTGATCACATTGACTCCAATCCCTTAAATAACGCGATTTCCAATTTACAATGCATTTCTCAAAGAGAGAATATAAAAAAAAGGAAAGACAGGGACTTGTAAGTCAGTTGGAAAGAGACCACTACAGTCATTTGATACAACGACGAATGAAAAAAGAGTTTTTCAATCAATGAATGCTGCGGGAAAATATTTTGGAATATGTATTCCTTCAGTACGAAAAGTTGCTGAAGGGATTTATCAAACAGCTATCTCAAAGAAAAATGGACATAGAATAAAGTTTTCATACGCATGAAATGACTCTCAATAATTACTATTAATAAAATCTATTTTTTTTTAAATTTTGTTCCGTATTTCCCCTCATTACTACTGATCGTCACGTGACTATCCTACTTTTGATATTGATTCCCGGATATGTAATTCGTGCGAGAATACATGTGAAATTGGATTGAATTAATGATGTGTGTGATCTCATGTACGTATTTAATGGTTATACGTATCAGGTATGTACGGATTTTGATTTTGTGTTATTGTTTCTTGTTTCTAAAGACTGTATTGAGAACAACAGTTAGGGTTTTGTTGGAAAAACCTGTACAGGGTAGACAATTTATTTGACAGAGTTAGCCGTGTGAATCCAAGGCCAGGGGTCTATTAATAGATTTTTTAAAAATCCCAATTACAAAGACACGTTAACAGCGTAGTTTAGATTTTGTATGAAAATGAAATTACTTTGTAATTACAAATTAAAATAGATTGTATGTGTGAAGTCAAAATAGTAAAGCGCATTACATGTAATCCAGTTTTTTTAGTGTGGTAATAAAATTCAGAAAAATATCATTCTCGATTTGACAGGGATCCCCATGACAGAGTTATCTCGTTATGTAAATCCATTATTATTACGATTATTTAATCGTAATATTATAGAAATTAATAAAAAAATTGCTATTATTTAACAGTTGTATTTCTTGTTTTAATGTTTTATTTAAATACTTAGCTTCCATTGAAATTACTACACAATATTCATTATGAAATGCTAGGAAAATAAATACACACCTACATATTGACACTGCAGTATTAGTCACCTTATATATAATATGAGCCGTAATAAGTTTGGGGCTTTAAAACGAAGCCCAATATTGCCAATCAAAACTCCCACGCCATTGACATGGTGTGGTTGAATTTTTTCAACTGCAACCAGGGTTAATTTCTTGGGTTGCTTTTGATTGGCAGATTGGGTGTAGGTCCGCCCCGTCGTTTCATGTTTGTATCGTCCTGTACTGTCCCTATCATACCATCCTATCATCTCATTGTATATATATCATCCTATATGTAATGTACTGTCCCCCCCACAACATATCTTCCGGAAGACCTAATATAGCATTTGTTACGTTAGAGCTTCCAATTGGGAGATCTATGTTTGTGGCCCTTGGGCTTATATAATGCGAAGGCACTAAATGAGTTCCAAGAATGTGCTGTCCCCCCTCTGGGCCTCTTTGACGTCGTTTGGCGCGAAAGAGGTTTCCAAATGAGGCTTTATGTTATATGTTCAATGTTTGTAAAGAAATCACTTGGATTTCACGTCTAATACCCATATAACCCGCCCTTGAACTCGATTGGGGAGTTAGGGTATTGTATAAGTCTTTAATGTATGTGCCCTTTCTTGCCTCGAAACTCGAATGAGGAAGAGACGGGCATTGTATATGTTTTGTTTTTTTTGTATATAGAAATATTTTAAAGATAAGAAAATACATTAGTAATAATATTCAATAAATGGAATTTCAAGATATTACATCTATCATCACAGAAATATCAAATTTAAGAAATCAAGGAATCGTACTCTCTGAATTTTTGAATGAAGACAGACTTTTGAATGAATTTGAACAAATTGATATACAATTGAAACATGGAAGATATGTTCTACCTAAAATGTATTCACTGATAAAAAGAATCCAAAAAGCGGTTAATGCTTCTTTGTATAACAATGATATTAATTTATTCATTCGGCTATTTAGTATAGTTGAAGCCATTAGAAAGAATCTCGGGGAACAGTACCAAGTTCGGTCAGAGATTGCTTTGAAAGTGAAATCTATAAAACGTTTGATTGATGCAAGTATTGAAACCCACAATTGAAAAAACGTTAGCATTTCCAATAATGACATCAGAAGCATTAAGTAACAGACTAGCCCGTGAGAGGTTAGCATTACTGAAAAAGTTTATACCAATTCGAGATAACGTGCGAGATAAACTACAACTTAGACAGCAAGCGCAGACTGACTTTTCTATTGGAAGCGAACAACTTTTTGCCCCTGTAACTAAAGCCACTAAAGATATGAAACTTGCAACAGAACGTGCTATATACGGCGACATCCCTAAAGAGGGAGCAGTACCTATTATTGATGTATTAGGAAAGATTGCTACAGAAACTGAAAAAACTCAGGAGGGGATAAAACAGCTTTCAGGTGAGTTACAAACTCAGCGAGAAATACAACAAATGGGTAATATTGATACTGATGATAACCCAGTTGAAGATGCTAGTGATTCTATTGAAAAAGTTTCCACTACAAAAGGTGTTTCTTTTAACGAGAAATTCACTGATAAAGCTATAGAAGAAATCAGACAAATTCAATTGTTGAAACCTAAAGAATATGCGTCATTTGGTGAATTCGCTGCCGAACGTTATTATAACAGGGGGAAATATTTAAAAGACGAGTATCAAAAAAACACAATAACCAAAGATCAATGGGTGGATTGGTTATTTAAAATTAATAAAAATGAACCCGGAAATTTAAATAAGAATACATTGGAATACAGATCTTTTAAAATAGGAGTTGATGCGTATGGTTTAGAACAACAACAACTAAAAGAACAACGAAAAGAACAACAACAAAGTCGAGGACGAGGTCGAGGTCAAGGTCAAGGTCGAGGTCGAGGTCGAGGTCGACAATCTCCAGAAATTCAAAACGTTTCCGAAGCAGAAAGTTCTTCAGGAGAGGGTTATGGAAGTTCTCATCGTGATTCTCATATGTGTCCTAGTAATATCATTAATGATATATCACGACTTGAGGTTCTTATGGGAGGTAAGCGAGCTGGGAATAACTCAGTCGAAATAACTAATGAAGCATTTGATATTTGCAGACGATTATTCCAAGGTGGGATAATTGATATTCATACGTATCGAGAACTCTTGGATGAGTTAATGGACGGAATTCCAGGGGAATTTAGTGGTTATTATAGCGATTGAAATTTCTAATTGCTTGCATTTAGAAATTACAAAGTCATTTTAAATAAGATGATAGTACACTATAATCACAATAAACCAACAAACGTGTATGTAATAAACTCAAGATTGCCCGTTTATAAGGCATACTATGGAGACGGCCTTGGAAATACCATGGCTGGTTTATTCACAAGAACAGCCCCAAAAGTAGCACCAATTGCTAAACAATTAGCGATGAAAGCCATTGATGTTATTCGTAATAAGGGAATTAACGCTGTTGGAGATCTTGCAGAAGCGGCCTTTTCTACCGCAAAGAATAGAATAACTTCATTGGTGAAATCTAGATTCGGACGAAAACCACCACAAATACTTTCAACACCGCTACCTTCAACAACAATGATGCCTGCAAATGTCAGTAAAGTGATAAATAACGCAGTGGAACAAAAACTAGCATCATTAGCAATGACTTCACCAGATAGTAGTAATATTGCAAGTATGATAGCGGGAAGCGGTCTTGGAGGAAATAGTAAAAATGTCAGACGAAAAAGAAAATGATAGCATTACTACATTTAGAAAAACGATAACGTTTTAGTATAAATGGCATTTAAAAAAATTGCTGATCCAGCGTTTGATATGGCAGCACCGGTGAATAAAGATGATTCTAAAATTAACTATCAGTATTATGCCTATCCTGCAAGAGAGCCTAATCAACGGGGGAGAGTTGAACTTCAAGTTCAAGATACAAGTAGATACTTTTTGCCGTGTGAGGCATTTATTGAAGTAGAAGGAGAGCTTGTAACAAATGTTGCAGTTGATACACCATATGAGAATGACCCAAATATCCGAGTTGGTTTTGTAAATAATGGCATTATGGCGCTATTTAACAGTGCAAGATATATCATTGATGGAAAAGAAATTGAATCAATAGAACAAAATGTTGATATTGCAACAACAATAATCGGACTTGCGAGATATTCTGATGATTATACAAGGTCGGCTGGTCCGTCTATGATGTTTGCTAAGGATACCTCTGATCATGCTGACCATGTTCAGTTTATTAAAGTACGAACTGCGCAAGCTACTGCAGAAGCTGATCAACAACTCGCAGCTAATCTAGACCGTGAAATTAGACCAGACGCTGAATTCGACATTTTAAAAAGGGTCAATGATAATTTCAATCTAGGATTTGCAACACGAAAAGGAGCATTAAAAGGACAGCATCGACGGTTTTCATGTGCAATTCCGTTACATCACATATTCGGATTTTGTAGAAATGTCAGAAAAGTCATCTATGGAGCAAAGCATACGGTTGTGTTAGTGCGAAAAGAAAATGACAATGATGCAATCTGGTGTGCTGATGGTGTTGATGATGGTAAAGTCATTTTAAATAAATTGACTTTATGGATACCCGTCTTGACACCAGCAGTTACAATAGAGCAAGAATTACTATCGTTTATGGACACAGGTGGAAAATCATTGCTAAGTTGGCTAACAACAACGACTGATACGAAGCAGGATAATGTAAATGGCACATTTACATGGCACTTAGCATCAAAACAAGGTGTTTCAGCTCCACGTCATATCTTTATAGCGTTACAGGATGCAAATCGAGTGGGTCGACAATTATCTAGTCATATGATATTTGATAAATTAGGGGTAAGTGAAGTTTCGTTGAGAATAAACGGACAACAAGAGCCAGCAGAGATTGTACATCTTAATTATGAAAACAACAACATAGCACGTGTATATCATAGAATATTGTCGTATATGGGTCGTGATCAAAATGTTGATACTGGTTTGCAAATATCGCAAATTGATTTTGAAAAACACTATCCAATTTATTACTTTTCATTGGAACATCTTGACATGATGAGACAATCTGTTGTTGATATATACTTCCAAGCTCGGGTACAACGCCCTGCTGGTATAGCCGATTATAGAGCAGTTGCTGTCATTCTCAGTGATAAATCAATGTTGTTAGAAGGAGTTGGCGGACGAATGCGACTTATTGATGCACCAGTGGAAAATCTTTGATTTTCCAAACATGTAGTTAGGATTTTCACAATAAGATCAATTGAAAGTGTAAATTACATTTTAGAATAGAATGACATATAGTATTGTTAATGTCCAGTTGACTGATGGTCAGGTCAAGAAATTGAAATCAAAGTCGGCTAAAGAATGTGGAACTACAATAACGCTGAAACCCACTCAAATGTCCGGTGGCGCACATAAATTATCATTGACAGATCGTCAAATAAAACATTTCAATGATGCGCTAAAGAACAAACGAGGAGTTCAAATTGATTTTTCGAAAGCAGCAATCGCCAGTATGATAAAATCAGGTGGAATATTCCCGCTGTTAGCTGCTATTCCAGCATTGATTGCAGCGGCTGCCCCAGCGGTTGCGAAGGCGGCAGCGTTAGGAGCCGTTGGTACTGCTGCAGGAATGGCCCTGAAAAAAGCTACTGGGAAAGGCTATAAAAAAAGGAAAGGGTCTAAGACTACCAGGAACCCCATATAATTGGTACAAGGGCACGGGCCTAAGAATACCAGCAACGGCTTATTAGTGGAAAAATCCCTAGGATTTTCACCAATGTCCAATTTTGATTTAATTGATGCTGTAAAATCATTATCAATAAAAAACTTTAGAGGAGTTTTCATGAGAGATCAATTACCGTCAAAACCAATGAAAAATGAAACGGGTATTATCAATCTTGATAACAGCAGCGGAAAAGGAACTCATTGGGTCGCATATGCAATTGATCCACGTGGAATTGTCTATTTTGATTCATATGGATTAGCTCCACCAAAAGAATTCATGCGATATGTATCCACAATAACAAAGTCATCTCCAATTTTTTATTCCACGCTACCAACACAACAGTTAAATGATCCACCGATATGCGGTCGTGAAGTATTAAACTTCCTTGCAGAGATATCTAAATTTCCAAGGAAACCACCACAAGTTGTTGTTAATGAATATACTAGCAGGCAATGGCAAAAACGATAGCGTTATGATTTAGAAAAACGTAGCGTTTTCGTATAATGATTGATATTTGGGGACGACCTTTATCAGAATCAAAAAAAACCAGAAACCGATAGTAAATTAGCTGTCGAAAGTGTAAAAAAAAATAATCGAAGATGAAATCGCCGAGACATTAAATTTGTCAAGTGTAGATCCTGGGGAAATAGTTGTATTTCAAGATCGCCAGGGCAAATTGAAATCTAGTAATGTTTCATTGGGTGATGTCTTAATACGAAGACGTGACGTCGTTGAAGATACAATAGCGTTATATTCAAATGATGGAAAACTCAAACCATGTGTACTTGTTTCTACAATCACAGATGCATTAAAAAATTTAAATGAAGAACTTGAAAAACATATAACAACATATACATCCCTTCGTAGAAATATTATCAATAAATTTTTTGGAACACCAGCGGTAACCTCTCCATCTCTCGCTGAAATTAAATCCAATTTTGATGAAATTAAATCCAATATTAAAAATATTAATGATGCTGGATTTAATATTATTAGAGATAACATTAGTAATATTAAAAAAATCTATCGAGGATATTACAAAATTTAAAACAGACAATCTTCCGCTACTTGAAAAAATAAAGATTCCTCATGAGAGGAATATCATAAATATGATATACACAGTTCTCTCTGGATCATTAGATTGGGAACCTAAAAAGAATACAATAACTCTCACTGTGTCAAAGCCGGGTATTTATCGATTAACAATAGTGTCACTGAATCAGTTTAATATATCATCATCGACTTCATATGGATACAACAACGTGATTTCAACGACTATTGACCTGGATGAATACAAACGGTTTACAATAACAAGCACTGATCCTAATTTAAATAAGACATCATTTGTATGGTACATGGAGTTTGTAGCTGATCTAAATTAGAATTTTTAACAATTAAAAACCACTTGAGGTTTTAAAATAATATGATTCCATCATCGCAATATCGCTATGATACCGTCAAAGAATTCTTAACAAAACTCAAAACACTCATTGATGAGTATGAAATAAAAATTAAAAGGTATCGCAGGAGAATTACCGCAATTGATGTTACAGTATACTCGGTATCTGGTATAATGGCCGGTGCTGGTATTATACTATCTTCAGTAACAATGGTAGCTCCGATTGCTGTCCCAATTGCTATTTCCGCGGTGACAACATTTGCTGGAATTGCAAATGCTATTACTAAAAAAATATCATCGTGTTCTCAAGAAAAACTTAACGACTATATAGTAAAACATCAAGCAGTATCTAACGGTTACTCACAATTATCCTCGTTGATGTCATCATCGATTGATGATACGATAATTACCGAAGACGAATTCTCCGCGATGATACTCATTTATGATACTGCGATTAAAAACGCTAGCGTTTTTTCATCTATTGCAAAATTAGACATTGTAAATAATAATAATAATAATGTCGCAAGAGATTCAACTACTTCAGCGGATAGCAGAAAATAACACTCCGCGGAAAACAAGCATGATATCAATATCGTCAACAAACCCTAAATTCAGTGTGAATTTTCCTTCACCTGTTTCAGTAAAGGAAATCGCGTTGGCAAAATTACGAGTGTATCATAGTTGGCCTAATATTAGATCGGTTTCATTTGGTGGTCAGAGACCTAATAATTCTCTGGTATTTGCATATAGGAATAAAAAAGATGACACTCCAGATTGGAACGTTGTTTCAATACCAACTGGGTCCTATCAAATTGAGCAAATTAATAATGAATTACAACGTAGAATAAAATCCATTACTAAAAAAGAATCAAAAATTGCGATAACAGTTCATGAACCAACGCTATCATCTACAATTGAAATAGGCTCTCCTGGGTATGTTGTAGATATTTATAACAGTTCAATAAGAACAGTATTAGGATGGCCCGAAGATCCACCTAGAAGTGCTGGTAATTCCACGCCCGAGCCTGTAAAATCTGATTACGTCACTGATGAAATAGGACCTGAAAATCCATCAAAAGGATATAAAAAATTCGAGGATATAAACTTCACAAAAAGATATCGATATAAGAATCAATATGGTGAAGATGTGTGGAGAATTCCATTTTTTAATGATTATATCCCACAGAAAGGTGAAATTCTGGAAATACATGAAACAAGTCCAACATTTGTAGATATTAAAGATCACATCCTTGATAGAATGAATAATGATTTTTTGTCGTTATTACCCTCGTTAAGATCTGGCTTTCTTACACAAGCTGAGTTTACTAGTGTAGTCGCCGCGGGTAATAAAATCATCGATGACATGGAAATATTTAATTCGAGGATTACTAATCTCTTCACTGATGAAAATAACCCGATTTCAAAAACTAGCTCAGCCCAAGATTATAAAAAAAATATAAATGAAAATCCAAATTATAAATTACCAGGATATAACGTTCCCGAGTTAAAGAAAAAACTCAGAACTGCCATCGACGAAGGATTTAATAAAATTTATCAATCATGGAAAGATAGCCAGCCGAAGCCTATTATCCTCACTTATAATAATTCTCCCGACGGCGACGGTAGACATATTGCACCGAACAATGTGAATATTTCATCAGTGATCGCACTTAATTTAACGTGTGATGTAATCGAAGGAAGTTATCAAATTAATATGGAACAATCAAATCAAGCCCGACAAGGTTACATTCTTTATTCATTTGCACCAACAGCACCCCCCGGATTTTTAATTGTTGAAAATCCGACTAATCCAGTCTATATGCAATGTCAAAATGATTTACTAACTAGAATTAATTTTACACTCACCGATCAGTCAAATAATTTGATTGATCTACGTGGTGAAGTATTATCGATTAGTCTGTTTGTGAAAAGCTAACAAATAATTTGTATTAATCAGCAGCAGGGAGGGTGAGATGACAACATATTTGCGACCGTAGATGGCAGCAATTTGAGGGTGGTTATGACAATGTATTTGCGACAAAATCGCTAAGGCTCCATTTGTAAAATGGGGTCTTTATTTTTTTTTTTTGGTTGAAATATGAGATTTCGTAGGAAGGTTCCATTTGGCATTCTGAGGCTTTAATCGATTTTGTCGCAAAAATTTGTAGGGTTCACCCTCCCTGCTGCTGTTCAGCAAATAAGCATGGGTAGTTCCACTGAAAAACAAAAAAAAGAAATTCTATTGTTAAAGCGTTTGATAGCATTGCAGGTGCACGAAAGGCCAAAATATTATGGGAATATCATGGCGGTGAATTTTATAATAGACCGTTTCATACTGGCTTCAAACAAATAATGGTATCTTCTACAGCACACAAAATCAAATCAAAGCGGCTGTCCTTAAATGGTGTAAAAGAACGCTCCAAAATCACATGTGGAATAGATTTAACAGCGATAACACCAATAGATACTTAAATAGTTTGCCAGACATCGTCCACCAGTACAGTCGTGCATGACATTGAAGCATGAAAACAGCACTTAGGAAATCCTCTTCGGCTGATAATAAAACAACAGGTCACGGTTGTCTTATTTTTAGATCCGAATTCAAAGAAGCAAACCACGTATGTATCAGCAGACAAAATACCACCTTCGATAAGGAAGTACACCCCTAACTGGACTGAGGTAGTTTTTTGTTGATATCATCACGAAACCATACCAGTCACGAAAACTCTCAAATATTCCTCGGGACAGCCCATTCAGGGATAATTTTACTAGAAGGAATTACAAAATATAAAACAAAACCCATCTCTAGCAAAGCTACAAAATTACTCACGCGGTTTTGGTTATCCTAAACAATTCAACTCTTGGATTCCCATGGCTTCTCTGACTCATTTGTCTTCGACTAGGCCTCAAAAATTATCATATCATACTCCTCATCTAGACTCTTTCCATAGACTGTCTTACAGTTTGCTGCATTCCCATGAAGACCCATCTTCTCAAGTATGAGCCTGGACACATACTCAACTATAATAAATTTCACACGGCCTACCAACTAAATTCGAGTCACTCGAATCAGCCAATAATAAAACGGACCTTGATTTGGAACTGGCAAATAAAAACGCTTCAACTTAATTTTAATGTAAAACTGCTGATTAGACTGCCTTACCAGAGGATAATGACTATAGCTACGTCTCACTCACTTCTCGTTCTCATACTCCTCTTCTTCAATCATGAACAAAACGAAAATCCTTATTTGCATACGCTACAAGCTCCTTTGTGCACTTTTGACACTCCTTGGACTTCTTCTCATAGCTGCTGAAAGTTGAACCTGGCAAAGAATCCCTTGGTGCAGTAACATCTGTTAAAATGGTTAAAGTAAAAAGAAGACACCTCATGCAATTTTTGAGCAATTTGTTTGAGCACTTGTTTTAATCGATCATTTGGATATCATTATGCGAAGGAAATATCCACCGACCTTACGTCCCTGGGCAATGTTACCGTATCTGAGACATTCGTCTGACGTGAGATACTGCCAGATAAACTAAAGTTAACCATTCAATACGATCATCGAAAATCCAAATCAAAGTATCGTCAGTCAGTTGACCATGTGATAAATGAAAAGTTTTAGGATATAACAGAGTGCACGGACATGTATCCGTCATGAACGCACTCTCAATAATATTGACAGGAATAAAAACAATATCATTATAAACGAGCTTTTGTTTATATGACGATCCCGGAATTTCAACATCAATAATTTATTTACTTCGTCGTGTTTGTTGTCTCTGGAATTATCACTCTCATTAACAAGCACTGGGTTATATCCAGTTTGATTAACCTTTGGAACTCTTTCTTCGATGCATTAATACCTCTATAATCATCCAGTATTTGCAGCAGGGAGGGGGAACAGACCAAATAGTTTCAGCCCAAAAATAAGGCTTCCTACTACGTTAGAATAAATATAAGCAACAATAATGCTAAAGTAAAGAGGGTAAAAAGACCACATTTATTTTCATGATAAAGCCTTCCTACCACGGATTAAAAATTTCCAAGCATCAAAGAGACACCTAATTGTGTTATATTTTTTTTCGTCAAAAATATTCAACTGGTGAGTCCCCATGTTTGTTTGTGGTTGTGTGTGTTTGTGTGTGTGTGTGTCTGTAAAAGGTAACGGTCACGTCGTGTAAATATATCATTATTTTATCAATAATAACGCTAAACATGAAATCTCGTACAGCTAAACTAGCTCGACAGCGACTAGAGGCAGTTAATAAATATCTTCCCATCCGTAGTTCTGTCAAGCAAAAGTGACAATAGCGTCAGGACTCTCATGTGGAAGTTACAGAGTGCTTAACAGTTATTTAAACCAATTTCGAGCCAACAAATAAACTTGTCACTGCAACTGACGCAGTACCAAAAGCTCTTTAAACATGCCTGGCCGCCTTAACACAGCTCAACCACAATCTCCTCAACCACCACCTGAAGTTCAACTTCCTCCAAAAACTAAAACTAAACTTATGGATCAATTTTTACCTGAAGGAATTGCCACCATCAATAACCCTATCAAATAATTAGGATTACCGCATTTGGATATCGTGATACATATAAAACCCGAATATACTAAAACTGAAATCTGCCGATTGGGTTAGGGATGTATATCGTTTCACTACTAATACTATGCTGATCAGGAAGATGTTAATCAGTTTGAAATTTTTAAGCAAGCAGTACATTGAACAAGGAAGACAAGAAAGGACACAAAGAGAAGAAGAAAATGAAGTCGAAACTTGAAAAACTTTGACAGAAAAAGAAATTACCCCCAACAAAAGTAATAAAACGCAAACGAAACAAGTAAGGAAAACGACATAAATCCTGGCCCAAACACCACTGGAAGTGGTATCGACACCTATAAAAGTGGCTTTGATAAACTTTGTCTTAGTAATGGCCTTGGCTATGTTAATCGACTAGAAATTCTGAATAGTGGAAGACAAGCCGGTAATAATTCTCCAGAAGAAATCAACAATGAAGCAGAGATTATTTACAGTATGTATCATGGACACTAATGTTTATCGGTCCCCAATCGATGAAATCTTTGATGATAATTATCGCAGTGATCGAAGGTATGCAACTGGATCAGAGACAAGAAAAAAAGATGATTTTACATAATGCTGAACATGGGCCTGCAAAGGCCAGGGTGATAATTTCGCAATTATCTACGTATAAAGGCATCTACTGGGTTGGATTTGATGATGCTTTTTAGGGTCTATTTAGAAGGTGATACTTGGAATAAAAGCTATTGACGTTGTTCGTAATAAAGGTATTGGTGCTATTGGTGATGTTGCTAGTAAAGCATTCTCAGCAGCCAGGGATAGATTAGCACGATTAATACGCAGACCGCCGTCAGCCTTCCGACCTCAGTACCACCGCAACCAGTATAAAGTTGCCCAGCTCCGAAGTTATGCCAGCAAATGATAGTAAAATAATAAGTCAAGCTGCAAATATAAAATTACCAGAGATTTTGGTGTACAGATATTGACTAATATGTACCCGTGTAGATCTCGCTGTACTCGACGCTGTGTCAAGGTCACTGACATGACCTCATAATGTCGTATACGAATATACATGTCTTATTGTAATATACAATAGTAGATATTTATAGAAGATCTGTTCAGAGCATTACGCAGTGCAACCTTCAGGTGACTTATCCAAATATGCAGCCTTGGCCAAGAATAGGATAAGCTCGCTAATCTTTTGTCTCACAAATGGGGATCAAAAGGAAGTTGTTTTTCAGGATCTACAAAGACGATTAAAGACGAATGAAAATATCCTGTTGTCAGAAGGAGCAAAGCAAACTATCAGAGACGCGTAGTTGTTACCGAAATACTTGTTTACTCGGAACAGTAATTGTCATCGTTGCATTCTCAGCCGCATATGTAATAGGACTAGATATAAAATTTAGTGTTTAGTTGGAACAGGAATTTTTGTTATTCTATCTGACATGGCGAAAAAAATATCTACGTGCGCGGTTAACACATTACATTCGTATACAACAATATTGTCCGTGGTTACACATACACACACGCCAAATTATCTTCGTTGATATCATCAGATCTCAACGATGGATTCATATCAGATCAGGAATTGGAAGAAATAAATAATTACCATGAGATGCTTGACAGCGTAAAATCTACGTCGGCGGCTACTTCATCGATGGAAAACAATATAATGTTCCATGATAATTCATTGTTGTGGAAATTTTCATTGGATTTGAATCTCTTTTCTGAAAATTCACTTGAACTGATTAGATCATAAGAATTGATTTATCACTATGTTTAGTTCACTTTGGTTGAGACGTTTGTAAACATTGAATTAAAATAATGAGACGTTTGTAAACACTGAATCAAAATGATGAGACGTTCGTAAACATTGAATTAAAATGATGAGACGTTTGTAAACATTGAATTAAAATGATGAGACGTTTGTAAACATTGAATTAAAATGATGAGACGTTTGTAAACATTGAATTAAAATGATGAGACATTTGTAAACATTGAATTAAAACGATGAGACGTTTGTAAACATTTAATTAAAATGTATGGTTATTAGCAAGGTCATGTTCGGCCCACTTGTTACCCATGTTGTAATCGGCTTTTTTATTATTCATTTCCAGGGAAGCCATCTGGTTTTTAGATAGGGCTATTCTAAGATACGTGTTAAATGGAATTTGTATTGCGTCATTCAAATTTGTGATCACGTAGCTTGTCACTTAATGTAGCATGTGATTTAAAAACGTGGTTAAAAACAGCCATTTTCTAGTAGATTTTTCAGTCGTATTTTTACACCGTTAGAGTTTAAAGTATTTTTTTATTGTTGATGCCAGTTTGTTTTAAAGTTCATCTACTATTGTGATTTAATAATTTATATTATCTAGAAAATATAACCAGTGCTTTCCTTTATAAAATTTATGGGACAAAAGAATTTAGTGGCAATTTATTATGACATCACAAACAGAACATTATCGATTGTGTTTCAAAGAGGAATTATTGCTATGAGTATAACAACCTCATCTGAAGCCATCGCCTTCCATATTAGAATTTCATCGAGATTGAAACCTGGATTTAAATTAGAACTTTTGGTGATAGGACTTATATTTTTCAATTCTATGATTAATTTTTGGTTGATATTCAAACACCGTAAGTCTTTTTTCATATGTTTATCTTGTTTTCTAGGAAAATGTATTATGTTTTTAAAATTCCAAAGCTTCATATATAATTTGAACATGTCGCTAATAAAAGAGATGTCAGTTTTCAGTAAGAATATTTACCTTCTTATAAAAAGATAAATCACTCATTCCGACTATCGTGTAGGACAGAGTTTATTCTTAAATTTATTTTCATTTGACTATGCAACTAATTAAATCTTGCGCTTGAGCTCACAAAACAGGATCAAATATCATATAATGCAAATGCCCATTCAAACACCTTCAATCAACTTTCAAATATTTCATCAGCTAGACCTCTAAGGTGACAATCTGAATACGTAATACTGACTGCGAAATAAATAAGGAATTATTTTAAATGAAAGAGATGAATAAATTGTATACCCATTAAATTGGTATTTTTATACTTTTTTATGAAATAGCTACCTGAGTGTCTCACCAGGCCTTTCATGCACAAATTTAACAAATTATACATGTGTACGGGCAGGGTATCATTGAATCCAATCTTCTTTGCCTTGCATGTCTGAGAGAGAGAGAGAGAGAGAGAGAGAGAGAGAGAGAGAGAGAGAGAGAGAGAGAGAGAGAGAGAGAGAGAGAGAGAGAGAGAGAGAGAAAGAGAGAGAGAGAGATTAGTTCAGTTTGTATATTATCAATTTATGCACACCAGCCTGCCATATACTTGTATGAATTAACAATTAATGACTGATTCCTTAATTAGAGACGGGTTAATTATAATGTGATCGGCCTTGTATTCTGGAAACAGTTAAAGATATTTCTGAGATGAAGCAAACTAACCACAATTACGTCTGAACGCACACCAACCCTCATAGTCTGAACAGTTCGTGTACGGCTAAAAATATTTCTCTTCATTTTCATTTCGCAAGGTAATGATGGTCACAGCTGGTCATGACGTCCTTTTGTCTACCGATTCCATGTTGTGGTCAATAGTTATTTGTGTCCTTTGTTTGCATGGATTATACATAGTATTTGTGAAAACATGTGCATCCTCGCTTGCATTTCTAAATTTCGCATTCATTGGAATTGATAATAGGAATTCCCTCTTTGACGCATCACCAATTTTATTAATTTACTACCGGAACTGTCCTTGGTTCGCCATTCCATTCCGAGTCCTCGATATCAACCAAGTACAATAATGTGTGTGTGTGTGTGTGTGTGTGTGTGTGTGTGTGTGTGTGTGTGTGTGTGTGTGTGTGTGTGTGTGTGTGTGTGTGTGATAACAGTTATCAACAGTGCATTAAGTAACATATTAAATACTGGTATACTCGTATGCTCAATTGAAATATTTATAGTCATATAGTTGTATGTTTAATAAAATGCATGCAAATATGATATTTGAATACATCATTCATACATGTTCAGACAAGAACCAGTCGTGCATTATGTTGAACTGCACTATCGGAATGAACTGAAAAAACAATTATGCAATATATTGGACTACACAGTAACACACAAGTTACGTCTGGAAAAAAGTATAACAAATATTTACGGATGTTTTTATTTCTGCTAGTCAAGAAGGAATATATGCAGTGAAGTTATAAATCAAGCAAGGCAATTTGAATTGAATTACGTGTTGGCAGGGTTAATCGATGTCTTAAGTCCAACTGATTTATTTAATACCAATTACATCATCTATTTGTTGTATCTGTAGTGCTAGCTATGTGTGACTATCGTCTCAAATCAGTAAACAAATCACATGTGGTTGCCTAAGGTCAGTCTTCCTTGTTTTGAATAAATATACATGACCAAAATACGTCATAAACTAACACAATAAATCAGCTGTCATATTTATTAAAACAACGATCTCTCATCGAACATGAATGATATAGAAGTGAAATTCTAAGTGGCTCAGTATGAAAAAAATTTAGCGTATGGTATAAGAGATTTACATTGAAATGTACGTCCACGTCAGGGAATATGCTCTTTGTATCATGCAAAAAAATTTTAGTTATTACACATTAGGAAAAAAGAGGCTAAAAATAGGTCACTGTTTGAGTGAAAAGTATCCAGTAATAGACAAGCAATATGAAAAGAAGAGGCTGAAAATAGGTCACTGTTTGAGTGAAAAGTATCCAGTAATTGACAAGCAGTAGGAAAAGAAGAGGCTGAAAAGGTGATTGCTTTAATGAAGAGGGTGCAGCAGTTGATACATATTAAGAAAACGAGGCTGCCAAGAGGTTGTTGTTTGTGCCAGGAGGTTGCAGTAATTGATACACCTGATGGAAAGAGGAGTCTGCAACAGAGATCTATGGGTAATAATTAGAATGTGACTTAATTTGGCATCTTTATACATGTATACGAAGCATGTACTCAGTAAGGTATGATTGTGGACAACAATTGATTTACCAAATGTAAGCTGGAAGTATCTAAATGAACAACGAATCGTCAAATAAATCGAATGTTTTCAGGAGATGAGGAAAGACTGCACCGATAAGTCCACACGATTTGATCGGTAGATTCAAGCACGTTGTCCGTTTCGCAAAGGCAGGTTGATATGATTTGTTTATTCTAAAACCTGACAGTGCGTTTTGCATCAGTCTAGAGGGCTCTTATAAATTATGAAACCCATTTTGCTTGGTTTACAGTATGACTTCTTATATTTTATTACCTTATAAATTCCGAATTTTAATGACTCAGTAAATATAGCTACATATACAGGTCTGTACCCACACATTTATTAGCCGCTAGATATAGGATCAGTCAGTTTTATGTAAGGATGACAGAGCGAAATGAAGTAGATGGATTATTGAGCTCTCGTTTATAATGTTTTTCAGTTAAATTTCAAATCTGTTCATAGGAAATTGTGATATAATATCGGTAAGTTTAATTTTGTTTATGTGTCGTTTCTGCAGTGAATTTAATACAAGTAAAAACTGTCTATTTATAAGCCTAAAAACTGAGGATTTTGGTGTGTATTTCAAAATTTAGTCTTCTATTCGTAACGAGTGCAAATAAAGTTGATCGCTAGGTGCCAGAAGTAATTGTGGTAATTGGTATGCTTAAAATTATTTTTAAAAAACAATTAAAGTATTGCATGTACGTACAGACTGAAGACAATGTGATTTATATCATTTTTCATCAGCAAAATTTCGTGAAGTAGTGAACAATTGATTTCATCTCCAATATAGCGTTTAATTATTTTCTAGAAGAGAGTGGAATTTAGAATCTGGAAATTTAGAAAATGACGACTAGCAGAATGTTTTCTTGCTACTTTACGAAACATCAAAATGTCCATATCTTAGATTGTTGCAGATGCAAATGTTACCTAGAATCTTGCTTAAGAATGCCTTTCTCAAAATAATGAGATTTATCCCAAACAAGCTCTGCTCTTTATATATTTTACATGCATAGAAAATTTATGATATCGCTTGTGATTGTTACACAATTAAGATTCTTTAATAATATTTTTAATGGATAAAGCGTACAAGTAATCATAAAATTATTTAGAATTAACAAACATAAATATAATATTTTGAATAAAAAGACAAAACATTAGACTGATTCTATAATTAATCTGAAAACATTTGTGCCTCTATGGGTATGCAAACATATATATATATATATATATATATATATATATATATATATATATATATATATATATATATATATATATATATATATATATATATAATTTTGACTATTTTCTTAAACTAAGTAGCAGGAAAGTTCGAAAACCAAGTTTTTCAGAAGTATTTTTTTCCTTGAATAAAAAGTGTAAATTTGAAAAGAACTTGCTTTTTGGTGATCTTAATCACAAATAGTCCTGAACGTTTTATTACATTCCAGATGTACAAAATTCAAAAATTGAATTCAACTGATATTCCAAATAAATTCCAATGTGGCATTGATGTGGCTGTAGTCCTGAAAGTAGTAATGTGTCAATAGCCTGAAACGTGATGTACTGACACCCTGTTGATGGATCACAATAATAGGCTAAGAATGTTCGTCTATAAATTCACGATATTCCAAATTAATACTTCTGCTCAAAAATAATATTGATAAACACTTTGTATTTCAGTGAATAATTTTATTAAATAAATCCTCTCAAATGAAATACTGTATATAACAATAAGAGTGACCGTGCTAATAATGTTAAGGCAAGAATTAGTAATTTCTCAAGTGACATTAACTAAACAGCTGACAATATGATCAGTATGAGGATAAAACTGCATTTGTAAAAATTTCAACAAGTTAAAATATATTACTAAAATTATAAAACTAAACACGGTAAACATTCGTTACGACAGGTTTATCTATAGGATAACCTAAGATAAGATAATGATCATGATATTAAACCTGACATCACAGAGAAATATGAGCTTTGTGTTATGTTGTTTTAAAATGAATGGCCCTTGTCAGATACACAATAAACCTGACTTTGGACACGATCAAGCACAAAAAATAAAAATCCATTATAAGTACAAAATATACGAAAAGCCAAGAAATAATATAAATTAAATACACATAAAACTTTATCTTATAAAAGTAAAGATTTATACTCTAAAACTTTCTTTTAAATATTTGTCAAATATACATGTGATTAAAATTTACATAAGAAGAAATGTTACAAATGTCATAAAAATTAAATGAAGCAATAAAATACTTTTATACACGTGAAATTAAAACTGCAATTATATTTTCCTTGTTAAAACTGATGACAATAAAGAATTCCTGCAACATGAAACTCCATCTGAATAATCTCTGATTTTTGTTTTTCATCTTTCTTTTGAACGTAAGGGGATTGGGATCCCTAAACTCATTAATGGTAGAGAGAACTCCACTAATATTCTAGTCGAAGTGCTGTATGTCAGTATCAAGATCAAACTTTTTTTCTCGATTGTGGAGTAATTTATCTGGTACTTATTTGACGTTTCAGGAAAAAAAGCCAATTGGATGATCTACACAAAATTGTCTTCTTTAAATAATGCTTCACCTATCCCATCATCATTTGCATTAACATAATTTTAAATCATTGATTGAAATTTGAAGCTGAAAGAACTGGTGCGCTCTTAAGTTTGGCCTTTAACTTACGAAAAGCCTCCCGACATTTGTCAGACCAACCAAATTTGGTTTTCGTACTCAACAATACAACGTGGAGCAAAATTAACAATAATAACCAGCCATAACCAAAACATCGCATCAGCTGCTTTATACTGCCAAACAAAGGGAATTCAGAGATAGCCTTAACCTTAACTTACATAGGTTTATCTTGTCCGTGTTCCAAACTACGCCCTAGAAATGTAGTGTAATAGAAGAACGGCAAAGCTCACTTTTAGAAAAATGTAAAATTTGGATCAATGAGTCTATCAAAATGTATCCGAATGATTTACAAGAGATCTTTCCAGGTGTCGTAAATGAAGACGTAATCGATGTAAATATCATAATCATCTAGACCAGTGTGTGTGTGTGTATGTGTGTGTGTGTGTGAGTGAGTGTGCGATTTGCAGTTTTAACAATGTTTTAGTTACATTGCTACGATGCCTGCTGTGTGGTAGTTTATAGTGATATCTAGCACTGAGGCATCATGCCGCCGATACGTAGCATCATGTCCCACCCTGTCACACTATCCTGACACAAGGCCGACCAGCACTAATACTAAGTGAGGCGACTGTTAGTACCATTTTTGTAAATCTTTGGTACGACTCGACTGGGGTTTGAAACCGTGACCCCCCGAATCGGTGGCGGGTGGTTTAAACACGTAGGCCAGATGTAATCATGTTCATTAAATGCGGTAAGTTACAAAGCAAACGTTTCATCCCAAACGGCATAAAGTTTCATTAATAAAGTCCATCTGGAGTTACGAATACTGAAATTTCCTTTGCCCACTTCGTTAGTGGAGTTTACTGGAATCCTTTAAAAGAGTCAACTTGGGTGACATATTTGCATCTCCAATGGTTTCAATGCAGGTATCGGTTCTTGACAATCGAAATGATTCTTTTGGTCATACTGTTTTCTTTATTGCTGCCGTTGTACATGCGGAAAGTGTTAAATGGTTTCGGCACAAGAATAAATGGCGAACTTCAATCACTTTTGTTTGGTTAGATGAAATTATTCTCCATCAAATGATGAATTTCTTTTTTTTTCTTCAAATATTTCTGACTGAAAGTTTTCTTTCTGTACGAATGATGTTTCACGTGTGTGGAATCCACTATTTTAACGTCATTGTAGATATTATTTCTTCGTGTTGAAAAACCTGGAAACAAGTACTCATATTCAAATGATAGCATCTTGAAATCTGTCTATCTTAATTATGTTGGTTATTTTTCAATCTGAAGCAATCCGAAATAACGCTCCGAAATAACGCGCCCTAAGAGTTTAAAAATTCTCGTCAGTTTTACCAGAAACTTGATACCTAAAATTTGCGCCAAAATTGAAAGTTAGAAGTGTTCGTATAAGAGTGAAATGGCTTTTCTCAATAAAATTCAATAAAATGCTAAGTGAAAGACTAACCGCCAAAGTAAACGTTATGAATCAGTGATTAATCGTCTTCTGTACGAGCAGGATATTCTAAAGTTTTGACCTTTTGCTCATCAGGATAGGAACTGACGTCACTGTATACGCAATTCTTGAATGTTTATATTAATATAATTTTTCTGGTATTATCGCAGTCTTGACCAACTCCATTGGCTGAGCACCACCTATCAAATAACTGCTCTTTGTTTCTTGCAAAGTTGACATGGGTCTCTTCAGTTCCTCTTTTACACCTCTTAAACCTTTCTCGATATGCCTCGGAAATAACTAGATAAATTCCTTAAATATATCATAATTGGCACATTGTTGTACTGACTTTAGACTTTCCTAGCTTTGCCAATAAGAACATTTTGTAACAATTAAGTTCAATGCTCTATTTCAAATATTCGGCAATTTTGTTTCAAAATGAGGAAAATATTTATCTTATTTTTTCTACAAAAATGGTTTCATAACTAATACTTCTGGTAATATAAAAAACTGAAACTTTTGTTTTAATGGACGGGACGTTTTCTACGTGCCAGTTATAAGAATTCTAATCCAAATTAAAATTCTTTTTATCCTCATCTCTTTTTACCTGCATTTGTATTTCCCTCTCTTCATTTTCTATCTGCATTTTTGTATTAGACTAGTTGTATTTCTCCCTCTCTTTCTCTCACTTAATTTCCTGCAATTGTAGTTCTCTTTCCTCTTTTTTGTTGCTGCATTTGACTCTTTTTCCTCGCTCTGAAGATTCATTAATTTTCTTTAATCAAGATTTCATAACTCTATTTCCATCTTATGTTTTAATTTCAAATTTAATGCTTTTATTTCAGGGACCCATAAGGCTTGCTATTAAAACTAAGGTACTTTTATCCAAAATTTCTTTTCTACCAAATGTTGGACCACAGTATTTGTAACGTTTTGCTTCACAAAAGAATACATAGCTTCTAAAATTCATTTTGTCCTGGATATTGGAGTAATTCATCCATTTTTAATTACCCAAAACTTTCCTGGATAGGATTTAAAATAATGTTTTCCAGTCTTGATTAAATTGTGAGAGCTAAGTTTCACTATAGATTTATCCAATATGCAAACTAATACCTGAAAGGTATGAAAAGTCGAATACAGCGTGAATTTAAATTGTCAAAAACAAAGTTTTCTGAAATTGTAAAAGTCAGTTCGTATCTCGGACGAGACCCTAATTCTCTCATACGAATATATGTTCTTAAGCTAAGAAAGAAACCAATAAGGTTTGTCAAATTCAGCATAGTATCTCCTAGAATATATAGTAAAAGTTTAAAAGAAACTTGGTGTACTCTTAATTAAATTACTTATAATTAAAAACGTATATATATAATTCAAAATGTGTAAAGTCCCAACTGTATTCCTTCGCTATTCCAAATAATTTCAAGGATTGAATGTACTTCAAGACTCGAACGTGGTGACGTGCCCATGACCTGTAGTGTGGTGATGTGCTAAAGGTCTTTTGGTGTATCATATTAATACAGTAGTATAATGCAAACATGTTCTTCCTTGAATTCATTGTAATTCTAATTTAATGATTCTATCCATAAATAATATTGACAAGCACATTATATTTACTACGAATAATAATTTGATTAAATAATTCCACTCAAATTAAATACTGAAAACAACAACTAGAGCGATTCTGCTCAAAATGTTAATGCAGTAATGAATAATTTATCAAGCATACAACATGATACTGTCTTGTATATTTTAATTTACCTTGCTTGTCAGTTAGTTCTTTCATCATTTGTTTTTATCACATGCTATTGTAATGTAACAGTGTATGTTGGACTTGACCTTATTCAAACTTGAGTTCATCTGCTTGACCCGAATTAACTTTGCTTAAATATTATTCTGTGTCGACAACTAATACATAGCTAAATTAATGTGTATGGGATTAAAATCAGTATTATTATTAATTAATGGAAGTAAACATGACTTTTTGTATAGGTATAGGATTTGGAATTTCCTTAGCGTATTTTACATAATCCAGGTTTTGATTTTTTATTTCGTAAATATTAGGACCATTCTAGAAGGTTATTTTCCATTAGATAATGATTTTTGTTTTAGAACATGCTTATTCTGATCTGAGATAAACTATATTATCTTGTAACTGAAAGGATTTGTTTTCAGTTGCTCCCTAAAACCTAGAATTTCAAGTTATATATTGTGTCCAGTCTTTCAGCTTTGGCTGGAGATTTTATGTTTTCAAATTAGTGAATTCAAGTGTTTATTTGCTCTGGAAATACAAGCGTGCTGTGGCAAAATTCTTCAATAGAGACAGTCGCAGACATTTACGGTGATTTTCAAACCTGGAATTATCTTACTATGATTTAGCAAACGACTTGTCTCATCAACACTCTAGAACATGCTAAAGGCATATGATTGCCCATTTAGACTTATTCTGGACGTCTACTGAAGTTGTTTCAGGACTGCAAATTATTAGGACATGGATCTGTAATTATTTGATATTTGTTTTGAGATTCAATTCGCAACATCGAATTTTTTTCTTCTCATTTTCACTTTGTATTCTATGGAAAAAACTATTTGTAACATTTTACGAAGCTTGTTGTATAGCACTCTTTTATGTTACTTTGACTCTTATCAATGCAAAAACTATTAAGCAACAGTAGAAACAGGATGAGGTCAAAAGTTCATTTGAGACAATTTGTAGGTATCTGCAAGATAAAATCTGTTACTAAACTTATAATAAAAGAAGATAGTAAACGTAACAGATTTACACACGCCAATAGCATTGCCCTTGACTCAGATTAAGAAACTAATCTTAGTACAAGCTATGTATTAAGTTGTTTACAAACTAAATAGCTCTAGTCAGGCACACAGCGAACTTAAATGTGGACAAGGTCAACTACAAATTACATATGTATACTTGATATGATCATAAGGAAATTAACAAACGCAAATTAAATATATCTAATGATTTGTTTCTTGTCGTGTGGCAGTCATTTATTTCCTGTGAAGGTTTATTTCCGTTCTAAGGTTATTTCATTATTTCCTTTTTTTATTCTTGACTAATTTATGTATACTCTTTCTTATAAGTATTGAAATACAATCTCTAGTTCTCATAGCAACAGCTTTGATTGTTATGAAACCACATTCATATGTCCTCATAGCTGACGAGATGTGCATCAAGATAGTATTTCTCAGTAATTACGTAATATAATTTTGAATCCTAAAGATCATTACACTTGATTTAATTTTGTAGTCAATTTGCTTGTACGTCTGCTTCATTGTGCATATCATGAACTTTTGAGGTGTTGACCTCGACCACCAATTTTATCATAGCCAGCTATCACATATATTTGTCTTCAGACGTCTAGTTTAGCTTTAACTTTACTTTTATTACAATAGTTGGGTTAGCAAAATGAGCTACAAAATCGGTAAAAATCGTATATGCAGCAAAAAAACATAAAATATCGTTTCGTAGCAGAGAGATAATGCGCGATATGCTGCATTAAGTTTGATAATTGGGAGTTGTGTATATGCATAGGCAGATCTCTTGCTTGTGTATACGTCAAACTCTCTTGAGTGTTGGCCTCGTGGGTAATTTTATCCTAACAAGCTATCAGAGTTTATTTATCTACAGACATTATTTAGTTTTAATTTGAATATTATTATAATTGTTTAATAAGCTAAATAGGCTATTGGGCTTTAATAGTCCACCATTGCCTTTAAGACGTTTACATGTAACATAACCCCTAAAGCGCGTTTAGGCACAGCCAGATAACACGCTATAACATGCAACTTTGAATATCGGCGATTGTGTAAATGAATGATTGTTTTATGCCTGGGTTGATCTGCTTGTGCAGTGTAACAACATGAATCATAAACCTGTCATTTTAATTGATTTCTTTTTTACCTTGAACATTTATTACAGTAAGAACATGTTGCAACATATATATCACTACAAGAGGAATGAGAATAACTATAACATACGCTGACATATTTACAAATGCAAATACAGAGAGACATGTACAGGACGAAATATGTAATTAGACGACTAAAATGCATCCTAAATATTAGGACGTACTATTGATGCCCGGTGTCGGTAATAACCGGGCTAGAGAGTGGAAGTTGCGTCGATTTGCCACGTTTCTTTCTACTAGCAATTAAAACTATAATACTTGAATTATAATTCATAATTTCTAAAATTAGTTTGTATTAACCTAACATATATTTTATGCGACTACGACGCTGATATATGTTATCCTCCTAACAGAGGTGTAATTACAGCACTGAATGAACACTCAAAACATCGCTAACATTTGCTTGAATGGTTTAGCGCAACACCTATGCCAATTAATCAGTTCTTAATTTGAATTAATTACAATGTTTTTAATTCACTTTAATACGATTTCACTAATATGTGACCATCCGACTTAATATATTTTTATTTTACAAAGAATGGTAGCCACCCCTAGATCATATAATATATGCTACTCGAGACAGCTAATGTGGCCAAGTGGTTTTAGTATCTGCCTCGAATGCAGCAAATCGTGGGTTCGATCTCTGGCCGAGTCATACCAAAGACTTATAAAAGAGATACTAACAGCTGCCTCGCTGGGTGACTGAGTGGGACCTCACACTCCATGTCTGCGGCATGATGCTCCAGTGCTAGACATCACTATAAACTACCACACTGCAGACATCGTAGAGATAAGACTGAAAAATTGTTTAGGCAACCTTAAAAATCCAAATCATCCCCTCGCACACACTGTACTACTCGGTTCTAACCGGTTTTATCAGCCATTTTATAAAACTCTATCCACTTCTGTCCAATGGAAAGCATACCTCCTGTGCAACGGACCCTAAGGTTTATTAGGAAAACTAGAGACATTCGTTGTCAAAATAAGCTAAGAAGCACCAAGGCAATGATCACCCTGAAAATCAAAGTTCCTGGATTAGAGGTTACATTTTATGAAAGAAACCAGCATGGCTGAGAGTAGAAAAGTTGTCAATAAAACTCATGGTTCCCTGCTTGTCAATCGAGTTATAGAAATTAAGATCTGGGCCAGTGATCTCCAGAACAGTTGTGGTTAACCAACAGTAAAAAACATAAGAAAAAGCGCATCTTACAATATCTGTATTATCTACATAATACTCCGTTTTAATTCAATAATTACGTTCACATTTTATCTCATGAAAAATTATATATTAAAATCAATCAAAGTTATCTTTAGGAACTACTTCAGCTAACTGTAATATCCGGCCATGTTCTGTCATAGATTTATAATTTTATTAGATTCACGTTGATATTTAATTTAATTTTTAAAACATATTCAGGACATTTAAAATAAATAATTAGGATCATAAACCTACCAACTTGCAAGGTTTGGGCCATAAACTATTTCAACTTAACCATTCCTTTCAATATAAGGCTAAACTCATCATCAAGCTTAGTCATGGTCGATATCAACGGTCACGGATGGTTTGGCATTATGAGGACAAAACCCAAGACAACCCAGCTTCACCTCATAAAAATAAAACATAGGGTACAAACCTAGCGTGTATCACATACATTTAATAATTTAGGACAGTATCTGATCTTTGCAATTAAAACAAGTAATTAAAACTTGTAATTTATTTTACATACATTTCAATTATTAGTCGCAGCTTTCAAAGCTTCAGCCTTAGGTTTTTTTAATTCAATATATATATATATATATATAAATATATATATATATATATATATATATATATATATATATATATATATATATATATATATATATATATATATATATATATATATATATATATATATATTTATATTTATATTTATATTACACTTTATTGTGGCAATGCGTAATAATTCTTTATGTAACTTTTTTATTTGCATTTTAAAATTATACAAATCACCAGGTATTGATATGGTTTGGTTTTCATTCTTATTTGTTTCTATAGTAAAATATATATTTGGAATTTTGGGTGGTTGTGGAGGTGTTGGACTGTCTCTGTTACCAATGGGATTTTATAATTATGTTTCTTTCTTCGACTATCTTTCCTCATTATAACATCTCTACTTTGTAGTTAGGGAACCTGGTTTTGCCACTTTGGGAACTAATGTAATTGTGAAGCAGTCCTAGTGAAGCAATCCTTATTTCCCGTCCCGTCCCAGTCGTGTTGATGTATTCATTAACAATGACATTAAATTCGTCATGGCGTATGGAATTATGGTTTACGCATTTACTCATCAATATTAGTTAAATTATTTTTAGCACAGGCTACAACCGGATCGTATTTTTAGATTTCATTGCAAGATAGCCTACCTTTGAAATCTTTGTTTTAAAACAAAAATTAAAAAGAACTTCTATAGTTGTAGCAAACACTGGAAGGCAAAAGGAATAATAATTACTAATAAGTGACAGTTGCTACGACAACAGTTATTGCATCAAAAGGTCAACAATGTTGAAAGTCCTATATAACGTTTATATCCTTTTTGTTAAATAGTTCTACAATTCGATATAAATATCTAATTAATTCGTAATTTCAGCCTAAAATTAATTTTGCTATCTTCAGGTAAAGAGACCTACCGTTTATTTATTTAATTTTCGTTCTGGCAGTATCCACTTGTGACATGAGATAATAATCCATAGCCTGACTCGAAAATATCAGAAATAATCTGATTTGGCTATTCTTTCATGCAAACTGTCAGCTTGTGACTCTATTTCAAAAGTAAATATGCTTTTCAAGCATACTGTTTCCTACTGATAGTTTAATTTATTTTTGAGTAGCGAAGTTCTTCATTTTTAAGGGTCAAACGTTAGAACAAAAAGTGTTTCCAGGTTTAAACAGGAATGACAATATTAAATTTGCATCTTCTATCCAAATACAGGCTTCAAATGGAAATGTTATTAAAGAGTCTTAGGTTAGAGCAAAAAAAGTTTTTACAGGGTAAAACATGAATGACAATATTAAATTTGTATATTCTATCCAAATACAAACTATTATCCAGCATCCACTTTTTATTACAATCCAAGCACAAATGCTACAATCCAGCAATCAATGTTTTGCTTCAATCCAAACCCACTCCCGAACTATAATACGAAATACTGAAGGGGGGGGGGCGTACACCAGACAACCTATAATTACATACACAAGGCAAATGGATTATTTTTTGAGGCTTGTTAATATATGAATCTGTAGAAATCAGGCAACGAAACTTTACAGCTCTTAGCAGTGAAAACAAACAAAAACAGAATCGATGCATTTAAATGTGTCTTCTCGAAGCACCGTTAGAATAATTTTCGTTATAGTAAATATGTATTATGTATCTTCAGTTATATACTTGATGAGTCAGTGTTATAATGCTAATAATGGTTCCTTCCGGTAGATTCTTGATTTTGAACTATTTAGGCTTGCCTGTTGCATTCTTAACATGTACGGACTCTTCTGCAATGTACATGATGCTTTATATTTTCCACCGGTAGTTGTATGATTCTTACATCTGAACTAAAACTTCTACAATTTAGGTTATGTTCTACGTATACCACAACTCTATCGTTTTAAACAAACTAACAGAAAATGTGAAAACCAAAACGTTTTGAAAAATTCAACAAATAATATTTTCCTAAAACACAACAAGCTGCAAACATAGAAACATTTTCAGTGTATTGTCAGATACTAATTTTCGTTTCAGAACATCTACAAACTAGTGTTCATATTCAAGCTAGAGGTGTTTTAATTCATTCCACCTTGTGGCTGCAGACGTGATGTTTCTGGTCCACAATAATAGTAATTTCTGGATTCTGAAGATTGATTACATGAAGGTCTCAACATCCGGTTGTATTATATTAAATTTCCACTAAGTGGAACATGTACAACTAAATTAACTGCATGATTAGCATGGCCATCTGTATGAACATACTCCTTTAAATATATATATATATATATATATATATATATATATATATATATATATATATATATATATATATATATATATATATATATATATATATATATATATATATATATATAACCCACAACACTTTTCCTGAAGAGGAGTTTGAGTTATAAATTCAATTGTGCACTGATGGTGTGTCCAAAACCTAATTCAAAGTAACTAAATCCTAATGATTATTGAACTGATTTCATAACATCAAACAACCGCAAATGAGCACATTCGTCCTGATATTTTCCCTATGAAAACAAATTGACGGAACCATATTTGTCAAAGTTTGACGAAATATTTCTAATGGGTTCTAGATAAGGCTTAAGCATCTCCGATGGATTTACAATTATCACATTTTATTTAATTTTTGCTGAATAAAAACTTAAATATCATGTGAAAATTCTTTTTGTTTCATGACCAGCCAAATGAGTTGCATAGGCTAAACTAGGATTTGCCTATTTGTACAACCTTGAAACAGCAATTTGATTGCTGGCGGACCACTGATCACCATCAGGTACCTTAAGTGGTTACCATTATCTTTCAAGGACCACGTGCGTAATAAAATAGGTAACATGTACTTCTTTAGCTTCAGTTTCGTTATAAGCCCCATGAATTAAAAAGGTGACCTTAAAATTTCGTTCGTGTTGAACGACAAATGATTGTCGTTTGTCACTTGATCAAAATAAAGATAATGAGTAGTTAAAAGAGGAACACTGCCATCAATATTGTTTGACTGGACCAATTTCAGAGTAAATGCGACCTCATCAAAAGTCTAGCCAATACACGTGTCCGCTAAATAAATATATTCCTGATCAACATTATTCTCGTGAGTTTTCCTTGTAACAGATCTGGGTGCTGCACAAGTTGGGTATAAATCAGATATTTCGTTTAATGGGATCAACTTTCTTATCCAAAGAGGGCTTTTTATTTGCAGGTGGATTAACCATATCCATTTATTCATCTAAGTCATTGCATAGTACTAAATTTGTAATACCATCGAGGGGCAAAAACCACACGCTTTTAACTGACATGGGCCGGAGGATAAATTAGATAACAAGTTTACACAATGGAGAGATTATAAGCAAAACCACACTCTACTCCCTGGATACGAAAGCACGTATTAAAAGAAGAAATGTCAGAAAATAGCATAGTACCTGATAATAGACGACCTTGAGAAGATACAGTGTCCCATTTACAATTTAAACATGTATAACTAAGTAAGGGGTCCTCATTATTTTTAATATATCTACCTCTTACCATCATCGGAACTCGCGACATCACATTCACTGAAATTAACTCTTCCACACTTATTACAATGATAATTCTCTGGAGATGATCTTACTCGATTTTGACAGAAGTTTGAAAAATTCGCTTCGACAGAAACATGGGTAAGTTTCGAATTGTGTTGTGCCCTTGATTGTGCATACATTGTGTATCAAAAACGAGTGCGGCTTCCACACTGAATACATTACCATGCGGAGACGAAAGGCTGAAGAATAAAGAGGTTAAAGTTCCATGATAAACATGCCATTTTGTTAGACGGGATATATGAATGATGTCTTAAAGTAACCAACGTTATGTCATAGTAAACCGGCTTCCTTCAGATATGACCTTACTCGTTTATTTGTTTCTTGACGGATGGCATATACGTGTACAAATCCATTTGGCTGCAGGATAAGAGTAAGGAATTATTAATGAAGTTTGTTTGTAACAAAAGAAATGGGGAATGTTTTCATGGATTTTTCTCTCTTCATACGGATGCCAAAAGGTGTCGTGTATAGGACATTACTTCCTTCTTGCCAAAAGTGGTAAAACAATGTCGTATAAAATCTGAAGTCATCAGAATTGTTCGGTTTAGAGCGATGAATAAATTTAATTGTATGACAAGTTTTCATTATGAAATGATGAATAAAATGAAGGATGGTTTCGCTAATATTGTTTGTTACCTTATGTCTTTAGCTTAGAAATGTTGTGTGCATCGATGGCGAAATGAAACGTCCTTAAAATATTGGAAGTTACGTCTTACTCCACAACGTTGTCAACCGTGTACGTATGTTCATATTCAATATTGTGATTTTGTTTGTATCCATGCTTTGAATTATAGAAGCTTTTCATTTCTATTAAACATGTTAATATTCGAGAAAATGTTTATTGAAAAGAAAGTTGTATTAACAAGCTCTTTCAACATCTCTTTAGAATGTGTGCGATTAGCCACTCATTATCAACTTAGGAAAAGGACAATAATGATTATAAGTAGTATTAGTAGATCTAGCCAGTCCTTAATATACTTGGAATAGTTCTTCGGCTGCTTGGTCAACTCATAGTGCTCAATAAAGACACTATACTGCTCCTGAAGACAATGATGCATTTAAATTTGTCCAATCAACGTTTATTTTCTACCTTTGGTGGGATAGAAAAGAGGCACACATGACGGGGAGAAATCAAAAGTGCCACATATGTATAATTTGTGCCTAGCAACGTTTGGCGAAGACCCCAAGAGCGCAGGAAACCAAAATGAGACGTGGTGCAGACGCAGAGGCAATACAAACAACAGCAACAATATATGCAGGAACAACAACCATAACAACAGCTGAGTAAGCAATTCATAGTACTTCATACCGAGGATTCAGAAAATTAGACCTATAAGACCTCATCAGTACCTGTCTCTGCCAAGCCTTTGCATGGAAACAAATGGAGGGGAAGATGTGCTGCCTGAAGAGCTAGCCTCGGGTGAAGTGGACACTTTGAGTACAAGAAAATCAAACAGACCCTTTCCAAAGCCGCCGAAATATCTAAAAATATTCTTTTTTTTTGTTTATCTTTAGGTTTGTATCTAAAACGTAACATCTAACCCAGTCTAATAGTGTGTATATGTTTTCAAATGTTCTTGCTTGCGTGAAATAATGCATATTTAAAATAAGTCCTACATTTGTATTATATACTTCGTGATCAGTAACTCTTCAATTACTACGTGTTGTCTGAGTTTGTCATTATCTCAATCAAATCTCTTAACTGGACACCACTTATCAAATAATTGTTAGTTTTACCCCGCAAGTCCAAAATAGGTTTGCTCTTTATTTTCTGCAATTTCTACACTTTTGTCGATATGTTTCATATACCAACTCAGGACCCATCAGGAAACATTCATAAACTCCACCATAATCAAAACCTTCTTATAGTTCTCGAGTTTTAACTGTACTGTTTTAGTCTACAGTCCAAACCAGATACAGACGTGCTAATCAAGCCCATATGACTTTTAGCCAAACTTTAATTCCCTAAGAAATATTCGACTATGATATTTGTTATTTATTGCTTTACTTCCAGATATCAAAATGCCTGGCCAACGCGACGAATTCGTCTTTTTCATAGTCTCTAACACTTCCTTCGCTGGATTTGAAACAAATTTTAATAATTTCAAATCGTTAATGATTCTTGGTTTTACTGATAATTTTACAAATATGTCATAGTAAAATTTTCAAGATAGACAATGGTCTTTTGAAATAAAGACATATAAATTCCAAAGTAATTTAAATTTCTCTAAATGATTTAAAGGAATTCAGATTGATTTATGAATATATGATCTTAACATAAATAATAGCAAGTAGCTAACCAAAAAGTGCAGTCAAACTGAAAAATCAGTTTTAAAGAAACTTCGAATATTTTGCATTAAATCCCAAAATATCCTAAAAATTCATTCACAAGTCTTCAAGTATAGAAATTTATAAAGTCTAATATCGAATAAGCTGACGTACCAATGTCTTTAATAGGTTAGTGTATTAGTCTCAATGATGTATCACAATTTCATCCAGAATGTCTTGAATTGAATTCATATCGTCCTAAAATGGCGTTTCAGTCCAAAAACCAATGAAAACTTTGTAACTTCAATGAATAATTTTAGTAAATTGTTTATCGCCAATTTTATCCAAATACAAAAAAAAAAATAAGTCCACGGACCAAACATAAAGTGGACATGAATAATTATGTTGACCTAAATCTTATTTAAAAGCTGACAACTCAATAAAAGGACCAGACTGTGGGACACAAGTTAAGTTCTAGAACATTCTAAGTTTTTGCAAATAAGTCTAGACCTTAACAAACGTTACCAACTCTCTTGTTCATGAATAACCATTAGCTTAAACTTCAACCCCAATCAGGGATACAAATTAAGCAGACAATATACCCAGCACCTCGTATCTCATATTCAGAATGGTATTATTTGTTTTCATGTTCTATGGTCATTGTCAGTTCATTCCCTGTTAAATATTAATAAAAATTATTTTAATTAATAATAAAGTTATCACAAGTTCGTTATAATTTATGCTGTTGTTTCTTGGATCAAAAAATTCATCATATGTTAAGAGCATTCATACAGTATTTGTATTTTCATACAGTACATATATTATCTATATGGTTTTTAAGCTAACCCTGCCGTATTTTAACAAGTCCTAATAGCATTTTCTGCATGTTACTATCCGTACAGCAAATTTTAAAAGAATTTGCCACAGATTTATAATGTGTTTTATATTAATTTAATGATTAAAAACAAAAAACATTTAAATAAAAGTTAACAAATAGTTGATGTCGCTTGTAATTAAAATAGTAATTTCCTGTATAAAATATTGGTATCTCTTTAAATTCATTTGCTATATTAGGTGGTATGGCTAGAGTTAGAAAATTTGATTTATTTAATTGGTTTTCTGGAAACTAATGAGATGCATTGCCTTTTAATCATCCGAATTTAATTTTTGAGATTTCTTTCTTTAAATGTATGTTTAATTGTTTTCGTAGAGAATTTAAAATTAATAAAATTAGGGAATATAATTATTATATGACGCACTTGATGTATATGGTAACCTGGTTGTTATAATATCTATGTTACGTAGTAATGGGGCAGGGCACCGTCATCTTACAATTTTAAAATAACTAATTTCACGACGACTGGGCCATGCTTATTTTAACAAATAATGTGAGCAGGGGCAGCCGCGAGGGTTTTTCGCATGCAATTGGATGAAATTTGGCCCATAATTGTTTTGTAAATATTTGATTCTTTGAACCATGTCAGGAACTATTTAAGATGTATTCCTGAAGGTTATTCTCCACTTCTGTTTCTCCTCTGTTCTATTGTGTCTCATGAGATACAATATATTCATTCACACGTTTTCTGTATTATTTTATTTCAGTTTATTTACAAGAAAATACCACGAAGATGACGACGCACTTCAAACAGCTGCTGAAATTGTGCCGTCGCTTTAGAAAGCTCAAAGCAGTAGTCACTTCAGGTATATATACGTTTAATTTTAAAATCACCGAGTGAACATTAAAATTATTACATATCTGACAGCATTTATTCTCTAGTCGATACCAACAGCAACTATATATATATATATATATATATATATATATATATATATATATATATATATATATATATATATATATATATATATATATATCGATGATACTTTCATCTCTATCAAATATGGCATTTTTACCGATGAAAAGATTGATATGTAAAATGATATATAATTTCCCCGCATTTAACGCTTTTAACAAAATATGTTCTTCTTCGAACGTGATGCTAACTAATTTAAATAAGGTACACAGTTAATTCTTCTCTCTTCCAGTATTGCTGGGCATGGCAATTTTGATCTTCTACTTCATCAGGGTAAAACCTGATCCAGCAACAAATAACATTATACTTGTACAACAAAGCCACTCCAAGTTACAAACAACGAGCAAGACGTTCTTAGAAATTTACAAGGGACTCATCGCATCTACAGAATCACCATACGTTCCAGATTCTATACATAAAACAAGTTCTGATATGTCACACACAATTATAGAAGACAATAGCAATAGCGAATTACGTCTTCGAAATTTCACGGCATTCAATTTAACTCATAATGGCGATATGAAACATATTTACACTATAAGCAAACAATATCCATTCCGTGAAGTTAGGGATTTCCAGTGTATTCCCACAAGCACGATTCCGTCCTTTGTAATCTGTGTATATTCGATCCAGGAGGATGTATATATATCAGGTTCCCTACGACAGTCAGGAACCTGGGATTTAGATCAGACGAGACTAGTACAAGGAGCATTAAATAGATTTCCTGATGCAATGTTTGTCGATGTCGGGGCTAATATTGGGTATTTCAGTCTGCTTGCACGGGCAATGGGACGAGCTGTGATCGCTATTGAACCTACATATGCAAACTTTCTTAGACTCCAAGAAGGAGTTGTAAGAAATAAGTTTTCTGATAACATCCTTCTATTGAAATATGCGATATCTGACGAACGAACGACAGTTATAATGGGTAAAGATGATCATAATCAAGGTGGAATTGCTGTAGCCAAAGAAATTCGAGGTTTCACTAACAACTCGCTGTCAGTTGAAGCTATAACCTTGAATGACCTTGCCAGAATCATTCTATCCAGAAGATCATTATCAAGATGGACATAGGTACGACTACGTTTCAAAATAAGCCCTATATTCCGTCAAGATTCGTAAATATTTCCTTATTTTGTAAACGTATTAAGAAGACATAACTACAAATCGTCTTTGCTTTTCGGAGCAAGACGCAATACATTTCACAAAGAATATGTATCCAAACAATGTTAAGATCGATTTCAATAAATTCGGTCAAAATCTGTTCGATCAACATTAAGATTAATATGAATTCATGAGATTCTTATAAAACTTTAAAAAATACGATCTTTCTCTTCCAAAACAATCTATCTCTTTATCTCTCTTTGTGTCTCTAAAACTCTCAATCTATCTTTGGATGGAGAAAATGTCATTTTTACTCAAATACAACACTTTTTATATTCACCTAGTGTTCTCCTTCAGATAATGAGAAATCTAACTAAATAAAAATATTTTTTTTCTTTTCGTTTTTATGATCAACTCCAGTTTATTAAGTTGGTTAAAACTGTAACCAGAACCAAAACATTCTTAGCGGAACTTGCAAGTATGAGCTAAAAGACATATTATCTTATGGGAGATTTTATTTTTAACAAATTTACAGAAATCTCATTCAGTATTTTATATTTCACAATTAAACGTATTTGATAGCTATGTAATGTAATTTCTGAATCTTAAGAGATAGAGAGAATGAAAGACAGATAGAAAGACAGAGAAAGAGACAGAGAGAAATAGACAAAGAGACAGAAAGAGATCTGGTGCGGTAAAGAAAGTTATTATTTTAAAATTTTCAATCCAGATAATGGTATATTTTATACATGGTAGCCGAGATAAATATGGTACAAATATTTATGTTTTACGTTTCAGAAGGATATGAGTGTAAAGCAACAAACTCTTCCATGGAATTACTCCAAAAATTCAAGGTTCGTTATATTTTTATGGAGTGGCTCATTATGCCTCAAAACCAAGATAAAAAGGGCACTCCGTGTCCAAAAGAAAAAATCCTGCAAATGTTGGGCAATATTTTCAGTTTGGGAATGAAACCATTTTCATTTCAAGGTCTTGAACTTGACATCACCAAAAGTGAAAGTTGGAGAACAGATGACGTTTACTGGAAACCTGATGATTCGCCGAAACTTATTTAATCTACACATACTTTAAAGTTCCATAAAAGCTTTCAATTCCTTTGAACGAAAATCAAACTTCCCCAAACTTTAAAGTTCACTATAGTAAAGGTGAAATACAGATTAATTTGAAATGAATAATTATTCAGTTTGTAGACAATATGGCCTTGCTGCAAAATCTGCTTGTCCGGCAAAATTTCCTGTCGCAAAAAAAACTTATTCGTAAAAATGTCGATAAAGTGGCGTCGAATTAGTCTGCTTCTGCTCTTTCTCGATTAATGTTATTCATAAACAATCCAATCATCTTTAACACCGGTTCTAAAGCCAGTTATTTGTAACATGTTTTAATCAATATTCTTGTCAACAGAAGTGTCAATCTAACAACTGTATTTTCGATAGCAAGGTTTCAGCAGAATGCAGAATCGACGTTTTCATAGCATTGGAATAGAACAAAAAACAAACAAACAAAAAACTACGAAATCTAGATACATTGGGTTGATGACAATAGAAGTTGCCATGCTCGATTTATTTCGAATTTTTGTAACAATATGTGGCTTCCAACATGTTGTTTATTTCAGGAGTGGATTTAATTTTACTATGACTAAAACTTTTCTCATTTTTGAGGTGTACATAATATTACAATTTGTTCGCGGGCATTTTAAGCAGTTAACCAGAAGGCTATTTGAGTAGAAAGTACTGATGAAATATACTTGTTGCCAAATATAGTCTTAACACTGTTGACTATTTTTATGGTATTTTAATAGCTCTCATCCCCACTTGCTGAAAAAGATCTAAACCCACAGTGAGGAGAACCTAGGCCATTCATAAATTAGTTACATCAGCTACAACGCTCAGCAAGAAATGTAAATTCTACAGCAAACAAACAAATACAGCCGACAATAACTAATCGAATAATAATTACATAAGGTCACACATTGATTTGTTATATAAATTAACCGAAGGTTAGTTCTAGTAAAGAAGTAATTATGGCGATAAAAGTCTATGAGATCAATTCACCTAATGAGTTAGAGAGGTTCACATCAGTCTCATAAATAAGGGCTTAAAAAGATATACAAGTCAAAACAAGAAAGCGAGGGAAACATTAATATTTACTAACAACTGAGTCATAATATCTATCCTATATACACATCCAGTAGAATAAACATATTTCTGTTCCGTTTTGCAAACATTTAACATTACAATGAACACCATGTGTTATGCGACTAAACCAATTATATATTACTACTACTCTGTGACATTAAACTAGGTAATAAAGAGTAGTGTAGAACAAACAAGCTGAGTAAACATCGAACATTTTAGACGTAATTACAATATGGAAAATAAAAATCTAAGAGATACGAATTTTTCTTAAATATTTCTGAAAACCTTGCTTTTAAATTCAAATATACTTTGTTGATTATCTAAGTCCTTGGCATTATCATAAATATTTGAGCAATTAATATTGAAACTAACAAGATTTCTCAATGTCATCAAAGGTGGTCGGCATATCTCGTCGACATGAGAAACCGCAGCTCGTGCAACGATCGTTTAAAATCTCATGATGTCATCGATGTGTTCATCAAATAAGCGTGGGTAGTTCCTCTAAAAAGCAAAAAGTGAAATTCTTTCGTTAAAGCGTTTGATAGCATTGCAGGTGCACGAAAAGCCAAAATATTATGGAAATACAAAACAAAACTCATTTCTAGCAAAGGTACAAAATCACTCATGGAGTTTAGTTCTTAAACAATTCAACTCGTGGATTCCCATGGCTTCTCTGATTCCTTTGTCTTCTACTAGGCCTCAAAAATATTCATATCATACTCCTCACCTAGCCTCTTTCCGTAGACTGTCTTACAGTTTGCTGCATTCTCGTGAGGACCCATCTTCTTAAATATGAGCCTGGACAAATGCTCAACTATTATAAATTTCACACGGCCTACCAACTACATTCGAGTCACTCTGTTCAGCCAATAATAAAACTGATATTGATGTGGATCTGAAAAAATAAAAACGCTTATGCTTTTTTATGTAAAACTGCTGATTAGACAGCCCAACCAGAGGATATTGACTATAGCTACGTCTCACTCACTCCTCGTTTTCATACTCCCCTCTTCACACTTATCACAATAGATCATCTCATGAACATAACTCAAATCTTTATTTGAATACGCTATAAGCTTCTTTGTGCACCTTCGCCACTCCTTGGACTTCTTCAAACCTTATTCCAATACTGGACTGCTAAACTCCTCACTTTTGGCGGACTGCGATGGCCACAGCTGCTGAAAGTTGATCATGACAAAGAATTTCTTGGTGCAGTAACATCTGTTGTGCAACAATAAAGGGTTACAGTCAAAAGATGACACTTCATGCAATTGTTGAGCGATTTAATCGAGTACTTGTTGAGCGATTGTTTGGGTATCAGTATGCGAGGAAAATATCCACCGACCTTAATTCCCTGAGCAAAGTCGCCGTATCTGAGACATTCGTCTGACGCGAGATACTGCCATATAAACTAAATTTGACCATTCGATATGATCATCGACAATCCAAATCAAATTATCGTCAGTTGACCCTGTGGTGAATAAAAATGTATAAGATATACCAGAGTGCACGGAAATTTATCCATTGTTAACATTGACAGATACATAAAAAATATCGTTAAAATGAGCTTTTATTTCTCTGACGATCCCGAAATTTCAACATCAATATTTTATTTAATTCTTCTTTTTTGTTGGCCAAGAGGAATTGTTCCTAATTACAGAGCAATCGCTGTTATATTCTCAGACAAATTAATGTTGCTTGAGGGTATTGGTAGACGAATGAGATATTGATGGACAAGAAGAAAAATGTGTAATCGATTGCATGATTAACAATTAAATCGTTTATGATATTAAAATTCATATAATCGTGTTAGTATTTCTCTAACTTCTTGTCAAATTAAAAAGCTACAATCAGCAGCAAAAAGAATTTTGAAATACAATTATGACTGAAGTCAGCACAGATCCCAGTAGGCTAAATTAAATATCATTGACACCAACAAATAAAGACTGGTGGTAGACTTAATCATACCGTGGATGCCATTACAGACATCGCCATGACGGCTAGTATATTTCCACTTCTTGCAGCTATACCAGCTTTAATAGCCTCTCCAGACGTAGTTGTTGCCAAAACAGTTGCACTTTGTTCAGTAGTAGCTGCCGCTGCGATTATACTAAAGAAAGCAAAAGGTTACAACTTCCAAACAAAAGTATGATCCATGGACAAAGGTGTAAGACTGCCAGGAACCTTCCATTGATGGTACGGTCAAGCCTAGAGCGACTCAGGTCTGGAATGCAAGAGACACAACACAGACATTGACATATACTAATATATAGCCGTGAAGATCTCGATGTACTCGACGCTGTGACAAGGTCTCTGACTTGACTTCATAATGTCTTAGAAGAATATACAAGTGGTCGTGTTAATAATGTCTTAGTGCAATTTACAATAGTAGATATTTACAAAAGATCTTTTCGGTGCCTTACGCAGTGCAAGCATTTAGGTGATTTCATACAAATATACAGCCCGTGATCAAGCAAACGTTAAGCTCGCTAATCGTTTGAGTATCACATATGAGGATCAAAATGAAGTTGTTGTTTTTCAGGATCAATAAGGACGATTAAAGACGAGCGAGCAATATCATGTTGTCAGAAGGAGCAAACCAAAATATCAAAAAACGCGTAGTTGTTACAGAAATACCTGCTTTGCGGCACCCGGAATCATCGCTGGAGCATTAATTGTCGTCGGAGCATTCTCTGCCACATATATAATAGGACTAGTTATGTTATGAATGTAGTGTTTTAGTTGGAACAGGAATTTGTGTTATTCGTTTTGACATGGCGAAAAAATATCTACGTTCGCGGTTAACAAACTACATTCGTATACAAAAATATTGTCCGTGGTTACACATACACACACAACAAATTATCATTAGATCTCAAAGATGGATTCATATCAGATCAGGAATTGGAAGAAGAAAATAATATTTACCAGGAGATGCTTGACAACATAGAATCTACGTCGGCGACTACTTCATCGACGGAAAACAATATTAGAATCCGATGATTTAAATAACGTCACAGCGATTACTTAAACAAAGTGTCGCTGATGACCCCGTAACAAACGACGATGATATCAGCGAGCGCAGCCAAGACTGAGTATAACCTGTTTTTTTCCAATGGAGATTCCAGCAAAGGTAAGAACACCAGCACAATTGCGTAAAGTATCACAATTAGCCAAATTATAGATCAAATTTTGTGAGTTGTCGTCAATTATTTCACTGGTATTTACCTATCAAAATAAACTTGGCGGAACCCCCTATTAACAAGTTGCGGGTTGTCGTACAGGCAGTTATCAAATAGAAAAGATTAAAAGATAATTCCTGGAATGATCTATTACAGCAAAAGAATTCAAGATCGTTATCACGGTTCATGAGCCAACATTATTAGTCGCCATTGAAACAACAAAGCCTGACTACAGCGTAGATAGATATCAGTCGTCTATCCCAACTGGGTTAATATCACCTGAGATACAGCCACCACTACCACCACCAGCAACAGTGCAACTTCTACGCGACGATTAAGTCTCAGACGAAAATGTTTACTCGGAAAAATCCAAAACCTATAATGTTTGAAATGGTAAATGATAAGGATAAATTTAAACTCGATAGTGATCATGTGCTTAGTATGAGTGATGGTCTTTTCGTTATCATTACGATGTGGTAGGGTAATGATATAAAAAGTTATGACGATAGATGGTATCAAAAAAATTATTCGTTGGAGTTAATGACGAGCATAAGCAAATACACATATGTTTACACCGATTATTCCACGACAACATAGATAATAATCCCACTGACAACAAGAACATTATCGAGCAAATAAAACATCTAAACAAAATCACTTTGGATATATAGATGTTTCACAAATCGATTATATAAAGAGTGATCGATACCAATAATGAAAATAAGCAATGTTACTTCCAAAAGCATACATTGAAGAGGCAGATTTACGTGCGCTTAAGCTTCTGGGATTTAAGGCCAACGAGCTCACGAAAAACGTCAACGATATTATTGATGAGTATTATCCCAAACTGTAGAAACATGGAGAAGAATAATCTCACAAGCCGGTATCCTCAAGCAAAAAATTGGTGTGCATGTCGGTGGTAGATACGTATCACCTAGCATTGTGAGCATCACAACTACCATATATGTGAACCTATTATGAGATTGAATCGATGATAGCTATCAAGTAGATCTTGAACAATCCAGTCAGGTCCATCATGGATCTATCTTATGTATATTCATCCCTTAAGCCCCACCCAGGTTTTGATTGTATTAGAACCTGTTAATCCGGTTTACCTAAGATGTCAAAATCTGCTGCTCACGGAGATGCATTTCAAGCTGATTGACCAGAGCAGATACAGTCTTGACCTAAGACGAGAAGAAACTATCACCGTAAGTTTTTATGTGAGATCCTGAAAAAGTCAACGATCAAAAACGATCAATGTTTCTGACTCTGGTCCAACGTGTATAACTAGACGGCCACGTCTGCGATACAACGACGTCTGCAAAAAGGACATGAAAAAGGTCAACATAAGTATCAACAATTTGAGAACTGTGCTAACAACCGCTACGAGTGGCGACTTGCTGTGAGACAAGGCATTCCGAAAGCCGAGGAAGGAATAATTGCAAACCTCGCTACAAAGAGAGCCAAGAGGAAGGAAAACCAACATCAGCCCCAACAAGAATCCATCTTCACCTGCAGCAAGTGCAACAAAGATTGTCACGCAAGAGTCGGACTCTTCAGCAACTCGCGACGGTGCCGATAAGGCACCAAAACAAAGAGCTACACCATCGTCTCTGGAAGACGAGCGGATACCAAAAACTATATTCGCCATTTGTTATTCGCCATATGATTTGTAGTCTTTACATATATATTTATTTAGGTAAGTCTGTTGAAATTGTTTCCCTTGATGTTACAAAAACTTTATTTTACAACTGACCGAGAATATTCTCTACCACTGATCAAGGTTTCATTACAAACAATAGATAATAAAATTAGAGTTCTTCGCAATGATCTGTGTCGCAGCTTTCATGCTTGAAAAAGTCAAGGTGTTTAGATATTACCAATTTCACCTTCAAAATACTCCAATTATAGAGTAATTGATCAATTCATTGTGTTTACAATCGAACATAATCTTTTCAACTGCCCTGCAGACTCATTCACGATCTTTTCTGTTTCGTATTCGCTCTGATCTACATTTTTCAATAGCGTGTGAGAATTTAACGAATTGCAAGTCGTTTCATCGTCGCCACAATCTAGTGATTATGTCATTGCTTATTGCAGTAATTTGATAAACTTGTGTTCAACTGGTAATGTGTATCTATCTTCAAATCTTCTTTCTTGTAGTGCTTCAACATCACAAATAATTCTTTTTCAGAATCCAATTAATATGGAAGTTTATACCATCATCATGTAATTTTTCAATAGCAAAAATAATTGCATAATTGCCTTGAAATATTTAAAGACAAATATTAGCATTATGTTTAAGGAATGCAGGACGGTAGAACACATATTTACAATATTATTATTTACAGCATTAACAGTGTATACAACTAATATTTACAGTATTTACAGTATATACAAACTGAACAATGATATATACAATCTAAACTCCAAGGACGACTCATGCGTGAAAATTCTAGCATTCCTAATCCACACTGACTAACTAAAAACTGCACTCACTTGCAGGTAAAGCTCCCATTGGTCAATCATTGTCAGAACAGTGCCGCTGCTTCATGAGATTTCATTGTCAGAGACTCTTATTTACGGTGCTGACGATACCTCTTTATTTACATATTTGCATGATTACATATCTACATCTATACATATTTACATACATTCATACACCACCACTGGGGCCTTCGTTCGACAGAACTGTTTATTCGCCCCATTATCAACCCCTGGAATGTAAAATAGCATCTGTCACGTGGTGAGATGATGGAATGTGTATGATAGCGTTTGGATTTCAAGCATTTGGGAAGACCTAATAGTAATATAGGTCAGAAATTATATATTTTGATAATCGGAAATCCTGAAATAGCTCTCTTGTTCTTTTCTAACTATTATTCCTTAAAAAATGGGGAGGAGCACAAAACCTGATAGTCATAAAATAACAACGATAATGATATTTTTAAAAACCCACAGAAAGAAAAAACGCATCTATTAGAGGAAATATGTGTAAAATATAAATGAGGTTACTATTTGATCTCTCCACCAGATGAATATTTGCTTGATAGAGTTATTTTCCTTGACTTTATTAAGGATGTGGAAATTCAAAATTATTTTCTCTATTATACAATATAGTAAAGTAATTTTGAATCTTTCTGTTATTCATTAAGACTGGTGGCGTTTGCCTGGTAATTTCAGGATATACTTAATATCATTCGATGTTGGTATTTCTTTGAAAATGTTGATATGGCTATATTATCTGTAATCTACTGAAGTTGGAAAAATGTCGAAATATGTGGTAGTTGTATATATCGATTGAAATAATATTTTTTCGCCTTTTGTAACATCTGCAATGAAAGGCAAACTATCCTTAGAGGCTGGTAATTAATCATACGATTATTATTATAATAATAAAATCAATTTACTATTCCCAAAGAGGATATTGGAGGGTTAGAGCAACGAGTAGTACAGTTTGTTTCCGTTTCAAGTAGATATAGAGAAGCAGAACCACTACCAACAAAGACAGCCACCGAAGTTACATCTGCGTTTCAACGAATTTATCTATTTGGACCTTGACCACCAGGTGGTCTACAATAGCCACTGTTGCTATAGGTTGCTACTGGCAAAGAATTTCTTCTTAAGTAACATCACTGATGAAACAAGATGACGTCAAAATCAGAAGAGGGCATACAGAAGTTCATCACGATTAGGCAATCGTTGAACGATTTAATGAAACATTTGTTGAGGAATTATTTGGATATCAATATGCACTGGGAATATCTCCGAACAATGTTCAGAAAGACAATCGATCTCTTGCATGGGTTGCAAAATTGCCAAGTGCGACTGTTGCCTTTAATAATGAAATTACCATTGGAAATTATATGAACCCATCAATGCGATCACAAAAAGAAATACTAATACAACACATGACCCTTTCTCAAAACAGCCAGTACTGGATAATGTGACAGTTCGATATATATATATATATATATATATATATATATATATATATATATATATATATATATATATATATATATATATATATATATATATATATATATATATATATATATATATATATATATATATATATGAACCTAGTGAACTTGAAGTTGGTAAAAATCAGGGACTTACACAGTCTGGTGTATAACCACACATAATATTTCCAACCTGGTAGGGTCCACGGGTAGTCCTTCAATTAACAGTCTAGATGCAACTGCTCCTCAACGTGTATTTGCACGCGAACAATTACAAGATGTTCTTGAAGAAACACAATTACCATCACCTTCACTCTTAAGAAAGCAGTGAACAATCGCTCCGAATGTGACCAAGACTACTGTTAATTGTATCCAGTATGAATTGTCCTGGATTATTATTTGAATACTGCCACAATATTACTGTGTTTCCGCTTGCACAATGATTAATATGTCGCCGTTTTGGTGTTATGATAAATTGAGCGTTGAGATCAAAGTCGGGCTTATTTTTTGTCACATTGATGATACATAGCTATTTTTTTCTTGCTACATCATGCACATGACCATTAGTTTCATTGTTTTTTACTGTGAAGTCTATAATAACCTTCCGCAACTGAGATATTTTTTCTGACCAGAGACAATGCTAGATAAACTAAACTTGGTCATTCAATGCGATCATCAACAATCCAAATATATTTTATTGGAAATAGATAATCCTTCTAACGAATGAATTTCCTAGCATCCACATGGACTTATCTGTTGATAGCGCGCTTTCAACTACATCAGCTTGAACCAAAACCAGATCATTTATGTTTTGCTTAACATTAATTCCAGGAATTAAAACATCAATAGTCTGTCGTCATGGATCTGCTAGACGATCACAAACTGGTACAGAAAGATCTGAATTTGTTTCTTTATGTAACAGAAATAATTATTGTCGAAGTGTATCACGAACAATATACTTGCAAGTATCAAACTATTTTGTCTCCAAATAATCCAAAAATTGTTCAGGAGTTTCTGGCATTACTTTACGCATTATTTTACATTGTACTTTATCTGGTGAAGTCTGATTAATTTTTAACTCCCTTAATTCTGGATCAAACGCTCGGTATTCATTAGTTCCTCCCAAAAATCTACAAACAAGTTTAGCCATTCATACGGAGAAGATCCAACAAAAGGTGCGGTTGACCATGATCTTCGCACTTAATAACAGTGGTATTCCGAGTCAACAACTAATCAAGAAATATTTTAACGTATATAGCGACACTGTGTTCATTTCATCCAACAAATTATATTGAGAACGTAATTTTCACTCATTTCTTTTTCAGTCGATGTATTTTTTCCGTCTAAAACATGTGATAACTTTGACATTTAACTCAATGTTTCGCTGATTTCTCTGGCTAACCGATAAGTTGGAGCAAACACAACCATTTCTGGAAAATTGTTCAAAAATAAGTAAATCAAAAGCACCAAACCAGTTAAGATAAACAGTTTTATGTCTAGCTACGGGATCATATACTGATGGCGCCGATGATGATAAAAACATTTTATCTTTTAACTACAGGTGATCATATTTATTTATGTGGACGATGCGATTTTATTCCTTCACTTACAGTTAACAATTTTAAAATTTCTGCATCCAGCATATATTGTAATAGCTCTGTTGGGCTACAACATAAACAATCGGATGGAGATTTTCCGTGAACGTAAATGATTCAATACATGCAAATCTAGTTAAATCAAAACCTGGCAAATGTCCATTTATCACAACTCTGGTCATTTCGTTTGTTGGATGCCCAAAAATCTTAAAATACTCAGAACACTCTTCCATTCCAAGAAAACATCCGGAATAGAAAACATCCAGGATAACATGCAACATTATCAACTGAGATAGCATTTCCCCAATTGTTTTGGTTTTCCATAATCCTTCACGTCCATTTTCGACACACGATTGGCCGCACATTGACAAGAAATTCCAATTGTGTCGGTTTTCATGAATTTGTATCCTGAGGCTAGGGAGGAGCAACAAACTGAATGGTAAAATAGTAACTGAGTAATTGTTCAGCATCATTGGTATGCGTTGACGCAAGGTTTTTCATTTCCGAGTGGAGAATTTCTGCACGATAAATATCTACATTATGTCATACAAACTGATCTTAATTTCCATATAAGAAATTTTGAAACAACCACACAGGTACAGGATTGCTTTTACTAATTTTGTTTTTAAAATAAAAAATATCTCCGCTATAAAATTTAATAGTTCTATCTCGTGGAAAATTTGTTACATCTATGGTTATGATCTTTGATTTCTATTTTTGATTTGAACAAAACCTTGCCGGATACTGTTTTCACCCTTATCTGATATTTGATTTCCAGCGATGCAACGTCATTGGTCGTTGTTCCATGTACCTTGAGACGCACAGCCAATTCACGTATTTGTTGCGTAGTAAATCGTTAAGCCATTGTCGCTTATCGAGTTTGTCAATGTTATGCAACTCGCTAAGCAACACAATTCAGCTTCGAAGGTTTCATCGGTTTTAGATCATAAACGCTAGGCTTATCATTCAGCGGATATATCGCATAAACAACTGTCGTCACAAGATATGATCGTTCATACTATGGTTTGTCCATATCATTTAACGCTACTGGTTTGGAATTTTTACTCAACTTTACCATATCTCCAGCATGCTGTAATCGACCAGCTCACGTTTGTGAAGGAAAATTCATATGTAGTCTAGCTCCACAATAAATTGTATTCGATCAACATATCTTTGTTTGTTGAGATAATTGTTGATTGTTCTTGCTCGTTGGTCGTTTTCTGGCTTCACGGATATGATAATGTAGAGTTGTATTCGGCGAATCAACCAGAGATCGAACCAAAAAGCTGAATGGTTTATACTTAGTTTGTATATTGATTTCCTAAAGCAAGTCATCGAATATTCTGTCAATATCGAATCCAGTTTGAGAAGACTAGCTTGTTGTATATTCTTCTATTGTTGTAATTAAGGCAATTATTTAAATTAAACTTTCATATGCAATACACAATGATTCAAGCAAAAAATAACTGCAAGTGGTTGATGATGAGATCTCCAAATCCTTGTATTAAGGCCTGCGTAATAGTTTTCTGGGGATATCATCTACTAAGTATGCGGCGGGAAAGGCAAGGTCTGAAACAATGTTTAAAATATAATAAAGTGGTCCGAGGAAAATCTCATTTGTGTACAGATAGTGGAGGCAAACAATACAGCTATCTGAAATTGTATTATGATAAAAAAATAACGCTAATAAATCCCCTACATAAACAAATCGCTACAGTTTATCTCGCTTGATTTTCGCCATTTGTGTCCCACATATTTGTTCCAGTAATAAACAAAAATAATTTAGAAAAAAATACGTACTATATAAATGGAGCTAGGAGAATTTGTAACACATTCTATCATTAAAATTGTTAGGCAACTAGTGATGGTATCATCAGAAATTGTAAACTGAAAACAAAAGTTAATAATGTTGGCTATCTTCTATTAACTGCTGGATTTATCTGTGAATGTTATCACGGACTGATCGAAGTTGGACATATAATCAATCACATTAACGACAGTAATTTACATGCTGTTACACAAGGTCGGAATTCTGCACAAGGTGGTACTAGAAAATATCATAACTTACAAAACCTATCAGATCTGTGAATTTAGAGACATGAGAAGCAATAGAATTTAAATCGATTTATGCTGCTTCCAAATATGTTAATATTTTCCAACATCGGTACATTTTGAAGATAAAAAACCAGATCATTATTTTCAAAGAAACACAAATAACATATACTATTTAGATATCTCACTTCTCAAATAGAACAAGAAAGTACTTTTACATTTGACAATTAAAATATTTCTGAATTTCACGATAAAAATATTTTTTAATATCTATTAAATACGGAATTTGAACAAAGAAAATATTGTATTTGTTGTGTTAAGTATTAAGCCATGAGTTTTTTAAGACAGTGTGTGTGCGCGTTTCACTATCAACTACAATTTCTAATGTTCTGCTCCGATTTGCAAGTAATTTCATCTAATGTCTTTGTTCAACAGCGGTAGTGTTGTGCTCAGGGGAAATGTTATCTCAGTTGATAATTTTGCATGTTATCCTGGATGTTTTCTATTGTGTGTGTGTGTGTGTGTGTGTGTGTGTGTGTGTGTGTGTGTGTAATTACGTCCTGGCTCGTTCAAGTAACACAAAGAGTAAAGACAACAAGCCTTGTAAACAAAAGTTATATTTTTCTCTAGAAAACACGGAAAAAAAGATAAATATATGTAACAAGATTTACAATCTACGATGAAGATCCAAAATGTTGTTTTAAAGTTGTAGACACACAACCTCTGTCAATAAATGTTCTAAATTGACGTAGTCTGAATCTCAATACTTCTAAATTAAAGTAGCTTGAATATCAGTTTCGTTCCAAGATGGCGGATTATAATGTCAGCCGAAGGTTAACACAAATGTCCAGAATTTTCACTATCAACTTCAATTTCTAATGTTCTGCTCCGATTTGCAAGTAATTTCATCTAATGTCTTTGTTCAACAGCGGTAGTGTTGTGCTCAGGGGAAAATTATTATTTTGTGAGTAGAAGAGACAAAGTAGGACTATCCTCATTAACAAAGCACGTTGTTCTACTCAGTCGTACGAAACAACAACAATTTCTGGCACATAAAAAACTTTAAAGGTATGTTATGATATGACTCTCGACCACAATTCGTTAGGTCTAGCCCTGTTCTTACAGATAACCGAGTATATAAAAGACAGTACTACGTTGTGTTATACACACACACGAACGACGAACACCGTGTGATTTCGATATATATATATATATATATATATATATATATATATATATATATATATATATATATATATATATATATATATGTATATATATATATATATATATATACATATATATATATATATATATATATATATATATATATATATAGATAGATAGATAGATAGATAGATAGATAGATAGATAGATAGATAGATAGATAGATAGATAGATAGATAGATATATGAAATATGTTGCTGAATTATTACCTGCGGTAAACCTCTATATTGCCAGTTTCACTTTTACAGCAAAAAGACGCTGTACCTGAACTTTAGACTAAGATGATGAATGTAATTTTTACATTCTGACTCTGCAAGATAAGACAGTAAACTTGGAGATGATGCTAGACAAGACAGTACACTTGAAGATGATGCTAAACAAGACAGTTCATTTGGATATGGTGTTAGACAAGACAGACACTTAGAGATGATGTTAATAAAATAAGCCTCTTGGAGATGATACTAGAAAAGACAGTACACTTGAAGATAATGCTAAACAAGACAGTTCATTTGGATATGGTGTTAGACAAGACAGTACACTTACAGATGATGCTAAACAATAAAATTCCCTTGGAGATGATGCCAAACAAAACAGTACATTTGTAGATGATGCTAGACAAGACAGTACACATGGAGATGATGCAAGACAAGAAAACATACTTGCATATGATGCTAGACAAAGCAGTACATTTGGAGATGATGCTAGACAAGACAGTAAACTTGCAGATGAATCTAGACAAATCAGTACAACTGTAGATGATGATAGGAAAGACAGTGAACTTGCAGATGATGCTAGACAAACCAGAACACTTGGAGATGATGCTTGGCAAGACAGTACATTTGCAGATGATGCTAGACAAGAAAGTACACATGGAGATGATACAAAACAAGACAGTGCACTTGAAGATGATGCTGGACAAGTAACTACACTTGGAGATGATGCAAGACAGGACAGTACACATAGATATAATGTTAGACAAGACAGTACACAAGGAGATGATGCAAGACAAGACAGTACACTTGGAGAAAAAGCTAGACATGACAGTACACTTGGAGGTGATGCTAGATAAGACGGTACATATGGAGATGATGTTAGACAAGTCAGTACACTTTGAGATGATGCAGGACAAGACATTACACTTGTAGATAAAGCTGGACAAGTCAATTTACTTGGATATGATGCTAGTCAAGACCGCTCACTTGGAGATGATCCTAGACAAGACAATACACTTGTAGATTATGACAAAAAACAGTACACATGGAGATGATGCATGAAAACAGCAGTACATTTGGATATGATGCTAGACAATATATTAAACTTGGAGATGATGATAGACAAGACAGTGCACTTGGACATGATGTTAGACAAGACAGTGTACTTTGAGATGATGCTAGACAAGACAGCTCACTTGGAGATGGCAAGACAAGTCAGTACACTTGTAGAAGATGATAAACAAAACAGTATACATGGAAATGATGCAAGACAAAACAGCACACTTGGAGATGATGTTAGACAAAACAGTAAACTTGAAGATGATACTACACAAGACAGAACACTTGGAGGTGATGCTAGACAAAGCAGTAGACTTGGAGATGATGCAATACAAGACAGCATACTTGGAAATCATGCAAGACAAGAGAAAACTCTTGAAGATGATTCAAGACAAGACAGTACACTTGAAGATGATGCTAGACAAGAAAGTACATTTGGAGATTATGCTACACAAGACAGCTCACTTGGAGATGATGCAAGACAAGAAATACACTTGTAGATAATGATAAACAAAACAGTACACTTGGAGATTATGCAAGACAAACATTACACTTGGAGATGACGCTAGACAAGACAGTAAACTTGGAGATAAAGCTAGACATGATAGTTCACTAGGTGATGATATTAGACAAGACAGTACACATGGAGATGATAAAAGAAAATACAGTACACTTGTAGATACTGATAAATAAAACAGTACACATGGTGATTATGTAAGACAAAACAGTACACTTGGAGATGAAGCTATACATGACAATACTCTTGGTGACGATGCTAGACAAGATAGTATATTTGTAGATGATGCAAGACAAGACAGGACGCTTGGAGATGATGCAAGACAAGACAATAAACTTGGAGATGATGCTAGACAGTGCACTTGCAGATGATGCTAGACAAGACAGTGCACTTCCAGATGATGCTGGACAAGATAGTACATTTGTAGATGATGCAAGACAAGACAGTAAACTTGGAGATGATGCAAGACAACACAGTAAACTTGGAGATGATGCTAGACAAGACAGTGCACTTGCAGATGATGCTTGACAAGACAGTACACATGGAGATGATGTCTGACAAGACAGTACACTTGGAGATGATGCAAGACAAGGCAGTTCACCTGGAGATAATGCAAGACCAGACACTACACTTGATGAAGCAAGATAAGACAGTGTGATATTGCAGCAAGACAAGTCAGTACACTTGGAGATGATGCAAGACAAGTGAGTGTAAGATACTGACAAGCATGACAGTATATTGGAAGATGATTACAACCTCTCCAATTGAAAAGCCTTTTCGCTTTATTCACTTTACTGCCAATCATTAATATATATGCTTTATGCAATGTTTCTAGGAAATGTTAATAGACAGATATTACTCATTTCATAAAATATATTTCTTTTGTTATCAATCATATATGCACGTCTTGACCAATAATAACTCTCTTTCAATTGATACGTACAAATTAATAATAATAATAATAATAATAATAATAATAATAATAATAATAAAATAATAATAATAATAATAATAATAATAATATTATTATTATTATTATTTTATTAGTATTATTTTATTATTATTATTATTATTATTATTATTATTATTATTATTATTATTATTATTATTATTAAAAATAATAATTGTTAGTTTGTAATACTTATTAGAAAGTTCTTTATAAATAGGTTGCAGTGCCCATTAGAGTTTACATTATAATACGTTGTCGTGCTCATTAGAAATACCATTATCCTAAGTTGTAGTGCTCAGTAGAAAATCCATTATAATTGGTTGTAGTGCTGTTTAGAGATTACATTATAATATGTTGTTGTACTCATTAGAACGGCTATGATAACTGGTTGTGGTGCCCATTAGAGATTACATTTGAATATGTTCTAGTGCTCATTAGAAAGTCCATTATAACAGATTTTAGTGCCCATTGGAGGTTACTTTATAATACGTTGTAGTGCTCATTATAAACACAATCATATTATGTTGTTGTGCTCATTGGAAAGTCCACTATAATAGGTTGTAGTGCTCATTATAATGTTCATAATTATGTGTTGTAGTGCTCATTATAAAGTCCTTTATAAATAGATTGAGGTGCTCATTAGAGATTCAATTATAATAAGTTTAGTGCTTATTAGAAAGTGAATTAGAAACATATATTAATGCCCATTAGCTAGTTTAAAAAATGTTTAACTTTACGTATCATTAAGTGTATAATTGTCCATCAAGCACAATAAAATCGACATAAAATGGTCAGTTTTGCTAAAAGTCATCTTTACTTCTAGAATTAATTGTAAATGTTTTGTTAATTGTTAAATCTTTTGTATAAGGTCATTAAGTACATTGTTAGTAGTAGTTAGACTATGGTTTGCTGCTTGTTGGAAATCGCGACTGATTATTTACCTGAATACAAGTGCCTAAATATCTACTAATTATGCCTGAAAGATGAAAACTTACTGAATATTTTGGCAATATTGTTGCCATGTTTCATATAGTGAAATAACGTACTGCAAAACATATTGCATGTTCATATACGAGTGTCGCTTGCTACTTGATCATGTATGATTTTCACATTTGCCACAGGGACTTTTATTTATGTAAGATATGTTTAATGGGAATTGTTTGTTATTTTGATTTTTTGCTACTGTAATGTAACATTGTACATTGGACTTGACCTTGTCCAAAACTGACTTTATTTCTGTCTGACCTGAATTGATTTTTTAACAATATTACATAACTAAATTATCATATATGTGTATGGGTTTAATACCAGGATTGTTGTCAATAGAAGTAAACATGTTTATTTGGGTTTTGGACAAGATTATTGGGAATTACTTGGTGTAGCTGTCATAGTCGAGGTTCAATATTTTAATTTTAGAAATATATTTCTAATAATAACTAAGCCTTTTTGTATACATCAGGACCATTTTATAATGTAATTTTCCATTAGATAATATTTACGTTTTAGAAAATCCTAGTAGTGACAGAATGTCAAGTCGAAGGCTATAATCATGTCGCTGAAGGGAAAATTCATTCATGCTTTAAAAACCTAGCTCAATCAATTTGTTTTCTATGTTATATCCAGTATTTCTTTTCAGGCTGGAATCTCTTTCTTCAAATTATTGAATTCAAGCGACTATTACAAATACAAAAGTGCTCTAAAAATTCTTGGACAGAGATATTCAAGTTATAGTCAGTTAAATCCTGGAAATATATTATTTTGATTCAACAAAAGACTTGATACGACCACCATATATAGATTATTTTATTTACAGACACATTGAACAAGAGTAAATATGAACATCAGACACTTTAAGCGAAAAGATAATTTGATTGCAGATGCACTTTCCCGTGTATACAAATACTATTTCATATACACTTCATATAATTTATAAGAATTTTCTTAGGTAAGATTCTATACCGCATATATTAGTTACAGATGGTAAAAAGAAATCTTTTTTATGTGAACCTTTCTTTCTTCTTTATGGGAGAAGTGTTAAGTATAATTGATTAAATTGCTTGTGTATAAGGTTTAAAATTATTTTTGTTTCGATTTTTAATTATATTTATTTGCAACTAATATTTTTCTCGGATTCAGGGTTCTATTGTTAGTAGCGAGATACATTTTAGCACAAAGCTGTTTACTTAAGACGAAATAGTAATACGTGCGAGTCCATCTTACCTCGCTTACAAGTCAAAAGAAAGTTAAAATGATTGGTCAGCATCATGGACATACTTTCTCCACGTGATCAATATTTGCAAACAGCCTTTATATGATTGCTTTTTAAATGGGTCTGTACTGGACGTCGACAAAACTAGCGTAATAAGAGACCACATTACCAATCTCGCGAGATTTAAAGTGATGTTTTGAGTTTAAATGCACATTTTGAAATTAGGTAGATTCATTCAAAACCTTGAAGGAACAAGGTGTTGATTTTACATTTGTTACCAGAATACGTTATTCTTTTTCTGGTTTTTGGATTTAATAATTTATTTTCATGTACACACAACAAGTTGACTTTCTTATTATAAACATTCTGAAAGCTATTCATGGAAATGTATTTTGTAATTATTCGGAGACAAAGACAGTGATTCAAGTGAGGAATTATTGTCATCCATACATTGGACTATATCTAACGCCATCGCCCTCATATTCGTACGCCGTAGGGTCTCGAACCTGGATTCTTCAAGTACTATTTATTGATGTGACTTGTGATTTTATTTTTCGAACATTTGGATTATATTTACAAAACTGTAAGTCCTATTTACCAATTTTAACATTGTTGTCTAGGGAAGAAAATAAATTGTTTTGTTAAAACATACAAGCTTGTTGGCTTTCGCCCTTTTATTTGTTACAGAGTACGAGCCCTTGTCACGTAACACATTTTAAATATGTATACGGAGAGAGATAGCCCAGTAGATAATTAAATTAGTCATATGTCTGTCCCATTCATTGAGGATTTAAATGAGAAAATTCAATTGGACAGTTTTGATCTTGGAACAACAAATGTTCAGAATTTGGAAAATATGAAACATTTGGAAAGGATACGTTTGCATTTACAAGAAGAAGAAAGAGTTGAGCTTGAACAGTCATTATTCAAATATGAGCACTTGTTTCCAGATATTCCTACAAAAAAAGAAAATGTTTCATGACGTAAATATTGTATATATTTAAACCTGTAAAAGAACACCCATACAGGATGAAACCCCTCAAAGAGGAATACTTGTAAAAGGCAATTCAGGATTTGCTGGAGAAAGATTTCTTAGAGCTCATTAAAAGTGATTGGAGTTCACCATTTATACTTGTTCTGAAACTAGATAAAACTTTCCGTATGTGCACTGATTATAGAAAGTTGAACAGTGTTTTTAGTGATCCCAATCCCCTTACTTTAATAGACAAAATGCAAATTACAAAAAGATTTTTACGGTCGAGCTTTCTATTACCAGAATATAATCTTGACATGAGGCACATCAAAGGAAAACATTATTTTATTGCAGATGAATTTTCCCGTGTACATAAATATTATTTCATGTTCACTTTGTACAAATCATAATATTTTTCTGATGTAAATTTATTATACCTCAAGTATAATTTACACATGGTAAAAGTAATGATTTATTACATAAATCTTTCTTGATCCTTATGGAGGAACTGTTATGTATGTGTAATTAAATTGCATGTGTGTTAGTCTTAAATTTGTTTTTATCTTATTTTTGTTTTATTATAATTTATTTTTTTTGGTAATTTTCATTGGATTTGCATCTCTTTTCTAGATATTCACTTGGCCTTAATAGAACATAACAATTGCTTTATCACTATTTTTAGTTCACCTTGGTTAATATTTAGCAAAGAATAGCCCTATCTTGATTCATTTATAAAAAGCCAAACACTCCTATTCGAGTGTTAAATACTTTCTTAGCTGCTTCTCTAACTTTCTAAAGAAATAGCACACTGGGTGATAAATATATGCAAACATTGAATTTAAATGATTGGTTATTACTAATGTCATGTTCGGCCCACATGTTACCTATGTTGTAAACAGCCTTTTTATTATTCGTTTCCAGTACGGCAATATGATTGTTATATAGGGCTATTCTAAGCTACGTGTTAAATGGCATTTTTATTGCGCTGTTCAAATTGGTAGCATGTAAAGTGAGCCACCATGCCGCTGCTGTAAACAGCCATTTTCTAGTAGATTTTTCAGTCGTATTTGAACAACGTAAGAGCTCAAGGTGTTTTGTTTTAATTGTTGATGCCATTTTTTTAAGTTCATCTATTACTGGGATTTAATAATTCATATTCTCTGGAAAACATAACCAGTGCTTTTCTTTACAAAAATTATGGGACAAAAACATTTAGTGGAAATTTTGTATGGAATTCTAAACAGAACATTATAAATTGTGTTTCAAAGAGGAACTGTTACCATTAGTAAAACAACCTTATATGACGTCATCGCCTTCCATATTGAAATTTCATCGAGATTGGAACCTGGATTCAAATTAGAACTTTCATAAGTAAGACTTATATTTTTAATTATATGTTTAATTTTTGGATTATATTCAAAAACCGTAAGTTTTGTTTCATATTTTACCTTGTTTTCTAAGGAAATGTATCATTTTGTTTACAGTTACAAAGCTTGATATATAATTTGAACATGTCGCTAATAAAAAAGAGATGTCAGTTTTCAGTAAGAATATTTACCTTCACATAAAAAGATAAATCACTTATTCCGACTATCGTGTAGGACAGAGTTTATTCTTAAATCTATTTTCATTTGACTATGAAACTAATTAAATCTTACGCTTGAGCTCACAAAACAGGATCAAATATCCTATAATACAAATACCCATTCAAACACCTTCAATCAACTTTCAAATATTTCATCAGCTAGACCATTAAGGTGACAATCTGAATACGTAATACTAACTGCAGAATAAATGCGGAATATTTTGAATAAAGAAGATGAACAAACTGTATGCCCATTAAATTTGTGTTTATACTATTTTATGAAATAGCCACGTAAGAGTTTTACACGTATTTAACATATTATACAGGATTATGGGATGGTTAACATGAAATCCAATCTGATTTGCCTGGATTGTCTGACAAACAATGACATCGAATGGACGAGAGAGAGAGAGAGAGAGAGAGAGAGAGAGAGAGAGAGAGAGAGAGAGAGAGAGAGAGAGAGAGAGAGAGAGAGAGAGAGAGAGAGAGAGAGAGAGTATGTGTGTGTAATAGTTCAGATTGTATATTATCAATTTTTGCACACCAGCCTGCTACATCCTTGTATGAAGTAACAATTAAAGATACATTATGAAAAGAAGAGGATGAAAATAGGTCATTATTTGAGTGAAAAGTATCCAGTAATTGACAAGCAGTAGGAAAAGAAAAGGCTGAAAATGGGTGATTGTTTTAGCAAAGTGGGTGCAGCAATTAATGCACATTATGAAAACCGATGCTCCAAAGAGGTCATTGTTTGTGTCCGGAGGTTGCAGTAATTGATACACTTGATGGAAAGAAGAGTATGCAACATAGAGCTATGGACAACACTTAGTGCTCAGTAAGGTATGATTGTGGACAACAATTGATTTACTAAATATAAGCTGGGAGTGTCTGAATGAACAACGAATCGTCAAATAACTCGAATGTTTTCAGGAGATGAGGAAAGACTGCTCCGATACGTCCACACGATTTATTCGATAGATTCAAGTACGCTGTCTGTTTCGTAAAAGCTGGTTGATATGATTTGTCTATTTTAAAACCTGACATTTTTTAATCAGTCTAGATGGCTTTTATAAATTATGAAACACATTTTGCTCGGTTGACTGCTTATATTGAATTACCTCATAAATTCCGAATTGCAATGACTCAGTAAATAAAGCTACATATACAAGCCGGGCACTAAGCTGTACGCACACATTTATTAGCCGCTAGATGTAGGATCAGTCAGTTTTATGTAAGGATGACAGAGCGAAATGAAGTAGATGGATTATTGAGCTCTCGTTTATAATGTTTTTCAGTTGAATTTCCGATATGTTCATAGGAAATGGTGATATAATATAGGTAAGTGCAATTTTGTTTATGTGTCTCTTCTGCAACGATTTTAATACAAGTATATTGTCTATTTATAAACATAACAACTGGGGATTTGCGTGTGTAATTCAAAATTTACAGTCTTCTATTCGCAACGTGTGCAAAAGAAATTTTATCGCCAGGTACCTGGCATAATTTTGATATTGGAGTGGGTAAATATTATTTTTTAAAACAATTAAACTATTACATCATCAGACTGAAGACAACATGATTTACATCATTTTACAGAAGCACATTTTCGTGTCGTAGTGAACAATTGATTTTGTCTACATTATATCGTTTAATTGTTTTCTAGAATATATATAGACGATGACGACTAGCAGAATCTTTTCTTGTTACCTTACGAAACGTCAAAATGTCCATATCTTAGATTGTTGCAGATGCAAATGGTACCTAGAATCTTGCTTAAGAATGCCTTTTTCAAAATAATGAGATTATGAGATTTATTCCAAACGAGCTCTGCTCTTTATGTATTTTACATGCAGAGAAATTATATAATATCGCTTGTGATTGTTACACAATTAAGATTCTTTAATAATATTTTTTAATTGATAAAGCGTACAGATAATCATAAAATTATTTAGAATTAACAAAAATAAATATAATATTTGGAATAAAAAGACAAAACTTCAGACTGATTCTAATTAATTTGACAATTTAATAAAATAAAATATATAAATACAAATGTAGATTTAATAGATACTGACCACGTCTTACTCAGTTAAAAACAACTGTCACTTCAGCTTCAGTGTAGAAATATCTAGCGCATATAGAAACTACTGTACAGAGAAAATGCTTGATATGGTGGTCATTGTACAAATAGTAGAGTAATCAACTATGATTTTGAAAACATTTGTGCTTGTATTGGTAAGCATATATATAATCTGTGTTACATAAATGTACAAAAAAGTAAAAATAGATGGCGCTTTGGCTTGTAGACTTTTATGGAATTATACACAGTTTTCAGTATCCGCAACAAGTCTATACAAGCTGGTTGTATTTATAGTATTAACCCATGTGAAGACAGCCATGTAGAGGTCCACAAACACAACGTGTTTGGGTTTATGTGTTTGTTTTATATATGTTTTGTATTTGCCTTTGAAAAAGACTCATTAGGAGTCGAAAGCTCTCAGGCTAGTTAGTTACTATTTTCGCACTGTTCGTCGTCAGTTTATTGTATATATATATATATATATATATATATATATATATATATATATATATATATATATATATATATATATATATATATATATATATATATATATATATATATTGTTACGATTCTATTGTCTTAAACTAAGTAACAAGACAGATCGAAAACCAACAAGTTTTCTAAACTTCAAGAAGTAATTTATTTTCCTTGAATGAACAGTGAAAATTTGAAATGAATTTGCATTATTGTTAACCCATTCCCAAATAGTCGTAAACGTTTTGGTACATCCCAGATGTCCAAAGTTCCAAACGAATTCCAGTGATATTCCAAATAAGTCCATTGTGGTGCTGATGTGCCTATAATCTTGAACGTGGTAATGTGTCAATAGCCTAAAGCATGATGATGTACTGACACCCATTTTATGTATCACAATAATAGGCCAAGAATGTTCGTCTATGAATTCACGATATTCCAAATTAATGTTTCTGCTCAAAAATAATATTGATAAACGCTTTGTATTTCAGTGAATAATTTTATTAAATAAATCCTCTCAAATGAAATACTGTATATAACAATAAGAGTGACCGTTCTAATAATGTTAAGACAAGAATTAGTAATTTCTCAAGTAAGTGACATTAACTAAACAGCTGACAGTATAACCAGTATGAGGGACAAAAGAGCAGTTGTAAACAATTTCAACAAGTTAAAATATATTACTAACATTATAAAGCTAAACACGGTAGACATTAGTTACGACAGGTTTATCCATAGGATATAAAAAAAATCGTTGACCTAAGATAAAATAATGATCATGATATTATACATGCCATCACAGAGAAACATGAGCTTTGTGTTATGTTGTTTATAAAATGTATGGCCCTGGTCAGGTACACAATAAACTTGCCTTTGGACAAAGTCAAGTACAAAATAAAAATCAATTTAAAGAACAAAAATATTATGAAAAGCGAACAAATAATAAATAATAAAAATTAAATACACATATGACTTTCCTTATAAAAATAAAACTTTATACTCTAACACTTTCTTTTAACTAGTTGTCAAATATATATGTGATTAAAATTTGCATAACAAAATATTATGTATGTCACAAAATATACATGAAGCAATAAACTACTTCTAAACATGTGAAAGTATAACTGCAATTATATTATCTTTTCCCTTGTTACTCCAGATGATAATTTAGAATTACTGCAGCATGAAACTCTATTTTAATAATCTCTGATTTTTGTTTTTCATTTTTCCTTTGAAAGTACGGGGATTGGGATTCATAAATACATTAATTGGAGAGAGAGAGAGAGAGAGAGAGAGAGAGAGAGAGAGAGAGAGAGAGAGAGAGAGAGAGAGAGAGAGAGAGAGACAGCTGAACTAATATGCATGTCGAAGTGTTGTGTCAGTATCAAGATCACACTTTCCTTCTCGAATGTGGAGTAATTTATCTGGTACTTATTTGACGTTTCAGAAAAAAAGAGCGCTTTGGATGATCTCCACCAACTTTGCCTTCTTTAAGACACCTAGCCCAGTATCATTTGCATCAGTAGACATTTTTAATTATTGATTGAAATTTGGAGCTGAAACAAGGTGTTGCATCGGTGTTGCGTACATGATTAATAAACCTGTCGTTTTCATCGATTTTTAACTCTGAACCTTTCTGACATTAATGTAACATAAAATATAGTTTCGAATCTATTGATGCCAGGTGTCGGTAATAACCAGGCTAGAAAGTGGAAGTTTCATCGATTTGCCACGTTTTGTTCGTCTAGCAATGAAAGCTGGAAAACTATAATACTGGAATTATAATTCACAATTTCTAAAATTATTTTGTATTATCCTGCCATATATTTTATGAAACTACGATGCTGATATAGTTGTGGGAGCATGTTATCCTCCAAACAGGCGTAATTACAGCACTGAACGAACATCCAAAACATCGCAAACCTATGCTTGAATGGTTAAACGCAATACCTATGCCAATTAATCAGTGCTTAATTTCAACTAATTACAATGTTTACATTCACTTTAATCTGATTTCACTAATATGTGACCATCCGACTTAATATATATTTTTTTACAAAGAATGGCAGCACTCCTAGACCAAGTAACCTATGCTACTCGGGACAGCTCCTGTGGCCTAGTGGTTAGAGCGTCTGCCTCGGATGCGGCAGGTCTTTGGTTCCATCCCCGGCCGAGTCATACCAAAGACTTATAAAAGATATACTAACAACTGTCTCGCCGGGTGACTGAGTGGGACCTCATGCTCCATGTCTGCGGCATGATGTTCCAGTGCTAGACGTCACTATAAACTACCACACGGCAGACATCGTAGCGATAAGACAGAAAAATTGTTTAGGCAACCTTAAAAATCCAAATCATCCCCCTCGCACACACTGTACTACTCGGTTCTAACCGGTTTTATAAGCCATTTTATGAAACTCTATCCACTTCTGTCCTATGGAAAGCGTACCTTTTGGTCTACGGACCCTAAGGTTTATTAGCAAAACTAGAGACATTCGTTGTCAAAATGTGATGAGGAGCACCAGGCCAAAGATCACGCATATTTGTTAAGAAAATACCTAGGCCAGAGGTTGCATTTGATGAAAGAAACCAGCATAGCTGACCATGGAAATAGTTCTCATGACAGCAAAACTCCTGGTTCCCTTCTTTTCAATCGAGTTATACAATTAAAACCTTGGGCCAATGATCTTCAGAACAAGCGCATCTTACAATAACTGTACTATCTACATAATACTCCGTTTTAATTCAATAATTACGTTCACATTTTATATCATCAAAATTATATAATAAAATCAATCAAAGTTACAATTAGGAATTATATCAGATAACTGTAATGTCCGGCTCTGTTCTGTCATTGGTTTTTAATTTTCTTAGATTCACGTTGATATTCAATTTAATTTTTAAAAACTGGTCAGGGCATTTAAATTAGATGATTAGGATCATAAACCTACCACTTGCAAGGTTTGGGCCATAAACTATTTCAACTTCACCATTCCTTTCAATTTAAGGCTAAACTCATCATCAAGCTTAGTCATGGTCGATATCAACGAACACGGATGATTTGGCATTATGAGGACAAAACCCAAGCCCACCCAGCCTCACCTCATAAAAATGAAACATAGGTTACAAAGCTAGTTTGTATCTCATAAATTTAATAATATCGGACAGTATCTGATCCTTGCAATTAAAACAGGTAATGAAAACTTTTAATTTATTTTATATAAATTTCAATTATTAGTCGCAGTTAGTAAAACTTCAGACTTAGGTTTCTATAATTTAATATATATATATATATATATATATATATATATATATATATATATATATATATATATATATATATATATATATATATATATATATATATATATATATTAAATCTGCACTTTGTAGTTTGGGAACCTGGTTTCGTTGGTTTGAGAACTTGGGGTAATTGTGAAACAGTCCTAGTGAAGCAATTCTTATTTCCCGTACCGTCCAAGTCTTGTTGATGTATTCACTTTCAATGACACTAAATTCGTCATGGCATATGGAATTATGATTTACGGATTCACTTATCAATAGTAAATTAATTAAAGCACAGGCTACAATCTGATCGTGGTTTAGATTTGATTGCATGATAGCCTACCCTTGAAGCCTTTGTTTAAAACAAAAAGCTAGTAAAGTTGTTACAAACACTGAAAATCAAAAGGAATAATAATTACTAATTAGTGAAAGTTGCTACGACTATATTTATTGCATCAAAAGGTCTTACTTTGCCGACCGCTACCATGTTGGAAGTCATATATAACGTTTATAACCTGTTCGTTAAATCTTCTATTAGATTTCATTATCTAATTCATTCGTAATTTCATTACTTTTTACAAATTATTAGCTTGTGATTTTATTTCAAAAGTAATCTGTTTCCTACTGTTTATTTTATTTCTGAGTACCAAAGAGCACAAATGTTCTTCATTTTTCTCGATATTTATTAATATATATTTATTCAAATAAAGTTATAACTAGATATGTATTAATATATACATTTTATTCAAATACAGCAATAAGTAGATATGTATTATTATATACATTTTATTCAAATACAGTCATGACTAAATACGTATTAATATATACATTTTATTCAAATACAGTTATGACTAGATATGTATTAATATATACATTTCATTCAAATACAGTTATGACTAGATATGTATTAATATATACATTTTATTCAAATACAGTTATGACTAGATATGTATTAATATATACATTTTATTCAAATACAGTTATGACTAGATATGTATTAATATATACATTTTATTCAAATACAGTTATGACTAGATATGTATTAATATATACATTTTATTAAAATACAATTATGACTAGATATGTATTAATATATACATTTTATTCAAATACAGTTATGACTAGATATGTATTAATATATACATTTTATTAAAATACAATTATGACTAGGCGATGAACTAATCCATTAACTAATATATTAACAAGACAGTTAAGGTCTCATTCTGCAAAAGCTCTGGAACTAATTCATTAATCAAACTTATAATTACCTATTTAATGTGTTAATCTGCAAAATCTCTGTTGGATATGTTAGCAGGTTCATCTGTCAATTGTCGTTTTGATACAACTTGCTTGTTTAATATATCACAACTACTAAAATACGTCAGCTATGTAGTTCATCACGTAATACATGGTGTTGTCTGTTCTACCACAATGAGTAATTGTATGGTACTATTAAGATATAACGGGAATAAACATTAGCCCCTTAAATTTGCAATGCAAAGTTGGGGAAGGGGCACATTGGGAATCCTATGTTTATATGATTTATAGGCTTCAAATGGAAATGTTATTGAAGAGTCTTAGGTTAGAGCAAAAAAAGTTTTTACAGGGTAAAACATGAATGACAATATTAAATTTGTATATTCTATCCAAATACAAACTATTATCCATCACCCACTTTGTATTACAATCCAAGCACAAATGCTACAATCCAGCAATCAATGTTTTGCTTCAATCCTAACCCACTCCCGTACTATATAATACGAAATACTGAAGGGGGGGGGGCGTACACCAGACAACCTATAATTACATACACAAAGCAAATGGATTACATTTTGAAGTTTATTAATATACGAATCTGTACAAATCAGGCAACGAAACTTTACAGCTCTTAGCAGTGAAAACAAACAAAAACAGAATCGATGCATTTAAATGTGTCTTCTCGAAGCACCGTTAGAATAATTTTCATTATAGTAAATATGTATTTTGTATCTTCATTTATATACTTGATGAGTCAGTGTTATAATACTAATAATGGTTCCTTCTGGTATATTCTTGATTTTGAACTATTTATGCTTGCCTGTTGCATTCTTAAACATGTACGGACTCTTCTGTAATATACATGATGATTTATATGTTCCACATGTAGTTGTATAATTCTTACATCTGAACTAAAACTACTACCATTTATGGTATATTCTATATATCACGACGCTATGGTCTTGAACAAAGTAATAAAACATGTAAAAACCAAAACGTTTTAAAAAATTTAACAAATAATATTTTCCTAGAACACAACAAGCTGCAAACGTAGAAACAATAATTTACGGTATTTTGAACTTTATCCATAATTATTCTAAAATTTATAACACAAGTCAAAAAAAGGTCTGCATAAACTCTACTGGTATTGACAAATAAACACAATGGTGGAAGTGTTGACATAATTGTGATTGCCTGAATAACAATGATGAGCCAATAGAGTTATGTTTAATCACAATGATCACACATTTTTCAGTGAATACATAATTTGAATTCCAACCCAAATGAAATACTGGACACACTAATAGACTGATTTTTGATTCAAATATTATGTCAAGAATAAATAATTTTTACAGTAGAAAGAAGTTTATACGCCTCTACCTGAACTTGGACACAATTTATCTTTTCTATAAATAAAAGTACTTATAGGTAAATTTCATTCCAGAAGGTTCCAAATGTTTACAAGAAAAAATATATAAAGTTAAAATGAGCAAGACTGTTACTATATTACAAAACTTATAATAAAATACATGATAAAAACAACGTTTTGATTATATCATATATATATATATATATATATATATATATGTATATATATATATATATATATATATATATATATATATATATATATATATATATGTATATATATATGTATATATATATATATATATATATGTATATATATATATATATATATATATATATATATATATATATATATATATATATATATATATATATATATATATATATATATATGTATATATATGTATATATATATATATATATATATATATATATATATATAAATATATATATATAAATATATATATATATACATATATATATATATTTATATATATATATACATATAAATAGATATATAAATATATATATAAATTTATATATAAATATACATTTATTAATTTACATACATACATACAAAGATATATATATATATATATATATATATATATATATCAGTAAAAGGTAAACAATGTTGTTTACAATACTGTGTTTGATTTTTGACAGGTTCAGCTACTAAAATACAATTTTACATTCTAAGTATAATGTAATGCAATAAAAAAAAACAGAAAACGCTAAGAAACCTTTCAAATTAATTATATATAACACATCCCCTCATAACACACGCACGCATGTGATAAAAATTACAGAAGACGAAATTTTATGAATGACAGGTAGCATACGTAAAACAAAATACTATTTCTATAAATGTGATAGTGCATCTACTATTAAAGTGTCTATTTCTTTCACGTGCCTGATGTCAATATTATATTCCTGCAGCAGCAAACTTCACTGCAAGTATATTTAATTTGTTTTTTTTTTTCATCTTGTCAATGAAAGAAAGGGGATTGTGCTTGCTATATACAAGAATGTGATAAAGAGCTAAATTAAAATACACTTGATATTTTCCTGTAATTCCAATATTAAAGCCAAACATTCCATTATGGAAATTGAAGAATAATTTTTTATGTTATTTGTTTAATTTCTTAGATAATAGAATGCAGGATTGTCTACCCCATCTGCGCCTATTTCATTGAATACTGCACCACCCCAACATCACCTGCATCAACAGACATTTAATATCATTAACTGTAATTTGTAGCTGACAGAACTGGTGTATACTTAATTATGACATGTAACTTATAAAAAGCATCCTGATTTCTTTAGAGCAATATAACTTGGATTTTTTACTCAACAAACTTGGAAAAATTGGATCAAAAATTTTTATGATAGTATCTAGTAATACACAAATATTAAATTAGTAGTTTTGTATTGATAGGAACACGGTATCAGAGATTGCATTGACTTTTGTATCTATAGGTGTAACTTGTCCATGTCCCACGATATGTCCTAAAAATGTAACACGAATCTTTCCTGGCTTCATTGTAGATGATGACACAATTATCTAGACCAGATGTAATCGTGTTCATTAATCGTTGAATAGTGCAAGGCGAAAGTTTTATCTTAAGCGGCATCACTTTATACTAATAAAGTCCATCTGGAGTTATGAATGTCGACATTTACTTTGCTCTTTTTGTCAGTGGAATGTACCAGAATCCATTCAAAAGTTAAAATAGTGGTGACATATTTTTGTATTTCCAATTTTATCAATGCAGTCGTCGATTCTTGACAATGGAAATTAATCTGTTTTGGTCTTACTGTTCTTTTTTGTAAGGTCAATGGACATGCGAAAAGTATTATCTGGTTTCGGTAAAAAAATATAAATGGCAATTTTTATTGGTAAAGTCCATCTGGAGTTAAGAATACCGAACTTTAATTTCCCTTTTCCGTTAGTGTAGTTTGCTGGAATCATTTCAAAAGGTCAGATGTAGTAACGTAATTTGCACATCCAATTTTGTCAATGCAGTCGTCAATTCTTGGCAACGGAAATGACTTCAACCAGTTTAAAATGTTTACTTTCTTGTATACGGTGCACATGCGAAAAGAATTATCTGGTTTCAGTACAATAATATGCTTCCGAATTCCAGTCACCTTTACTTGTTTCTATGAAATCTTTCTCCAGCAAATACTGAGGTACTGTTTCCAAACAATCCTGTTTTAGAGGATTCGACCGGTATGGGTGGAATTTCACATGTATGGAATCTACAATTTCAGTGTATTGTCAGATAGTATTTATTCGTTTCAGAACATCTACAAACTAGTGTTCATATTCAAGCTAGAGGTGTTTTTATTCATTCCACCTTGTTGCTGCAGACGTGATGTTTCTGGTCCACATTAATAGTAAATTCTGAATTCTGAAGATTGGTTACATGAAGGTCTCAACATCCGATTGTATTATATTAAATTTCCACTAAGTGGAACATGTACAATTAAATTGACTGCATGATTAGCATGGCTATCTGTATCAACATACTCCTTTAATATATATATATATATATATATATATATATATATATATATATATATATATATATATATATATATATATATATATATATACACACACACACACACACACACACAGCAGACAGAACAGACTGTGCTATCCCTGGATTCTGTAGTAAAATAATAGTTTAATACAAACAATAGTATCATACAGGTTAGAGAAATTAAATTCGTACTCTACGGAGTTTCGAACTTAGGACCGCGAGTAAATGGCACCCATCGCCTTGCCTGCACGCACTAGCTCATATACCGTCACGACTAAGCACACATCGCCAAAAATGATGGCACTGAGACGGTGTTATATAAGCTTGTGCACTGGTATGTCTAAAAGCTCGTTCAATGTGTCTAAATCCTAACGATTCTAGAACTGATATCATAACATCAAACAACAGCAAATGAGCACATTTGTCCTGATATTTTTCCTATCAAAAGACATGACGGAACCATATTAGTCAAAGTTTGATGAAATCTTTCTGATGTGTTCTTGGTAAGGCTTAGGCATATCTGATGGGTTTACAATTATCACATTTTATTTAATTTTCGCTGAATAAAACTATTCAACACCATGTACAAATTCTTATTGATCTCTATATGACCAGCCAAAGGAATTTCTTAGGCTAAACTTGGACGTTCCTGTCTGTACTACCCTGAAACAGCAATTTGTTTGCTGGCCGACAACTGGTCACCATCAGGTACCTCAGCTGTGTAATAAAATAGGAAATTGGTACTTCTTTAGCTTCAATTTCGCTAATAGCCCCCTGAATCAAACAGGTGATAATACAATTTTGTTTGTTTGGACAACAAATGATTGTAGTTTGTCACCTGATCAAAATAAAGGTAATGAGCAGTTAAAAGAGGAACACTGTCATCAATATCGTTTGACTGGACCAAACTGAGACCTCATCACAAATCTACCCAATACATGTGTCAGCTAACCAACATAATTCTCGTTAGCTTTTTTGTAATAGCTCTAATTGCTGCACAAGCTGGATATAAAGCAGATATTTTGTTTAATGGGATATACTTTCTGAACACCACATATCAAATAATTGTTAGTTTTACCTCCCAAATATGTTCTCTCATTATTTTCTACAACTCCTACACTTTTGTCGATATGCTTCATATACGAACTCAGGACCCATCAAGATAATTCATAAACTCAACCATAATCAAAACCTTCCTGTACTTCTCGAGTTTTAACTGTATTGTTTTTAATCTACAGTCAAAACCAGATACACACATGCTAATCAAGCCCATAATACCTTTAACCAAACTTTAATTTCCTAAGAAATATTGGACCAAGATATTTGTTAATTATTGCTTTTCTTCCAGATATCAAAATGCCAGGCCAACGCGAGGAATTCGTCTTTTCCATATTCTCTAACACTTCCTTCGCTGGATTTGAAAAAAAAATTCAATTCATTTACTTATTCAGTAGCTAATATCGTTAATGATTCTTGGTTGTACTCATAATTTTCAAAATATGTCATAGTAAAATCATTAACATGGACAATGAAATTCTGAAATAAAATCAATATAAATTTCAAAGTAATTTAAATTTCTCTAAAATATTTAAAGAAATTCAAATCCATTTATGACTATATGGCTTGAATATAAGTAATAGCTAGTAGCTAATCAAAATATGCAGTTAAACTGAAAGAAACTTGGAATATTGTGCAATAAATCCCAAATAATCCCAAAACTTCTCTCACAAATACACTAGCATAGAAATTTCTGAATGGAGTCTAATATAGAATGTGCTGACGTACCAATTTTTTAATAGATTTATGTACTTACAATCTTGATGTATCACAATGGTATTATCCAGAATGTCTTTAATTGAATTCCTATCGTCTTAAAATGGTGTTTCAGTCCAAAAACCAATGAAAAGATTGTTACTTCAATGAATAATTTTAGTAAATGGTTTCAATCCAGTTTTATCAAAATACAAATAAAAATAATTCCACAGACCGAACATAATGTAGGCATGATTAATTTTGTTGACCTGAACCTTATTTAAAAGAGTAAAACACAATAAAAGGACAAGACTGTGGGACACAAGTTAGCATCTAGAACATTCAAATATTTTGCAAAGAAGGCTGGACCTAGAATCCAAATATAAGTTAGCAACTTTTATAACTTATAAACATGAACAAATGTTACCTCTCTTCTCTTATTCATGAATGAATATTAGCTTAAACTCTAACCACAATCAGGGATACAAATTAAGCAGACAATATACATAGCACCTCGTATCTCATATTCAGTATGTTATTATTTGTTTTTATTATGTTCTATGGTCATTGTCAGGAGTTCGTTCCATGTTAAATATTAATTAAAATGATATTATGTAATAGTAAAGTTATCACAAGTTCATTATAATTTATGCTGTTGTTTAGTGGATTAAATAATTCATCATATGTTAACAGTATTCATGCAGTATTTTTAGTTTCTCAAAGTAAATATGAAATCTATATGTTGCGTAAGCTAACCCTGCCGTATTTTAACAAGTCCTGGTAGCATTTTCTACATGTTACTATTCGTAACGCAAATTTTAAAAGAATTTGCCAAAGAGTTATAATGTGTTTTACATTAATTTAATGATTCAAAATTAGAAACATTTAAAGAGAAGTTAGCAAGTAGATATATTCGATTGTAATTAAATTGTAAATTTCTTTGTAAAATATTTGTATCTCTTTGAATTCATTGGCTATATTAAGTAGTATGGCTCAAGCTAGAAAATTTGATTCATTTAATTGGGTTGCTGGAAACTAATGAGGTGCAATGCCTTTTAATCATCCGAATTTAATTTTTGAGATTTATTTCTATACAGTTATGTTTAGTTGTTTTCATAGAGACTTTTAAATTAATGAAATTAGGGAATATAATTATTATCTTATGCTCTTGGTGTAGAGGGTGGCCCGGTTGTTATAATATATGTTAGGTACCAATGCGGCAGGGCACAGAGATCTTAAAATTTTAAAATAACTAATTTCACGACGACTGGACCTGTCTTTGATTACGTTATAACAAATACTGAGGGTCTTTCTCATACAATTGGATGATATTTGGCCCATAATTATTTTGTAAATATTTGATTCGTTGAACCATGCACTGAGCTATATAAGATGCATTCCTGAAGATTACTCTTCACTTCTGTTTCTCATCTGTTATACTATGTCTCTTTTTACGTCATTAGATACAATATATATTCATTCACACGTTTTCCTTATGTATTTGTTTCAGCTAATTTAGAAGAAAATACCACGACCATGAAGACACACTTCACACGGCTGCTGCAACTGTGCCATCGCTTTAGAATCCCCAAAGCAGTAGTCGCTTCAGGTATATATACGTTTGTTTTTTAACATCACCTAGACTAAGTGTTGATTAAAATTAATACATAGCTGACACAGCATTTACTCTCTAGTCGATACCAACAGCTACTAAATATATCTCTCTCGTTGACATCTCTATCAAATAAGGCATTTTACCAATGAAAAGATCGAAATGTAAAATAATGTATAATTTCCCCGCATTTGACGCTTTTAAAAAAAATATTCTTCTGCGAAAGTGATGCTAATTTAAATAAGGTACTCAGTTTATTCTTATCTCTTCCAGTATTACTGGGTGTGGCAATTTTGATCTTCTACTTCATCAGCGTAAACCCTGATCCAGCAACAGTGAACAGCATAAGCGTTCAACAAAGCCACTCCATGCTACAAACAACGAATAGGAGTTTGTTAGATATTTACAATGGACTCATCATCGCATCTACCGAATCACCATACGTCATAGATCCTATAAATATAACCAGTTCTGATATGTCTCTTTCGATTAGCAAATTCCGTGTTCGAAACTTCACGGCATTCAATTTAACTCATAATGGCGATATGAAACATATTTACACTATAAGCAACCAATATCCATTTCGTGAAGTTAGGGATTTCCAGTGTATTCCCACTAGTACAGTTCCGTCCTTTACAATCTGTGTATATTCGATCCAGGAGGATGTATATATATCAGGTTCCCTACGACAGTCAGGAACCTGGGATTTAGATCAGACAATATTAGTACAAGGAGCATTAAATAGATTTCCTGATGCAATGTTTGTCGATGTCGGGGCTAATATAGGGTATTTCAGTCTGCTTGCACGGGCAATGGGACGAGCTGTGATCGCTATTGAACCTACACATGCAAACTTTCTTAGACTTCAAGAAGGAGTTGTAAGAAATAAGTTTTCTGATAACATTCTCCTATTGAAATATGCGATATCTGACGAACGAACGACAGTTATAATGGGTAAAGATGATCATAATCAAGGTGGAATTGCTGTAGCCAAAGAAATTCGAGGTTTCACTAACAACTCGCTGTCAGTTGAAGCTATAACCTTGAATGACCTTGCCAGAATCATTCTGTCCAGGGAGATAATTATCAAGATGGACATAGGTACGACTACGTTTTAGAACAAAACCTATTTTCCGTCAAGATTCGTAAATCTTTCCATTCTACAATTTGCACATCTTATTTTGAAAAATTATAAAGACGAAATAATTAACAATCGTCTTTGATTTTCGGAGCAAGACTTTTTACATCTCACAAAGAATAAGTATCCAAACAAAGTTAAGAAGATCGATTTCAATAAAATCAGTCGAAATATGTTCGATTAGCATTAAGATTAATGCTAAATCATGAGAATCTTATAAAATATTTAAAAATACGACCATTCTCTTCCAAAACTATCTATCTTTTAATATCTCTATGTATCTCTGAAACTCTCAATCTATCTTTGGATGGAGTAAAATGTCCTTTTTACTCAAATACGACATTTTATATTCACCTAGTGTTTTCTTTCAGATAATAGGAAAGCTAAATAAATAAAAAGATTTTTGTTCTGTTCGCGTTGGCGATCAACTCCAGTTTATTGTGTTAGTTAAAATTGTAACCAGAGCCAAAACACTCTTAGCGGAACTTGCAAGAATTGAAGATAAAGGACATATTTTCGTTTGGCAAATTTTTATCAAATTGACAGAATTCCCATTCAGTGTTTTATTTTTCACAATTAAACGTGTTTGATAGCTGTGTAACATAATTTGGGATTTTAAGAGAGAGAGAGAGAGAGAGAGAGAGAGAGAGAGAGAGAGAGAGAGAGAGAGAGAGAGAGAGAGATCTGGCGCGGTAACGATAGTTTTTATTTGAATAATTTCAACCCAGATAAAGTTAAATTTTATTCATACTAGCCGAGATAGATATGATACCAATACTTTTTTTTCTTTTCAGAAGGATATGAATGTAAAGCAATACACTCTTCCATGGAATTTCTCCAGAAATTTAAGGTTCGTTACATTTTCATGGAATGGCTCATTATGCCTCAAAACCAAGATAAAAAAGACACTCCGTGTCCAAAAGCGAAAATCCTGCACATGTTGGCCAATATTTTCAGCTTGGGAATGAAACCGTTTTCATTTCACGGCCTTGAACTTGACATCACCAACAGTGGAAGTTGGAGAACAAATGACGTTTACTGGAAACCGGACGATTCGCCGAACCTTATTTAATGTACACGTACTTTGCTGCTCAATAAAAGCTTTAAATTACTTTGAACGTAAAGCAAGCGTTCCCAAACTTTGAAGTTCACTCTAGTAAATGTGAAATATAGACTAATTTGAAATGAATAATCATTCAGTTTGTAGACGATATGGCCTTGCTACAAAATCTATTTTTCCGGAAAAGTTTAAAAATGTCGGTAAGGTGGCATCGATTTAGTTTGCTTCTGCTCTTCCTTGGTTAACGTAATTTCCGACAGTGTCATTAAGCAATCCAATCATCTTTTATACGGGTTCTAAGGCCAGTTGTTTTGCAACTTGTTACAATCAATATCCTTGTCAACAGAGGTGTCAATCTAATAACTGTATTTTCCATAACAGCAAAGTTTCCGCAGAATGATTAATCGACGTTTTCGTAGCATTGGGTTAGAAAAATAAAACAAAAAAAGCAAACAAACAAACACAAAAACCAAACAAAAAGCTACGAAATCTAGATACATTGAGTTGATGACAAATAAAGTTGTCATGCTCGATTTCTTTCGTATTTGCCTGAGAAACAAGCTAGGAAAAATGGTTCTTACTGATAAAAGCACTAGATTACCTTATTACAGATTTATGGAAACAAACGTGTGGCATTGACCTGCAACAATTGGAAGATTAAATGTCAGGTAGATGTCTACACGAGCAAAGACCAATGCTGAGTTGTCATTTGATACACATGCATAAAATCATTCATCCAAATTCAGGAACCTTCTTTTCATATTTGGACATGAATGCTTGTATTTTGACAGAGCTCAGATTTGTTACCCGATATGTGAATAATTATAACATGGTAGACTCCTTCATATGCATAATTACAACAATGTGGATGCGTATTAATGAAATGACTTATTTATACTCATAGTTGATCGAAATCGAACGTGATATCTTACAGGCCAAATATTTCTCACTTCCCTTCATTTCTGGATGAATACTGGTGTACAAAGTATAAACAGAATGATTAATGTATTTCAGAAACAAGTGAATAATTAAATGAATTCGTGACCGCTTCAAATTTACTTCTAAATAGCATTATACAGGGGATATATCGAAAACGGCGCACTTAAAACCGTTACCGGATATTAGTACCTAGTATTATAAAGGGGATATATCGAACACAGAGCATTTAAAACCGTTACAAGGTACACAAGGGCGGTAATATACGGGGGATATATCGAGCACAGAGCAATTAAAACCGTTACAGCGTACACAAGGGCGGTAATATACAGGGGATATATCGAACACAGAGCATTTAAAACCGTTACAGCGTACGCAAGGGCGGTAATATACAGGGGATATATCGAACACAGAGCATTTAAAACCGTTACAGGGTACAAAAGGGCGGTATTATAGAGGGGGATATAATGAACTCGGCGCATTTAAACCCGCTCCAGGGTATTTGTACCTAGTATTATACGTGGGATATATCGAACACGGCGCATTTAAAACCGTTACACGATACAAAAGGGTGGTAATATACAGGGGATATATCGAACACTGAGCATGTGAAACCGCTCCAGGGTATTTGTAACCGTTACATGGCAATAAAGGGCGGTATTATACCTGGGATCTATCGAACACAGAGCATTCAAAAACGCTCCAGGGTATTTGTACCTAGTATTCTACAGCGGATATATCAAACACGGCGCATTTGAAACTGTTACATGGCAATAAAGGGCGGTATTATACCTGGGATCTATCACACACAAAGCATTTAAAAACGCTCCAGGGTATTTGTACCTATAATTATACTGGGGATATATCGAACACAGAGTATTAAAAACCTTTAGAGAGAACTAAGGACGGTATTTAACAGGGGATATATCGAACACGTTGCATTGATAACCGTTACAGGTAACAAAAGGGTTATATATTACACTAGACATAATGAACTTTACGCATTTAAAACCGTTACTAGATTCTAAGGTCAGTATTATACAGGGGATACATCGAACAACGAGCATTTAAAACCGTTACAGTGTAATAAGGGCGGTATTATATAGGGGATATATCGAACACGGCGCATTAAAAACCATTACAGGGTACTAAGGATAGTATTATACAGGGGATATAACGAACACGGCGCATTTAAAACAGTTACAGGGTATTTGTACCTAGTATTATACAGGGAATATATCGAACACAGATCACTTAAAGCTGTTACATTGTATAAAAGGGCGGTCTTAAACAGGGATATATAGAATACAGAGCATTTAAAACCGTTACAGGGTACTTAGGGCAGTATTATACAGGGGATATATCGAACATGGCGCTTTTATAATCATTACAGGGTACTAACAGCGGCATTAAATAGGGAATTTATCTAACACTTAACATTTAAAACCGTTACAGGATACTAAAGGCCGTATAAAACAGGGGATATATCGAACAAGGCGCATTTAAAACTTTACAAGGTATTAATGGGCGGTATTATACAGGGGATATATCGATAACAACGCATTTATAACCGTTACAGGGTACAAAAGGTCGGTATTATACAGGGGGTATATCAAGTTACTATGGGCAGTATTATACAGGGGGTATGTCGAGCACAGCGCATTTAAAACCGTTACAGTGTATTTTACCTAGTATTATACAAGGGATATATCGTGCATAGTGCATTTAAAACCGTTACAGGGTAATTAGGACAACATTATACAACGGATATATCGGACAAGGCGCATTTAAAACCGTTAAAGGGTACAAAAATGCAAAATTAAACATGGAATATATCGAACACAGAACATTTAAAACCGTTGCTGAGTACAAGGGGCGGTATTATACAGGAGGTATATCGAACACAGAGCAATTATAACTTTTACAGGTTATTACCAACTTGTATTATACAGGAGATATATCTAACAAAGTACATTTAAAACTGTTGCAGGGTAATAAGGGCCGTATTTAACAGGGGATATATCGAACACGGAGAATTTAAAACCGTTAAAAAGTACTAAGGGCCGTATTAAAAAGTGGATATCTCGAACACAGAGCATTTAAAACCGTTACAGGGTATTTGTACCTATTTTTATAAAGGGGATATATCGAACACTTATCATTTAAAAGGTGATATATTAAAGGGGATATATTAAAGGGGATATATCGAACCCTTATCAACTAAAACCGTTACAGGGTTCACTATGCAGTATTATATAAGGGATATATCGAAAACTGTTCATTTACAACCGTTACATGGCAATAAAAGGCGGTATTATAGAAGGGATATATCGAACAATGAGAATTTAAAACCGCTACAGGGTACTAAGGGCCGTATTATACAAGTGATATATCAAACACAACACATTTCATACTGTTACAGGGTAATAAAGGGCAGTATTATACAGGAGATATATCGACCACAGAGCATTTACAAACGTTACAGTTTAAAAGAATGGCGGTAATATACAGGGGATATAGCGATCGCGGCTCATTTATAGCCGTTACAGGGTACCAAGGGCGCTATTATACTGGGAATATATCGAACACCGAGCATTTAAAACCGCTCTAGTGTATTTGTACCTAGTATTATACATGGGATATACCAAACACAGAGCATATAAAACCGCTCTAGTGTATTTGTACCTAGAATTATACATGGGATATATCAAACACAGATCATTTATAACCGTTACAGGGTAATAAGGACTGTATTATACATGGGATATATCGTACACATTGCATTTAAAACCGTTACAGGGTACACAAGGGTTTTTTATACAGGGGATATAATGAACTCGTCGCATTTAAAACCGTTGCAAGGTACTAAGGGCATTATTATACAGGGGATAAATCGAACACGGCGAATTTCAAACCGATTCAAGTTATTTGTACCTAGTATTATACAGGGAATATATCAAACACAACGCAAAGCCGGTAACAGGGTACAAAAGGGAGGTGTTACAAAGGGGATATGTCGAACACGGCGCATTTTAAACAGTTGCAAGTTAATAAAAGGCAGAATTATACAGGGTATGTATCGAACAAGGCGCATTTAAAATCATTACAGGATTCTAATGGCGGCATTATGCAGGGGATGTATCAAACACAGAGCATTTAAAACCGTTACGTGGTATTTGTGCCTAGTATTATACAGGTTATATATTGAACACGGCGCATGTGAAACCGTTACAGGGTAACAAAAAGCGGTATTATACAGGGGATATATCGAACACGGACCATTTAAAACCGTTATAGGTTAAGAAAGGGCGGTATTATGCATGAAATATATTGAACGGGGAGCATTTAAAACCGTTTTTTGGGTACTAAGTACCGTATTTTACAGGAGATATGACAAACACGGCTCATTTAAAACCGTTATAGGTTATATAAGGACAGTATTATACAAGGCATATATCGAACACAGAGCATTTGAAACCGTTACAGGGTAATAGAGGGCGGTATTATACAAGGGATAATACATCGATCACAGAGCATTTAAAACTGTTACAGCCTACAAAAGGCAGTATTATACAAGGGATATATCGAACAAGGCGCATTTAAAACCGTTACAGGGTATTTGCACCTAGTATTATACAGGGGATATATCGAACAAAGAGTATTTTAATCCATTACAGGGTAATAAGCGCCGTATTATACAGGCGATATATCGAACTCAGAACATTTAAAACCATTAGAGGGTACGGTTGGCGGTATTATACGTGGGATATATCGAACACGGCGCATTTATAACCATTACAGGTTACAAAAGGGCAGTATTATACAGGGGATATATCGAACACATAGCATTTAAAACCGTTACAGTTTAATAAGATGCGCTATCATACAGGGGATATCTCGACCACAGAGCATTTAAAACGGTTACATGGTAAAATAGGACGGTAAAAATCAAAAAGAATCCTGATAAATTTCAACTATATAAAAGAGAGAAAAAAGTTAAAAATATTTTTTTAAATCCTATCGTCAAGTTTAATTTGTTAGAGCATCGACCTCAGATGCGCGATGTCACGGGTTCAAACCCTGGTTGGGTCATGACAAAGACTTTTAAAAATGGTACTAATTGCTGCCTCACTTGGCGCTCATCAGTAAGATGTTAGTTTCAGGACTGGTAGACCTGGTGTCAGAATTATGGCAATGGATGGAAATTTTACTACATACCTGCGTCATAATGCCCCAGTGCTGACATCAATATAAACTACCAAACTGCTGATATCGTAGTAACATGACTGAAGAATTGATTAAGTTATGTTAAAAACTAAATCGCACACACACACACTCTCACACATACAAACACATACATACACACACACGCTCCCACACTCTACCCCACACAAGTTCAATTTCTCAATGTAACGTGCTGTTCATACTTGTTTTAAAGGAAATAAACAAATCAAAACATATTAGGAAAAACTAAGAAAAGCCTATATTAGATTAAAGTAGCATCAGTTTGCGCAAACGGTGTCTCTAGAAACAAATGGATAGGTTTATTAAAAATGATGAATGATGTAGTGAGCCTTTAAAATAATTGGCATGTGTACAAAGCTTTTTGAAAACAGCGTCATCTCAGATCAGAAACTTCAACATTTACTAAAACTTAAATTGTGGTAAAGTTATATGTGCATATATGTAAAGAATGTGTCATATGAATGAAATAATAATAATAATAATAATAATAATAATAATAATAATAATAATAATAATAATAATAATAATAATATCTTCTTAACATTGTCTTCCGACGTTTTGAAACAAAATGTGGCTTCCAAAATGTTTATTTCAGGAGAGGATTTAATTTTACTATGACATAAACGTTTTTCAATCGGTTCGCGTGCATTTTAAGCAGTAGCAGTTGACCAGAAGGCCATTTGAGTAGAACGTGATGATGAAAAGTACTTGTTGCCAAATATAGTGTTAACACTGTTGGCTGTTTTTATGGTCTTTCAATAGCTCTCATCCACACTTGCTGAAAAGATCTAAACCTACAGTGAGGAGAACCTAGGCTATTCATTAAATTAATTGCATCAGCTACAACGCTCAGAAAAAAAAAATGTCAAAACTTTTCAAGATGAGACGCCTAAATAGAAACGTAATTTTAGAGCAAACAAACCAGTAAAGCCGACAGTAACTAATCGAAGCGTTGATTTGTTATATAAATTAACCGAAGGTTAGGTCTAGTAAATAAGTGATTATGGTGATAAGAGTCTGTGAGATCATTTCACCAAGTGAATTAGAGAGGTTCACACCAGTTTCAAAAATAGGGGAATAAAAGATATACAAGTCAAATCAAGTAAACGGTGGAAAAATTAATATTTACTAACAATTGAGTTATAATATCTATGCCATATACACATCCAGTGCAATAAACATATTTCTGCTCCGTTTTGCAAAGAAATTAGCATTACTATCATCACCATGTGTTTTGCGACCAAAACAATTATATATTACTACGACTCTGTGACCTTAAATTAAGTAATATAGAGTATTGTAGAACAAATAAGCTGAGTAAAAACCTAACATTTTAGAAGAAAATACAATGCTGTAAATAAAAATCTAATTAATTCTAAAATTGCTATCACAATTAAAAAGTATAGAGTTTCGAATTCCAGTATAGAATTTACCCAACAGTCTTGATGTATCACAATGATAAAATCAAAATTGACGTTAAATGAATTCACAATAATCCCAAACTAGTGATTTAATTCAAAATGTCAGTGAGGAGCTTGTAATCACAATGAATATTTAAAGCAAATAAAACATCTCCCATTATACAGCAACTAATAGAGACAACTTATAGGATGAATGAAATAATGATATGTATCATGACCTTTTCTAAAGGTCGAAGACAATGACACGATTAGCATGTGAATCAAAAGTTTTCTACCAATAACATGTTTACATTTCTTAAGAAATAGACCTTGAACTCAAACATAAATCAACATCCTTGTAGTCCTGTACAAGTATTTATTTCCTTATATTCTGTATAAATTACCTATTTAATCGAATGTATAATATCCTTTGTCTTAATGAAATACATGATATATGCCTGATCACATTAATCCATGCCTCCAAGTTCCAAACTTTGAGATTTTATATAAACCACCCAGTAGCTGAATCAGTATATCATGGATCTGATCACATAAATCACGGTAAATCACTGGAGGCGCATACGAAAATACTGTCTGTCAGGGGGTTTATGTCGTCGAAGGTTAAGGAACAATTCATCAAAATGTGCAAATTACGGTCATGACTCATTTATCCTCATTCCAGGTCTTGCTTGCAATCCTCCAATTCGAATTGATGTCCCATATTCCATTGTTCTGTTTGAGTCAGTGCAAGCGACTTTGCATAGATGGTGAATTTTCAGTCCTGGATTATTGTTAAGAATCTATCTGATGGATTTCTGATATTCATTTCATGTTTTCTCTCCTCGATTACATGTATTCTTGTCTTAATTAGCTTTTCCATGATATTTTGTCTGGAAATTTTCATTGTCCAGTGTTCTGTTTCTTTTTGAGTACAGTGTTTGGGTAAAATATCAAATTTCCAACAGTTCAGAGCAAAATCTTTTTAGCAATTAAGTTTGCAGAAGTTCTACACATACGACCAAGGAATACGATGTTTGTTTATCTATGCGAACTATCATTGAAATCATCCCCAAGCATGATATCGTAGATCTAATTGGCGATCTTTGAGGAAAATCTTCTACTCTCGGGGCGTAATATCGTATTTTATTCAATATTTCAATGCCTTGATATGACATATTAAAACAGAGTTCTGAGCCATACAAAGCAGACGGTAATGAAATTCTTTTCCAGACTTTCACAGAAACTACAGGATTAATTCCATTTTCATCTAAACCAACTGATTTTTTATAGTGACTTGGTTACACGTTTTGCTTTATCGTTTGAATATTCTATACGGCTATTAATTCTCATTGATTGTGAAAAAGTAACTCCCGCATATTTTACTTTTTTGCTCTAGGAATACATTGTAATCCCAAAGTAATCCAATTTGATAAGCACACTCACGTCATTTTTTCTGCTGCATATCATCCATTTAGTCTTGTTATGGTTATATTTCAATTTCCACTTCTGTGCATACTGATAAGCTGTATTCACAAGTATCTGTAATCCATTCAGCGTATAGCTTAGTAGAGTAGAGTCATCTGCCATAAGCATGCCAGGTATGTTCATCTGATTCCTTGTTATCCCGCAATTAGTTATTATTAGTTCATTCAATAGTTTATTTATGTACACAAGAAAAAGAAAAGCGGGACATTACGAGTCCTTGACCAACACCTCTCCTTAACGAAAATGTGTTAGATATGCATCCTCTACACGCTAAACAGGCGTGTAGGAATGGGCGATTATTCTCCATATGCTTATATTCATTCCTAGCTTTTTATTTTTTATAATAGTCCACAACGCCTCATTCTATTGAATGCCTTTTCAGTATCCATAAAAACTGCATACACATTAAAGCTATAATTAGTAATTCAAACATTCTTAAAGAGCAAATGCAGCATATATAGCTCCAGCCTCCTTACGAAATCCAAAATGATAAGGATGTAGAAATTTTATTTTGTCTAAATACCATTGAATTCTGGTCATCAATATTTTTCATACTATTTTTCCAGACAAGATGTTAATGTCATACCACGATAACTCACCGGATCCTTTTTATCGTTTGTTTGTATATCGGTATAATCATCCAACATCTATATTCATTAGGCAAATAATCAAGCGGGATCATGCAATTAAATAGGGCAGTTAAATGTCAATGCAAGGTGATATTTTATTTTTAGAGACTTGATATGCTGCAACACCTCTTTCTGTAATAGGATTACACTGTTTTCAGTCTCTGGTTTGCTTTCTTCGTGTATGTTATTCATCTTGTCACAATCATTATATTCCTCATTATGTTCATCATCTGTTGTACAGCTTATTTCAGAAAAAAATAATTTCCATAGGTTGACATTGATTCTATTCCTCGAAATATAATATTACCATACTTTGATTTATTTTTCCAATTTACCTTATGACTGCGTAAAATTCGTCTATTCCCATTTCTGCACTTATTCCTATCTCTTCAAATATGCACTCTTTATATAACCCTTTCTCTAGGCTGCTTCTTTCTGAACTCACATTTTGAATCCTTATATTTTCTTTTGATGTTACGGTCTGTGCGTCTAGGTTTTCCTGCTTTGAGCCATTCTTCGCACTCAGAGAGAGAGAGAGAGAGAGAAAGAGAGAGAGAGAGAGAGAGAGAGAGAGATAGAGAGAGAGAGAGAGAGAGAGAGAGAGAGAGAGAGAGAGACAGAGAGAGAGAGAGAGAGAGAGAGAGAGAGAGAGAGAGAGAGAGAGAGAGAGAGAGCATATACAATTAATAGAAAAATGGAGCAAAAGGAATTTCAGATTCAGTCAAAGGAGTAAGAGCTGGGGAGTGCAAAGCATTATCTCCCTTGGCACAAAATTTCCGGGGTTGATGTTTCGAAAAATATTAGGTTAGTAAACACTTTAGCAGAAAATGAGGTAGATAAATATTTAGCTCATTTTGCAAGCTAAATGCTTAAAGTTTGAAATGCCCAAGAGAGAATTGGACTTAGTTATTACAAAGTGCACATCTTGGCAAAAGCATGTGATGTCTACACTTCCCTGTCAGTTCAGCAAGGTGCTGATTATCATTTGCTTAAGGAATTTATTTTGAAATGTTATGGGGTTATGCCAGAGGCATATCGCAAAAGTTTAGGGAGTATAAAGACTCTTGATCAACGAAAATCGAATTTGCAAGAGAAAAAGAGCAATTATTGTATAGGTGTGCTCAGCAAAAAATGTTTAAAACAATGATAGTAGTATGAATATTGGAGATTCTGGTTCGCTTCTCTCAGTTCGCTATTAGAGTCTTCCAGAGAACTCCCCGTCTCTATATTACTGTTTCACTGATAGATGTTTCTTGATCACTGCGTGATTCTCCTTTATTTTAGCTCACTTTTGTGTGTGATAATATCGGTGTGAGTGTGGGAATACCATCGGTGAAGCAACGCTTATCATCAAAGAGTCAGTCTTTTTTGTTGATGAGTATTGCAGAGAGATATTGTCGTTATGATCAGAAAGTTCTCATGAAGTAGTAGCGTAGTTCGCCTTGTAATGATTGTCTGTAGTAATCGATGGTGGCAATGAGACCGATGACTGGATTTTGGAGACCTTTGGTTTGCTTCTGACGGTATGATAATCGAGTATGATTGCAGCAGCAGGGATGGTGAACCCAACAAAATTTTGCTCGACTCATTAACGAAAAATAAAGGTTCATACAGAGGCTGAAAAAAGGTCTATAACGCTAAACCAAAGTCTCGATGTGATTATATTTCCAAACGGTTAGGTTAGCTCAATTTTGTTATACTATTTTTGACGTATTTTTAATGATTTTGTTAGGCAATTTTGTTTACTTGTAAAGCGAATCAATTGTTGTCCTTCACCCTCCCTGCTGCTCCTTGACTGTAAGTGGATCAACCAAAGATTTTATCCAGACCAATCTACGAGCGTATGTATAAATTAATATAAAGTTTCGTTTCTTAAGTCAATAATATTTCCATCCTGGTTTGTAAGTTTGAAATTCATTTTCGACAATAATGGATTAGGTACACGCAGGTAGACTTGATTTATTGGCTCAGATACAATAAGCGACCCTGGGGGTGTTTGAATACTGGACGAATATATATATATATATATATATATATATATATATATATATATATATATATATATATATATATATATATATATATATATATATATATACCTGCTGTGCCTGATTAGACTTAGAGAGGTCGAGGTGGTAGCTGCTATCAATTATATCGCATACTAAATTCAGAGCGATGGTGCATGTTATATTAACAATATTAGGCGAGATGTGACGACCTGACGCATATGGGTCATTATTATATTTGAGAACAGCTTGGGTTGGAATTAATTGTTTTCCATGAGTTACATATTCGTTTAAAGTGTTCATCAATAAGATCACTAACTGATTTGTTTAACTTCTCGGAGTCGAATCCGGGAATTATAAATGTTGATAATTGTTCTTCTGTAATTCCATAATATTTCAGAAATAATGTCTTAAATAATCGCTTATTATTTGCATGTTGAATTGGGTCATCTTCATTAACTATATAATAACTAGAAATTATATCTACTGGCACGTTTATTATTTTTTCTCTGTCAACAATAGCCTTGTTTACATATTCTAAGTCTGCTGCAACTTGATTTAGATGTATTGTTTCAATTATCTGATTTTGTAAATCGTCTTTATAAAAAGTATTGATGCTGGAAAGTAAATTTTGTAACATCATTTAACACGAATTCATGTTCAGATTTAATCGGTTTTGATAATGAGTTAATTTGCTGAACATCAAGTGTTAATGTTTTTTACTGGATCCTTCTTACCTTAAATGAAACCCATAAAATAAGTATGATTCGTATAAACTCTGGGTATCGTAGCGCTCTCCATAAATGGAATTGTTTTTCTATATTATGGAATTTGTATAAATTTCTTAACATCTATGATGAAGTCGGATCGCTGCGGTTCTCTTGGATCCTGATAATCCGGTGCAACTTCAGGCCATCCTAATACTGATCTGATCGAACTTTGATAAATATCCACAGCATAGTCAGGAGAATGTATTTCAATCACCGACGATAATGTAGGTTCATAAAAAGTAATTGATATCTTCGATTCTTTCCCAGTTAGAGACTTACTTCTGCACTGGAATTCCTCATTAATTTGCTCTGATAACTGCCAGTTGGAATACTAACTACTTGCCAATCGGGAGTTCCATCAGACGTATTTTTATTTGCGAATACTAATGAATTATTTGGTTGTTGTCCAGCAAATGGTTTTGATCTAATATTAGGCCAGCTATAATAAACCCGTAACTGAGCTAATGCTATCTCTTTTACTGGAATTGAAGTTGGAAAGTTAATACTAAATTCAGGATTGGTTGAACTTATCGATATCATAGTAGTTTTTAAAGTTGTGTTAGAGACGATCTGCTGTAATAACTCTCCCAACTCAATATCCAAACGATGTTCAGGTGCTGACATTATTGTTATTATTATTGCTTAATTCTCCATTTAATTTATTATAGTTATTGTCATCAGAATCGTTAGTGATACTAAATGCTTCATCGTAGTTTTAAATTATCGTTACGAACTCGTCATCATATTTTTACCATCACTAAGATATAAGGAAATATATCCAGATAGTTTACAGTAGGTTGTTGTTGCTGTATGCAACTTTATTATATACTCATGCAATTTATCATTCGCACATGTAGTCAATTTTTTAGCAATAATACTAAGAATACCTGCTATAGTCGTTGAAGTTGAAACAATAATTGTTATAATTGCTGGTGCTGTCATTGTTAATGTCGATAATATTAATCCGGATCCAGCAACAATAGCAGAAACTGAGTACACAACTATATCAATGACAACCAAACGTCTACGATAATTTTTTTTACTTTTACTGTATAATGGTCGATGATATATTTTAGTTTGGCCAGACATTCCCATGCTTGATTATATCTGTGACGTTCAACGTCGATAGATGACGTAGTCATTTGGTCCATTATACTATGACGTTAAATAATTAAGTGAGTCATAAATTCCAAACACCATCAGCAATTACTTTGAGACAAACCTCTACTTGATGATTCCAGCGTAAACGTTTCTTCAGAATCTTTATCTATCAAAACAGATACAGTTTTAGAAAAATCGCCAGTTGATGGAAATGTTGCGGATATTTTAAAATTTGCAACACTAAGTACGGACATCCTATATATATACCAGTGATCTCCGCGGTGTGTGTAATGGTTTTATTTTCTTGTGTCCACAATCCAAACCCAGATGTAACTGTATACACCATATTTCTCATCTGATTGTGAAGAATTTTAATCATGTTTTTAGAATAATATCCTTAGGGGTCCCGAGTGGCCGAGTGGTCTAAAGCGCTGTCCGTTACGGATCACTGCCATCTCACCTCTGTCTGCGTGTGTTCGAGTCTAGGATTCGGCTAATGTAGATATGTGAGAAAGCTTGCCAGTAGCTTCTCGTGGGTCGGTGGTTCTTTCCGGTGATTTCCCGGTTTCTTCCTCCACCATTAATACTGGCCGCCATGAATAGCCTATCGTGTGCTGAAAAATGGCGTTAAGCCCAACAACAACAACAACAACAACAACAAGAATAATATCCGGAATTTCACCGATGATATCGTTGAGTTTTGTGAATGATAAATAAATTTAATGAAAATACTGTTAAAGTAATTAATAATGACATTTAAGACAACAGAATTGGCTGAATTTGTTGTGAGTAGCTTTTGTCAAAGAGATAAATTGATGAAACCTGAATACGCTAAATATTTTAAAAACCATGAACAATATACGATATTATACATTCTGTCATTAACAGTATTTTCATTAAATTTATTTATCAATTCAGCAGTACTAATCTTTGAAATTTTCTTTTGTTTAGGGGTTAGTGTTTTAGCGACATTAGGTATTTTTTTCGTATTGGTTCAGCAGCGGCTATTTCGGTAGTAAGTTCTCTAAGAATTTTTATTGTTTTTTAGTTTTTTTCTGCTATTATCTCTCAAGCAGGTTGAATATCCTTAGTGGTCTCAGTAATATGTTTAAATAATTGTTTTGTTTTCTTCAAACTCAATTTTTGATTCCTGACGTGATTGAAGTTGATCTCTAACTACCTCACAGACGGTTAAATATTTTTTAATTGCTTCTAATCGTTCATGAGCTAATTTAACCGAATTGGGCTCTCCAATATTCATTATTAATAATATTTATAATAGATAATTAATTAAAAAACTAGTAAACAAAGCGCGATAACTATTGCTCTGAATCTATGTTGAACAATATATAATTATTTCCCTTTGCGCATACGTGTAATATGAAGTCGAGATTTGACACGGACAAAATATATCGTTTTCAGACAATTATTACCTAATTATCTGTTATTCACAAACAATCAGGTGTTAGTGAACAACAAAAGTGCAACATTGAGAGATATTGGTACATGTATTTTTCTCTAAAGCCTAAAATTCAAGTAAGTAAAGCCTTATTGACTTCACGAATTGGTATTTAGGTCAAACGATATTTATATCTTTGTAAACATCCTCTAACGGATGATAACTCTTACAGAAAATACTCAATGTGATATGTGCATAACATATTTTTGTATTATGTTTGAGAATTAAATCATATTCATGCTACAATTCTACAATAATTACAATTTTTATTCAGTATCTACTGCTCGTACATACGTTCCCTGTGCATTAATACTTTTTACTTTCGAAACTGGCTGGTTACAGGGTATAGTATCTGCACTTGGCTACTGTGGTATGTTTAAGTTACGTATATATTAATTACTTGAACAGAAGCATGTAAAAAAAGACCATAGCCTAGTGGAGTAATCGTGTGGCTGTGGTACTTAAGTGAAACACTGAGTCGATACGAATCCCCGTGACAGCCAGGATGGCAACTATTGGCGATTTGAAAGTGTGAACGAAGTCCAGAAAGATTAAATACACTCACCTGCCATAAACCATGTGGCGTGGTACATTTTTCTATCACTCACAGGGTTTATGTTATTGTGTGTGTATTCAATCTGCTGGATACAGGTATTCCCCGTTAGGATAAGTTTATGTTTGTGCCGTCCTTAAAGGTAAGTTCTTAGAGATAAGTATATCAACACCACATGACCATATGTATACAGTATATGCTCATACAATCGTTTTATGTAACCTCTGACACTAAAAAGATATTATTGAACATCTTAAAGGATTATATGGGGTTTGTGCCGTCTACAAAAATCAAAATCATGTTCATTTGTATATATATAAGAATAAGCATCTGTAAATAACCATAAGCATCTGTATATAATTATAAGCGTCTGTAAATAATCACAAAATATCCTCAAAACAGTCACCACTGAAATTCTGAGCCTGCCAGAGTGATGTTTGACAATCTAGATGTTCACATAGGGTCATGGGGACTACAATTTTACAATTTGATAATTATTTTAAATATATATATATATATATATATATATATATATATATATATATATATATGAATGAATATATATAAATATATATGAATGAATAGATGCAATAAACTGACGACGAACAGTACGAAACTAGCAACTAACTAGCCTAAGCGCTTTCGACTCTTAATGAGTCTTTTTCAAAGGCAAATACAAAACATAGTTACGACAAACAAATAAACACAAAAACGTTGCGTTTGTAAACCTCTACATTTCTATCTTCACATGTGCTAAAACTATAAATACAACCAGCTTGTATAGACTAGTTGCGGAAACGGAAAACGTTGTATAATTCCCTAAAAGTCTACAAGCCAAAGCGACATCTACTTTTACTTTGTGTACATATGTAACGCAGATTATATCCCGGATATTTGGTTCTATACCGGTTATTCTTATAGTAAAAATTGAAGGATAAGAAGATTTAGAAAATGTTAAATTCTACTAGTGCATAGTTTTCATTTTCTAGTCTTCTTGGTTTAGACCGCTTGGTTTCAATGTTCTAAGGCGGCGTATCCAGTATGATTCCTTTTCCTTCCTGGTTTCGGAACTCCAGCTGTGGTTGTTGGCAATAGCGATAAGTATTATATCACTGAAAGTGTGGCCAGGGGAGGAGAAGTGTTCTGCGACCGGGCTTCTGTACAGCTTTTTTGTCATCCAATCAGATCTATGAAGGTTTATCCTTATGTGTAGCTTTTCAGTTTCTCCCACGTACTGAAGGCCACAGATCTTACATGTGATGAGATAAATCACATTCTCTGTTTTGCACGTTTTGTTTGGACCATGTATGTTTAGTTTTCTTTAGTCACTGTGCTAGTAAATGTCTTGGTCTCTATCATATGTTGACAGGTTTTGCATCTTTTATCGCCACAGGGTCCAGATTGACTAGGTTGGTTTTGACTAGCGATTGTTGTTAGCTTGGCCCTGACTAGGATGTCCTTTAGGTTTTTTGGTCTCCGGTAAGCTACTACAGGTTTGTTCGGAAGTATTAGGTTTAGTATGTCTGACGATTGCACGGTTGGCCAGTAGTTTGCGATGATTTTACCTACTTTGGGATTGTCTGGGTGATAGGTCAGAATAAATGGTATCCTATCAACCTTTTCTTTCTGTCCATATCTGAGTAGGTCATCACGGTTTGTTTGTTTGGCCCTTTGGATTGCCTCCGCAATCAGGTCTTTGTCGTAGCCTCGGTAAATTAAATGTTTAGCCAGCTCTTCAGACCTTTCTATGAATCTTTCATCGTCGGAGCAAATTCTGCGTATCCTCAGTGCCTGGCTATATGGAATGTTCTTAATGCAGTGTTTTGGATGACAGCTGGTTGGGAGAAGATACTGGTGTTTGTCGGTTGGTTTCGAGTAGATGTCTGTGTGTAATTTGTTTTCCACCAGTCTGGTTGTTGTGTCCAGGAAAACATGGTTTGAGTTGGAAATTTCTGCCGTGAATTTTATTGAAGGATGGAAGTTGTTTGCCTTTGAAATGAAGTCATCCAGACTTTCTCTTCCATACTGCCACTTCATTTCTATATCATCGATAAAGCGTACCCACTGGTATGGTGTACGCTCAACCGATGCTAAGAGCTTTCCCTCAAGTTTTCCCATGAAAATGTTAGCATACGAAGGGGCCATTTTAGTACCCATTGCAGTTCCATTGATTTGTAGGTAGTTTTCTTCATTAAATTCAAAGTTGTTGAGTTTTAGGACAAGCTCCAGGAGTTGGATTAAGAAGTGTGTGGGTGGATTGTTTACAGTTCTTGTTTCCCATGCTTCGCTGCATGCCTGTAACCCTTCGTTGTGCGGTATGTTGGTGTACAAAGATGTGACGTCTAAGGAAGCAAGTAATGTATCTGGCAGTAATGGTTCACTAGCTTTGCTTTTTATGAGATAATCTGTCGTGTCTTGAAGATATGATGGTAATTTGTGGACATGTGGTCTCATAAAATGATCTAAATATTCTGATATCCTTTCTGTGGGGTGCCCGTTACCTGAGATTATAGGTCTGCCAGGGTTTCCTTGTTTGTGGATTTTGGGTAGAAGATAAAATCTACCTGCTCTTGGGTTTTCTGGGCTTAAGTAGTTTTTGGTTTGCTGGTCTATGTGTCCGCTTTGGTACGCCTCGTCAATAACATTAGTGATGATTTTTGCATATTCCAGCGTTGGATCATGGTCCAGTTTTTGGTAGAACCTAGCGTCACTTAGTTGTCTACTTGCTTCACTAATGTAGTCTTCCCTATTCATAACGACAACAGCGGAACCCTTATCTGCAGGCTTAATTATTATGTCTGTTCTGCTTTTCAGTGAGTGCAGGGCATCTGTTTCTTCTTTTGTCAAATTAGAATATTTGTTAGTATGGTTGATATGTCTGGAAATATCGTTTTCAACCGAGTTGATAAAGGCTTCCAGATTCGGAATTGAACTTTTTGGTGGGGTCCAGTTACTTTTCTTTCTAAATGCGGGTTGGTCGCAGCTTATATTTTCCTTTGATTTGTTTGGTGGTTGCAAGGCAAAATGGGCTTTGAGTCTTAGTCGGCGGATGAATTCTTCGGTGTCATTCTTAAGCTTCCCTCTGTCGTATGTTTTAGGACGGGGACAGAAACTCAAACCTTTCGATAAAAGTTTTATTTCTGCATCAGTAAGTTCTAAATTGGAGATGTTGACTACTGTGTTAGTAACAGTTGCATTAGTGTTTGTTACAGAGTGCTTGCGATTCTTCCTTTTGCGGCGATTTTTCTTCTTACGGTTGTTTTTGGAAGAAATTTCGTCAATTGAAGTTTCTTCACAACAGTCCTTTGGTTGTAGATCATGACTTCTAAATTTTCTATCTCTGACTTTGTATAGTTTCGAAGAGAGTCTTTTTTCATCTTTATTTAATTTGGAGTAAAACGTTTTCAATTGTTCTTCTGTTGAGACGGAATTGAGCTGATGTTTTAGTTCTTCAATGGCTGCTGATTTGGCTAGATATTGATGATTTACGTTTTTACTAAGTAGGGCTGTGAGTTTCATGGAAGCGTCGTGAGTTATTTTATTCCATCTTTTGTTGAATCTGTTTGAACTCTTGCCAATAATCTGCGGTTTCACATGAATTTGAAGACCTTTAGTGACTGTATTTCTTTCGAGGAAATGATGCAAGAAAGTGCAATGATGCTTTAGGCGAATTAAAGCATCAGTTTCATTGCGTAAAGTTTTGAATGTTTTCTGTATTTGTTGAGACATCGTCTCCATTCTAAGAGATACGGCAACAATTTAAGTATAAGAAGGAAACAATGGAACGGATACAGTAGCACTACATAAATACAAGACAGAAAAGGGTGTTAGATCACACCAAAGGTAGATCGAGCCATACGAGGTAGGTAATATAAAGAATACAAATCATATGGCGAATAACAACCCTCTCAAGCGTACGGGATCCACCAAGGGATCACGTTTGTCAGGTATTAATTAAAATAGATGTAATAAACTGACGACGAACAGTACGAAACTAGCAACTAACTAGCCTAAGCGCTTTCGACTCTTAATGAGTCTTTTTCAAAGGCAAATACAAAACATAGTTACGACAAACAAATAAACACAAAAACGTTGCGTTTGTAAACCTCTACATTTCTATCTTCACATGTGCTAAAACTATAAATACAACCAGCTTGTATAGACTAGTTGCGGAAACGGAAAACGTTGTATAATTCCCTAAAAGTCTACAAGCCAAAGCGACATCTACTTTTACTTTGTGTACATATGTAACGCAGATTATATCCCGGATATTTGGTTCTATACCGGTTATTCTTATAGTAAAAATTGAAGGATAAGAAGATTTAGAAAATGTTAAATTCTACTAGTGCATAGTTTTCATTTTCTAGTCTTCTTGGTTTAGACCGCTTGGTTTCAATGTTCTAAGGCGGCGTATCCAGTATGATTCCTTTTCCTTCCTGGTTTCGGAACTCCAGCTGTGGTTGTTGGCAATAGCGATAAGTATTATATCACTGAAAGTGTGGCCAGGGGAGGAGAAGTGTTCTGCGACCGGGCTTCTGTACAGCTTTTTTGTCATCCAATCAGATCTATGAAGGTTTATCCTTATGTGTAGCTTTTCAGTTTCTCCCACGTACTGAAGGCCACAGATCTTACATGTGATGAGATAAATCACATTCTCTGTTTTGCACGTTTTGTTTGGACCATGTATGTTTAGTTTTTCTTTAGTCACTGTGCTAGTAAATGTCTTGGTCTCTATCATATGTTGACAGGTTTTGCATCTTTTATCGCCACAGGGTCCAGATTGACTAGGTTGGTTTTGACTAGCGATTGTTGTTAGCTTGGCCCTGACTAGGATGTCCTTTAGGTTTTTTGGTCTCCGGTAAGCTACTACAGGTTTGTTCGGAAGTATTAGGTTTAGTATGTCTGACGATTGCACGGTTGGCCAGTGGTTTGCGATGATTTTACCTACTTTGGGATTGTCTGGGTGATAGGTCAGAATAAATGGTATCCTATCAACCTTTTCTTTCTGTCCATATCTGAGTAGGTCATCACGGTTTGTTTGTTTGGCCCTTTGGATTGCCTCCGCAATCAGGTCTTTGTCGTAGCCTCGGTAAATTAAATGTTTAGCCAGCTCTTCAGACCTTTCTATGAATCTTTCATCGTCGGAGCAAATTCTGCGTATCCTCAGTGCCTGGCTATATGGAATGTTCTTAATGCAGTGTTTTGGATGACAGCTGGTTGGGAGAAGATACTGGTGTTTGTCGGTTGGTTTCGAGTAGATGTCTGTGTGTAATTTGTTTTCCACCAGTCTGGTTGTTGTGTCCAGGAAAACATGGTTTGAGTTGGAAATTTCTGCCGTGAATTTTATTGAAGGATGGAAGTTGTTTGCCTTTGAAATGAAGTCATCCAGACTTTCTCTTCCATACTGCCACTTCATTTCTATATCATCGATAAAGCGTACCCACTGGTATGGTGTACGCTCAACCGATGCTAAGAGCTTTCCCTCAAGTTTTCCCATGAAAATGTTAGCATACGAAGGGGCCATTTTAGTACCCATTGCAGTTCCATTGATTTGTAGGTAGTTTTCTTCATTAAATTCAAAGTTGTTGAGTTTTAGGACAAGCTCCAGGAGTTGGATTAAGAAGTGTGTGGGTGGATTGTTTACAGTTCTTGTTTCCCATGCTTCGCTGCATGCCTGTAACCCTTCGTTGTGCGGTATGTTGGTGTACAAAGATGTGACGTCTAAGGAAGCAAGTAATGTATCTGGCAGTAATGGTTCACTAGCTTTGCTTTATATGAGATAATCTGTCGTGTCTTGAAGATATGATGGTAATTTGTGGACATGTGGTCTCATAAAATGATCTAAATATTCTGATATCCTTTCTGTGGGGTGCCCGTTACCTGAGATTATAGGTCTGCCAGGGTTTCCTTGTTTGTGGATTTTGGGTAGAAGATAAAATCTACCTGCTCTTGGGTTTTCTGGGCTTAAGTAGTTTTTGGTTTGCTGGTCTATGTGTCCGCTTTGGTACGCCTCGTCAATAACATTAGTGATGATTTTTGCATATTCCAGCGTTGGATCATGGTTGAAAACGATATTTCCAGACATATCAACCATACTAACAAATATTCTAATTTGACAAAAGAAGAAACAGATGCCCTGCACTCACTGAAAAGCAGAACAGACATAATAATTAAGCCTGCAGATAAGAGTTCCGCTGTTGTCGTTATGAATAGGGAAGACTACATTAGTGAAGCAAGTAGACAACTAAGTGACGCTAGGTTCTACCAAAAACTGGACCATGATCCAACGCTGGAATATGCAAAAATCATCACTAATGTTATTGACGAGGCGTACCAAAGCGGACACATAGACCAGCAAACCAAAAACTACTTAAGCCCAGAAAACCCAAGAGCAGGTAGATTTTATCTTCTACCCAAAATCCACAAACAAGGAAACCCTGGCAGACCTATAATCTCAGGTAACGGGCACCCCACAGAAAGGATATCAGAATATTTAGATCATTTTATGAGACCACATGTCCACAAATTACCATCATATCTTCAAGACACGACAGATTATCTCATAAAAAGCAAAGCTAGTGAACCATTACTGCCAGATACATTACTTGCTTCCTTAGACGTCACATCTTTGTACACCAACATACCGCACAACGAAGGGTTACAGGCATGCAGCGAAGCATGGTAAACAAGAACTGTAAACAATCCACCCACACACTTCTTAATCCAACTCCTGGAGCTTGTCCTAAAACTCAACAACTTTGAATTTAATGAAGAAAACTACCTACAAATCAATGGAACTGCAATGGGTACTAAAATGGCCCCTTCGTATGCTAACATTTTCATGGGAAAACTTGAGGGAAAGCTCTTAGCATCGGTTGAGCGTACACCATACCAGTGGGTACGCTTTATCGATGATATAGAAATGAAGTGGCAGTATGGAAGAGAAAGTCTGGATGACTTCATTTCAAAGGCAAACAACTTCCATCCTTCAATAAAATTCACGGCAGAAATTTCCAACTCAAACCATGTTTTCCTGGACACAACAACCAGACTGGTGGAAAACAAATTACACACAGACATCTACTCGAAACCAACCGACAAACACCAGTATCTTCTCCCAACCAGCTGTCATCCAAAACACTGCATTAAGAACATTCCATATAGCCAGGCACTGAGGATACGCAGAATTTGCTCCGACGATGAAAGATTCATAGAAAGGTCTGAAGAGCTGGCTAAACATTTAATTTACCGAGGCTACGACAAAGACCTGATTGCGGAGGCAATCCAAAGGGCCAAACAAACAAACCGTGATGACCTACTCAGATATGGACAGAAAGAAAAGGTTGATAGGATACCATTTATTCTGACCTATCACCCAGACAATCCCAAAGTAGGTAAAATCATCGCAAACCACTGGCCAACCGTGCAATCGTCAGACATACTAAACCTAATACTTCCGAACAAACCTGTAGTAGCTTACCGGAGACCAAAAAACCTAAAGGACATCCTAGTCAGGGCCAAGCTAACAACAATCGCTAGTCAAAACCAACCTAGTCAATCTGGACCCTGTGGCGATAAAAGATGCAAAACCTGTCAACATATGATAGAGACCAAGACATTTACTAGCACAGTGACTAAAGAAAAACTAAACATACATGGTCCAAACAAAACGTGCAAAACAGAGAATGTGATTTATCTCATCACATGTAAGATCTGTGGCCTTCAGTACGTGGGAGAAACTGAAAAGCTACACATAAGGATAAACCTTCATAGATCTGATTGGATGACAAAAAAGCTGTACAGAAGCCCGGTCGCAGAACACTTCTCCTCCCCTGGCCACACTTTCAGTGATATAATACTTATCGCTATTGCCAACAACCACAGCTGGAGTTCCGAAACCAGGAAGGAAAAGGAATCATACTGGATACGCCGCCTTAGAACATTGAAACCAAGCGGTCTAAACCAAGAAGACTAGAAAATGAAAACTATGCACTAGTAGAATTTAACATTTTCTAAATCTTCTTATCCTTCAATTTTTACTATAAGAATAACCGGTATAGAACCAAATATCCGGGATATAATCTGCGTTACATATGTACACAAAGTAAAAGTAGATGTCGCTTTGGCTTGTAGACTTTTAGGGAATTATACAACGTTTTCAGTTTCCGCAACTAGTCTATACAAGCTGGTTGTATTTATAGTTTTAGCACATGTGAAGATAGAAATGTAGAGGTTTACAAACGCAACGTTTTTGTGTTTATTTGTTTGTCGTAACTATGTTTTGTATTTGCCTTTGAAAAAGACTCATTAAGAGTCGAAAGCGCTTAGGCTAGTTAGTTGCTAGTTTCGTACTGTTCGTCGTCAGTTTATTGCATCTATTTTAATTAATACCTGACAAACGTGATCCCTTGGTGGATCCAGTACGCTTGAGAGGGTTGTTATTCGCCATATGATTTGTATTCTTTATATATGAATGAATATATATATATATATATATGAATGAATATATCTATATATATATATATATATATATATATATATATATATATATATATATATATATATATATATATATATATATATATATATATCTTATTTAATATATATATATATGATTTAATATATATATATATATATATATATATATATATATATATATATATATATTTAAAATAATTATCAAATTGTAAAATTGTAGTTCCCATGACCCTATGTGAACATCTAGATTGTCAAACATCACTCTGGCAGGCTCAGAATTTCAGTGGGGATTGTTTTGAGGATATTTTGTGATTATTATTATTATTATTATATATATATATATATATATATATATATATATATATATATATATATATATATAGAGAGAGAGAGAGAGAGAGAGAGAGAGAGAGAGAGAGAGAGAGAGAGATGCAATAAACTGTCGACGAACAGTACGAAACTAGTAACTAACTAGCCTAAGCGCTTTCGACTCTTAATGAGTCTTTTTCAAAGGCAAATACAAAACATATATATGACAAACAAATAAACACAAAAACGTTGTGTTTGTAAACCTCTACATAGCTGTATTTACATGTGCTAAAACTATAAATACAACCAGCTTGTATAGACAAGTTGCGGAAACTGAAAACGTTGTACAATTCCCTAAAAGTCTACAAGTCAAAGCGACATCTATTTTTACTTTTTGTACATATGTAACGCAGATTATATCCCGGATATTTGATTCTATACCGGTTATTCTTATAGTAAAAATTGAAGGATAATAAGAAGATTTAGAAAATGTTAAATTCTACTAGTGCATAATTTTCATTTTCTAGTCTTCTTGGTTTAGACCGCTTGGTTTCAATGTTTAGAGGTGGCGTATCCAGTATGATTCCTTTTCCTTCCTGGTTTCGGAACTCCAGCTGTGGTTGTTAGCAATAGCGTTAAGTATTATATCACTGAAAGTGTGGCCAGGGGAGAAGTGTTCTGCGACCGGACTTCTGTATAGCTTTTTTGTCATCCAATCAGATCTATGAAGGTTTATCCTTTCGTGTAGCTTTTCAGTTTATCCGACGTACTGAAGGCCACAGATCTTACATGTGATTTGATAAATCACATTCTCTGTTTTCATATACTAAATTTCAATTTAAATATTTGTCTTAATTATATTGATGGAGGAATTATCAGCAATTGAACCATCTGCTACCAGATTTGATCTTGACAGACTACCAGAACATAAATTTAGTCTTTCGATGCAAGATCTAGCTTTGATGAATGCAGATATAACCAATCGTATCCGTGAGACTAAGACGGAATTTCGTGCGGATGGTGCAACATATATGTTTTCAACATTTAGAGTTGGAAATATCATTAATATGATGAACGACAGACGGGGGAAAGTAATTATTAACAACCTTGATAATCAAAAATATATTATTTTAATAAAATTTATTGTGGAGACAGACAATAATATTTGGATATTTCGTAATAAAAGGGACTCCGTTCATATAAAGTCTGGAAATAATAAAACGATATTATTAAATAACAATTCCAAACCTGGAATACTGACAGGTATTGATAGACCGTATTTTGAGCAAGGGTATCCATTTACGGCTGTGGTATATGGATTGTTTTTACTGAATGATTAACCTAATATTGCGGATCTCAAACCAATGAGATTGTCAGATTCATGAATAAACTGCGTGACTGAGTGTATTTTAGAACATTTTACAAGTGAGATGCGTGGTAATGGCTTAACAGATTTAAGACGTAAAAAAATATGTTAATGGGAAGAGACCGTTAAAGATTCTGGTACATCTATTAAGGATGTTGCAAAGCTAGAAAAGTCATTAAGATTTACAATAACAGTAAAAACACCAACAGGAGAGATATTGTGCAAACCATAATATATATAAAAAATGGAAGCCCTATAACAATTATTGATCATAATGCACATGCATGGACTGATGCTGTAACAATATTCCCACGAGACAGAATGATTAAGTTTTACAATGGTCACCTATTTGATTTTATTAAAAATATTAGTAAAAGTGACCCTGTATCTGTTTGTTTATTTCAGTGCTCGGAACACGATTATCACGATCAATTTGTACGACCCAATGGTGATATTTATCGTACAGAATCTCTTTATGAAGAAATGAGAAATATTACACTAAAATATACTTCTGACGATGACAAAAAGTAAACAACTACTGAATAATTGTTTTACCGTACCATCAGTCGCGGCCCATTTCGCTCAGGAACAAATTCATGGAAATAGATCAGAATTTATTGAGGATATACAAAGAAGTAGCATAGAATATGGGCACGGTGGATTATGGAATACTAAATATGATTATAATGATGTTATATCAGTCGATATGGCTGCATGTCATCCTGGAGGTTTTCTTGGATATGGTGAGTGTTCTAAATACTTTGACAGACTCGGACACCATACAGATGACATGGCCAGAGTTTCAATAAATGGATCCTTACCAAATTTTAACCTAACAGGATTTGCAAATATAGAATCATTCGAGTTCGCAAAAGATCTTTATCCGATTACTTATGTTTGGTTTGGTAAACACTTTTCAAAAAAATGTTGGGCACCAATAGTGTAATTAAGCTATATGATTGATGTTGGAATATTAGTATTGTTGAAGATAAATGAAGCAATTATATCCTATAGTCCAAAAAAACAAGTTTGGTTACCAGAACCGGAGAGAGTTATTATAGAAGATGCCAGGAAAGACTATCATTATGTTGCCGAAGATGACATTATTAAAATACGTAACTGCAGAGACGAGCATGATGAAAAACGTGCAAAAGATCTTGGTAGAAAGATAATTGGTAAGTTTACTCAAGGTAGTTCATACGGTCATAAACGACACTGTACAAGATTGATTTTGGACAATGCTGAGTTAGATTTTATAATTGCTGATACAACAGGGAAAAACACATTTATAAGTCGAAATAATGCTTATTTATAGGATGGGACCAAACTAGGTACTATTGTGAGCAATATTGAAAGCGACTCACCGCAGTTTACTCATTTAAGATCTTCAATGCTAGTCTATGTTTTTATAAATCTACTGTCGATGATAAATATATTTCCTCGTTACGCTGTTAGAGTCGCTACGGATTCATTTTACACAAACAAAAAATATAAGGATTTATTAAAGCCGCTACTCGGTAATGGTGTATGGGGAACATGGAGGATAAAGCAAGAAAATATACTAAGTTATTCTGAATTTGCTGACGTGGAAATTAAGGAAATATATTACAGAAATAATAATCAAATGTCAGAATCATCTGCACCATCTGTGTACGATCCTGTGGCTAGACATAATATTGTTTATCTTAATGGGTGTGGAGGGTCAGATAAAAACATGTACATATAGTTTCTTTAGATGGTGTGGAGTTACATGGACGCCTGAGAGAATGGGTGAGAAATATATACCTAAGTATATCGTATGGGACGAAATAGACACGGTGTCGTTAAAAACACGAAAAATATTTCTTGATTGGTTATTGACAAAAAAGACTGCTATGATTATGTGTGGTGATCATGGTCATCCACCGCCTTTTGTTGGACAGTCTTCACATGAATGGCTAAAGAATAATGTAGATTATTATGAAGAAATACATGATGACCATAGAGCTATTGATGAACCGCTGAAAGAAATTAACAGATTAAACAGACTACAACCAGATAAAATACAAATGTGAAATAATGCGAAAATTTTTCAACCTTTTGCCACCTCACAATTACATCATCTAATATTGGTTGTTGACCTCATTGTCCGTATTCATCGCTACGTGGTATATATTTTTGGTTATTGCATTAGAAGGTATCATGGAAGTTGCACGAGTAATTTCACTTTTTAATGCAGATATCACACATGGTAGCCTTGCAACTCAATCGCGAGATCGCTCACCGTATTTAAAGTCCGTGATTTAAAATCCGGATTTAAAGACTTTCGTCCACGTGTTTTAATAGTATCGTGTAGTATAAACAAAATATCTGCTTGATGAACTTCGTTAGGAACACTGACATCAAATTGTGCATATTGAATTTTTTTTTGGTGTTGATAGATAAATTTGCCATATTGCCTGTCGTTCTTACCAAAGTGCAGCAACAGAACGTGAAATTTTTGCTGCCTTTTGCAAGTTTAGTGATCGTTGCTTTACCTCTCCAATACCCTCTAGGGCTATAATAAATGGATTCCATTATAATAATTATAGAATTAATTACCAGCCTCTAATATTATTTTACTTTTTATAGCGGATTTTATTAGAAAACTAGCGAGTTTCTCTCTAATAGATTTATTAGGTATAGAATTTAATGCATGAATCAGTTTTTCATCTGCAAGATGCCGCTGCTGCGAATCTTTACTTTATAAGCAACGTCGTCATTATGACACGCTTGATCAATTTTATTTACTTGATACTCTCCTGGTCTTGGTTGATCTTGATCATCAAGTCGGATATCAAGTCTAGTTCGAGGACCATAGTAATTATATCGTGGAAGGTTTTTCTCACCAATATATTTAGCCCATGGAAATCCAGGTAATTTTCCTAAAGAATCAGCATTATCCCCACCTATTTTTGTTGTCCCTGAGATAAATTTATACTTTTGTGTGCCACATTTTACACATTTACCTGTTAATGCATGTCTTTTTTTCGTTATTATTGTTGCCAATCAAGTGGTGGTGTAGATGATCTATATCGAACACAATATAGACTCATGTTATTAATAATATGGATACAATAATTGACTTTTCCGCTAGACGAAAACAGGAACAAGCAAAGCAACATCCAGCATTACCTAATTCGATAAGAATGATTATAATTGGTCCATCTGGATCAGGTAAAACACAATTATTGTTAAATTTATTAATAAGGTGGTTTAGATGGAACAAACTATATGTAATAGCACCGTCTGTAGATGATCAGCATTGTTACGAAGTACTTAAAGATTTTAACGAGAAAGCAAAATCAGTTAATAAAGACGGCGACGATATTATTAACTTTATCACAGACATAGATGAAGCCCCGTCTGTAGATGACTTAGATGGATTCATTAATAATCTCGTAGTATTTGATGATGTGATGTCGGACAAACAATCTAATCCAGCTAGAATATTTTCTCGAGGTATACATAAAAACACAGACGTGATTTATGTTACTCAGAGATACACACAAATACCTAAGGTGATTAGAGATAACTGTAATATTCTAGTTGTGTTTAATGGAGTAGATAATTATACCCTGCAGAATATTTATTATATCTGGTGTTCGGGGGACATGGATATGATTCAATTTAGAAATTTCTTTTCTAAAGCACAAACCGTTCCGTTTCAATTTATAAGGATAAATCTACATGATCCAAGATCAAGATATCGTATAGGTCTGGATAAAATCTTTGGTTGATCCCCTGACAGTCATGAGCAGCAGGGAGGGTAAAGGACAACAATTGATTCGTTTTACAAGAAAACAAAATTGCCCAACAAAATCACATAAAAATACGTCAACAATAGTATAACAAAATTGAGCTAACCTAACCGTGTGGAAATGTAATCAGTTAGAGACTTGGGTTTAGCGTTATTGATCTTTTTTCAGCCTCTGTAGGAATCTTTATTTTTTTTTAATGACTCGAGTAAAATTTTGTAGGGTTCACCCTCCCTGCTGCTATTGCAATACATTGTAGACCTAAGTCTTATGAATTCTATGATGGTTATCTCATGATTTGCATCTTTTGAACTTTCGAAGTTCTTTTCTTTAATCTTTGCAGTGGCATAGGCTTGTTTCAGGTTAATGGCTCCGATCAAATAGGTACCGGTACTGATACAGATCCGTGTTAACGTTGAATGTGTGAATTTCGTATATAAGTGAATTTGTATCTGTCATGAGCAGTGTGGCTTTGTCTCCATAGTGTGTTTGATAAAGTCATAATGAAATTCGAGCATGATTATCTTGGAGACTTCGGGAACGGCTGTGCCAACTTACATGTGTTTGTATAGTTTGAGATGTGTTTTTCATGATTCGATCACGAATAGTTCTTCGTCAAAGATTTTCATGGTGGCAAAAGCATCGTTTGCGATTAGTTTATTTCGTCGTCGAAGGTTATTGACGATTTCGATTTTCTTTCTGCATCCATTATTTTCCATGGCTTTTAGGAATGCGCTCCTGTTCACGAGTTTGAAGAATTTTTTTAGCAAAGTCCGTAGCGTCTTTGGATCTTTGTTTTGTGCTGAGATATAGGTCTTCATGAATGGAGCATATTTAAACTTGACAGCACAATGAACATTATCTAGATTGCGTCTATGTTAGACAGCTTGCTCGAGCAGTCTTTGATGTTTCTTGTAGCGTGTTTTATGGGTGAGATTAGGTACTAGTTTTTTCCATCTTGGTGTCTTTGAGACTGAACTGGCTTCCATGCTTACGTTCTAGAGACAGCATTGAGTTTGTGACAAGGAGTGGTTTAGCGCAGAAGGCATAATCGTTATGAGCATCATGGAGATAAAAAGGATAAAGGAAATCGACTTTGACAAAATAGCTATGGCCATCATCGTCTTTCCTCGACGAACTGTTCTCTGGTGATCCAGTGAAATTTTCCCTAGAGAAGTTGTTGTGACATCGCCATGCTATAGCGATTGTTATAATGCGGCTTTACGTGCATGTCTTGGTGTGGTCGTACCAGGACATGTAGTCGTTGGTGGCGACGACCTTTCTTCCGATTACAAAGATTTGTCCGCGAATCCTGTGTTCGTTGCACAAACTCAAACTGGATCAGGAGAGGTACCTTGTACTTTTTCAAGGATCGCTTCCTAGTCAGAGACGATATGAGACGTATGTGAATATTTTCTGTAGTGGTTTGTAGTGTCTCCTTGCATGGAATCTAAACGGTTTGTAAAAATATATAGTATCTAATGTGATGTGGAAGTGTAGTCGCTAAATATGAGAAAAGTACGCAAGGAGCAATAGGAGAAGTATCCATGACTGTTATGTTTTTTACTACGATCGTTATTACAGGCTGAAGTCTTTGATGGACAAAAAAATGGTGATGCCAATGCAGTAAATTAATGCTGCGTTGTGAGGCAGTTTTGGACCAGTAATGGGCAGACGATGAATTGTTTATTTTCCCGTTTCCTTTTCGACGAGTCAATCCACAGAGAGTCCATCGCTGAGAGCTTCCAATGTAATTGGAGAAGCGATCGGCAATGTCTTCTGCGAGATGTAGCTCGGAGTAGACGACTAACACAACAAAAAAGTCATAGTTGTTTATGACAATGATGCATGATTTGGTGGCAACAATTTGCTTTTGACGGGACGGGTGCTTACTTTTACTCATGTACGGTGTGAATTTGGAAGTTTGAAACGAAACAGAATTGACTCCGGCGAAGACACATGCCGATCATGACACTTGATAAATGACCAGGCGACGTCGATAATGTCACTGGAATCGTCACTATGACACACGATAAGCAATTTTGCTATGATCCATACGTCAATGCTCTTTTGTTCCCTCACAAAATAAACATTAAAAGCTACATTTAATTTGACAGCCGTGTTTATGCGTAGTTCTGCATCTACGGTAGGTTTAAGAATACTCTGCAGAAGTTCTTTGTCGACTCATTGTTGTAGTATGTCTTGATGATCGTAAATAAATATAAATCCTTTGTCAGAACCTCCGAACGCTTTTTCAATGTGATTGGCTGGTGGCAGACACGTGTAATTGTCGCGTTGTCTTTGAAGGTCTTGTGGCAGCTCAGAAAAGTGCAACAAGTCGTGCTTGGGAGAGTAATGCATGCAGCATAATGCGCTCATCAAGAAGGCACTTTGATCTCGATACGAGATGAGAAGACCTTCGCGTGGGAAGAAATATGTGCGTTATGGGTGACTGTAAATCCTGCGTACAGCAATAAATTATCGGTGCCACCGTGAACTTTCAATAATCTGATCAGAACAATTTGAAGACGCTGTGACAGTTGGACGTAGCCAGGACAAAATTACACAGAATCATGGAGTCTGTTAGAACAGCAATTTGATGGCAATGATCATCCTCTGTCAGATCATTTGCCCTATAATGCCATTGATGCAATCGCGATGAAACACGTGTTACAGAGATTATCCCGACGACAAAGCGGCTTGCGATCGTATCTTGCTGAGGGATTTAAAATAATTCAAACCTGAAAATTTCAGAGAATGTGTTGATCGAGCTTCGCGTGAGGCATCACTGGCACCAGAACATAAGCTGGGCATCGGGATTCCAGGTAAAATGGAAATTTCACCTGTAGTAAAAGACATCTTTTGACGCGCGCAAATAGTATAAACCCTCACGCAAGCATTTTCCACGACGGACAGCCATCACGGTCTCAGCAGACGATATATGTTCAATATATCTCGACCACATGAGAAACTGCAGGTCATTTCAAATATCTCATGCAGGTCATTGATGTAGGCATGGGTAGTTCCTCTGAGAAACAGAAAAAGAAATTATATCGGTAAAGCATTTTATAGCATTGTAGGTGCACGAAAGCCCAATACATTCTGGGAATATCATATTAGTGAATAGTGTAATAAAACCGTTTCATATTGGTTTTAAGCAAACAAAAATGTTATCTTGTGCAGTATACAAAATCAAATCAAAGCAGCTGTCGTTGAATGGTGTACCAGATCTCTCACAAATCACATCATTTCCATCACAAAGTAAGCCAGAAACCTTATCAATGAGGCAGTGGTATTGAGACAGGTGGGCGGGGGTTTTCTTGAACACTATTAGACACGAATTGTTCAAAGTGAGCTAGATGTTCCATTACTTAATACTTGTTATCATAACCTCAGACAATTATATTAGTTGAAGAGTTCAAGTACTGCAGCCGTAGTGTCGATAAGACATATCTTCAAAATCGATCGGTCAAATATTTAGATCATTCTGCTCGTACAGTTGACGAATATTCTTAGCCACAAAGTTTCCTTTGTTAGTAAGTCTTCCACTCGGCATCCTGTTGATAAAAAGATATTTCAGTCTAATAATGTGGAAGCGATTTATCATCGATAACATCAACCGATACTTATACTTAAATAGTTTGCGAGATATCGTCCACTAGTACAATAATACGTCGCATCGAAGCATCAAAATGACACCTACAAAATCTCCTTCTACTGAAAAGAAACAGGTCACGTATGCCTTATTTTTTAGATCAAAAGTCAAAGCACGAGACTAGGTCAGTATTAGCATAAAAAGTATTATCTTCGATAAGGAATACGTCCATAACTGGACAGAGGAAATTTGTGTTGTCGATGCAATTTACAAAAAAAAAATGCACACGTACACGCTCAAAGATTCCTCGGGAGGGCCCATATAATGTTCATTTTACGAGGAGGAATTACAAAATACAAAACAAAACCCATTAATTTTGAAAAGTCATCTCTAACAAAAGTAAAAAATCTCTCATGTGGTTTGGTTATCGTGAACAATTAGATTCGTGGATTCCCACTGCCTCTCTGACTCCTTTGCCTACGACAACGTCTCACAAATTATCATATCATACTCCTCACCTAGGCTCTTTCTATTTTCTTGCATGTCCCAAAAGACCCATCTACTCAAATATGCGCTTGAACACATACTCAAATATTATAAAATTCACACGACCTACCAAATAAATTCTGATCATTCTATTCAGTCAATAATAAAATCGATTCAGTTTGTTTTTGATGTAATGCTGCTGACTATACCACTTTACCAGAGGATCATGACTATAGATACCTCTCGCTCACTCCAATTTTCATACTCATCTATTTCTCTCTCCTCACAATAGACCAACTCATAAACATTACTAAAATCTGTATTTGCATACGCTATAAGCTTTTGTGTGCGTCTCTGTCACTCCGTGGACTCCTTCTCACTTTACTCCAATACTGGACAGCTAAACTCCTCACTTGATCCCAATCGATCCACACTTCAGGGATAATAAGGATGAGACATCTTCGCTATATTATACGCAAACGTCTAACACATGGTGGTAGATAACACAAACTAAACATAAAACGTGAGCCAGAAACCCTATAAAGACAGGGGGATGTTTTTATCACAAAGGAAGCCAGAAACCCTATCAATGAGCCAGTGGTAATGAGACAGGTGGGCGGGGGCTTCATTGAACACTATTAGACACGAATTGTTCACAGTAAGCTAGATGTCCCATTACTTAATACTAGTTATCATAACCTCAGAAAATTATATTAGTTGAAAAGTTCAGGTACTGCTACCGTAGTGTCGATAAAAAATATCTTCAAAATCGATCGGTCAAATATTTAGATTATGCTGCTCGTACAGTTGACGAATATTTCTTAGCCACAAAGTTTCTTTGTTAGTAAGTCTTCCACTCAGCATCCTGTTGATAAAAAGATATTTCAGTCTAATAAGAGCACTTCCAAATTTCATCTGGCACAATGTTTAGAACTCAGGTTTCTGATAAAACTGAGCAGAAGTCCTTGTCTCTTCTTAAGTGTACTCATTGCAAAAAGTAAGTGCACATTTGTTATGATTCATAGAAATTGAAAAATAAGCAACAGAATCAAGACAGACCTATTTAAAATGCTCTTATGTCTAAAAGATCAAGGTAATGTTGATGTATTGAAAGCTTAACATTTGTTTGGTCAAATAAGTCAGTTCACTTTGCAATTTAGCTAAATAAATTCTTTGTGACGTTATGCACAGTGTGTTGTCTTTCACATTTCTCTGTCACGTATATTAAGAGCATATACTCTTAACAGGCTTACAGTATAAAGCAGTTCCTTCAAGAGGCTTACAGTATATAGCATTTCCTTCAACAGACTTACATTATATAGCATTTCCTTCAACAGGCTTACAGTATATAGCATTTCCTTTTTCAACAGACTTACAGTATATAGTATTTCCTTCCATAGGCTTACATTATATAGCATTTCCTTCAACATGCTTACAACATATACCATTTCCTTCAACAGGCTTATATTATATAGCATTTCCTTCAACATGCTTACAGTATATAGTATTTCCTTTAACAGGCTTACTGAATGTAGCATTTCCTTCAACAGGCTTAAAGTGCCCAAATTTGCCTTTAGTGGCTAGCATTTCCCTTTACTGGCTTTAATTACCTAGCATTGCCTTCTAATGACTCACAGTACCTAGCATTGCCCGTTAGTGACTTGCAGTGCCTATTATGACCTATTATTGGTTTACATATCTCATTAATTAATTATTTGCGTTCTATTAGTCTGAGGTAAAAGAACTACAATATTTGTTGTTTGCCTAGACTAGAAACTACAGTTTCGGATGTAATTTTAATACCATGAAGATCTTTGTGGTTTAGAATCAGTACTCACATTGTCACTTTAATCCACTTTTGTACGGTTTCAGCAGTGTTGTCGACAGAAAATGAAAATCGATATGTGTATGAATTACATCGACAAATAAGAAAATTTAGTAATGTTATTTTACTTACATTGCACACAATATACAGTAGGAAGAGGTTTTGTTCTTCTCCTCCCTACAACTCCATAGTAGTTACAGTACAAGACTTAATAATTTTAACCAATGAAATTAACGATAAATACACAATCCTATCCGCACATATTACTTATTTGTAAATTATTTTAATTCTGATAGAATTATCAAGCATTATCCAATACAATCCTAGATAGCGCTTTCAGTTCTATTTGGTTTATATTTGTAATTCTCTATAACTAATTTCATATAGCTTGATTTATGTCATAGAAAATAAAAACGACTGTGTACATGGTTGATAATAACTAGGTGTACGTGAGAGTGTATGTTCCACACGAATGTCTATCCCACCAAATTTCAACCATCATTTTTTGGTGATATGAGCACAGCCAAGATGGCATAGGAGTTTGTGCTTTCCGGCATGGTGAAGGGTGCCATTTACCCGCCAACGCAAGTTGTGAATTTCTGTTGAGTGTAGATAAAAAAATCTAACTTTTATGATAACCTTATTTATTCAAATGTATGCTAATTGCTGGTAACATCAATTATTATCCTGTAGAATCCAGAGATGCCACTCTCCGTTATGTTTTGTGTAAATTTCCAATTCTCTATATAATGCTCCTTTTTACGTCACTTTGATTATCGTTATTTTGGTGGGTGTTTTCTCGAATGGAGTAGATCATGAAATAAAACAATAAATAAAATATAAAATTAATAGGTAAAATAACTGTTATTTGAACAGAAATATTGAATACAACAATATGAACCAAAGCATGTAAAAAAAAACATAATTGCATAAACAAAATGAAATTGATAATGACGTTTGCTCTTAGAAATAACTCCGGGGTTTATAAAAAAGGCAATTAGCATTTCAGTTATACCAATTGTAACAAATTTCATCAATGCATTGAGTGGGTGATTCAAATCATTTCCTCAGCGTACTGTCAAAACCTGATTGCTTCTGGTTCTTCCAATATCAATATTGTTGATAGGTTAGCGTTGCCATATTCCAGAGAGAGAGAGAGAGAGAGAGAGAGAGAGAGAGAGAGAGAGAGAGAGAGAGAGAGAGAGATCTATCGTACATAATCTCTTTATAAAGAGAGAGACCTTTTCGTGTCATCAGGCCGTAACTTGGCTGACATTTTCACTGTGTCGTGCCTATATGAAGCTGCCTTTTCCTTTAAAAAAATAAAAACGAAACCAAAATATTTCCAGGGCTTTTATTTCCTTCTGGGGTTAAAAAATTGTCCTATCTTTGTTACGTCAGAAATGGCCGTATCGACATTCAACAGAAATAAAGCTAATATGGATCGATGCAAAGTCTGACAGTTGATACACACAACCCTATTACCATAAAATTAATGTCTTTCACTAGTTCATTTCTAGCAGGACAAAGACATAATCAAGACTTTTTGATAACTAGTGCTTCGCCACTGTTAGTTAATAATTACTAACCGGATTTAAGTCCGTCGGCAGAGGTTCGATTTTCGGTTGAAAAGAGTTGATAACTTTATAGCACAAAAAAAGTAATTGACTTCACGTCTTATCTTTACTACATTACTGGATAACAATCAATTTTTTTATCACTGCATTTCTAGTCATATTAAAATAAATTTGTAATTCACCCAGTCTCATAATACTTATTGAAAGCTTTGCATGCAATTCGTAGAAAACGTGATTCCTATTACATCCAAACTAGAAGCTTCAAACAAGTTTATATCAAGTAAATATTTTATGACGTACTTAGAATACACCCGTTCGTATACAGTTGGGTAATAATATCGTTTTATTAAATAATAAATCCAAACCTGGAATACAGACTGGTATTAATAGACCATGCTACGAACGAGGATACCCAGTAACTGCAGTGATATTTGCAATACACCCGTTGAATGATAAACCTAACGTGGTGGATCTCAAACCGATGAGATTATCTGAGTCAATAATAAACTGTGTTGCTGAAAGTGTTACAGAACATTTCACAAATGCGATAGGTGGTAATTGTTTAAAAGATTTAAGACATAAAACGTATATGGTCAGAGGCAGTTGGAGATACTGGGACATCTATTAAAGATGTTGCTGAGCTAGAAAAGTTATTAAAATTCCCAGTAACACTAACCGGATAGAAATTGTTCGAACCAAAATATATAAATAATGGGTACCCTATAACAATTATTGATAATAATGAACATGCATGGACTGATGTTATAACTGATGCATGGACTTTTGCTATAACTAATGCATGGACTGATGCTATAACAATATTTCCACGAGACAGAATGGTTAAATTTTATAATAGTCATATATTTGATTTTATCAAAAATATCAGCAAAAGTGACCCTGTATCTGTTTTGTTATTTCAGAGTTCAGAATACGATCATCATGATCAGTTTGTACGTCCTAATAGTGAGATCTATCGTACATAATCTCTTTATGAAAAAATGAGAAATCTTGCTCTAAAATATACTTCTGATGATGTCAAAGTTAGACAATTACTGAATATTTTTTACCTTACCATCGGTTGCGGCCAATTTCGCACAGCAGAAAATCTATGAAAACTAATAAGATCAGAATTTATTGAAGATTTACAGAAATGTTGCATAGATATGGACATGGTGGATTATGGAATACTGAATACTACTATGATGTTATCTCCGTTGATATGGCTGCATGTTATCCTGGGAGTTTTGTTGAATGCGGAAAATGTTCTAAATATTTTTACAGATTCGGACATTCGTCACATGCGATGCCCAGAGTTGCGGTAAACCGACCCTTACGAGATTTTGTTTTCACGTGATTTGCCTGTATAGAATCATTCGAGTTTACAGAAGATCTCCATCCAATTTTTGTGTTTGGTTTGGAAGACATATTTCAGAAAAATGTTGGACTTCAATAGTGCTATTATGATATATGCCTGATGCTGAAATTTTAATATCGTTGAGGGTAAATGAAGTATTTATATCCCTTTTGTTCAATAAAAGCAAGTTTGGTTACCAGAACCGCATAGATTTAGTTTTGATGATGCCAGGAATTAATTTCCTGATCTTAATAAAGATGATAGTATTAAGATTGTTAATAATGTACGTAAATACAGGGACGAGCATGATGAACAACTTACAGAAAATCATGGTAGAAAGATTATCGGTACGTTCACTCAAGTTCGTTCAAAAAATATAAACGACACTGTTCAAGATTTATTACAGACAATGCTGAGTTAGATTTTATAATCGCTGATACAACGGAGAAAAACACATTTATATGCCGATGTAATACTTATTTATCAGATGGGACCAAACTATGTATGATCGTGCGACTCACCGCAGTATACTCATTTAAGATCTTCGATGCAAGCCTGTGTTTCGGTAAATCTATTGTCGATGAAAATATATTTCCTCGTTACGCTGTTAGAGATGCTGCGGATTCATTTTATATACATAAAAATATAAGGATTTATTAAAACCGCTACTTGGTAATGATGAATGGGGGGGGCATAGAGGATAAAACAAGAAAATATGCTCAGTTATTCTGAATTTGCTGACGATGAAATTAAGGAATATATATATATATATATATATATATATATATATATATATATATATATATATATATATATATATATATATACCTTAGACAAAACAGACTGTGCTATCCCGGGATTCTGTAATAGAATCTTGATAATAGTGGGCAGAGATAATAGTTTAATGGAAACAATACTATCATACAGGTTAGAGAAATTAAATTCGTACTATATTAAATTCGTATTATATTCGTAAATTATATCTGTCTGGTATATATTTATAATTCTTTGTAAAACAAAAATCCTATATACCTTGATTTCTTTCAGAGGAATCTGGAATGACTGTGAGTATATATGAGAATTAATTACTAGGTCGTCATGCGAGTGTGTCTGCTACGCACGAACTTATATAACAACAATTCAGTGCCATCATTTTTTGGTGATGCGTGCTTAGTCGTGACGGTATATGGGTTGGTGCGTGCAGGCAAGGCGATGGGTGCCATTTACTCGCGGACCTGGATTCGAAAACTCGGTAGAGTACGAATTTAATTTCTCTAACCTGTATGATAGAATTGTTTGTATTAAACTATATATATATATATATATATATATATATATATATATATATATATATATAGATATATATATATATATATATATATATATTGCAAGAAAATCAAATATTAAAGTTATCTGCACCATCTGTGTATTATCCTGTGGCTAGATATATGACTGTTTATCTTAATAGGTATGGGGGTTCAGGTAAAATAATTCGTGCAATTAAATTGTTTATGAACGACCATTCAGATATAGTTGTTTTGACACCTACACATTATTTCGCCAGGGATGTAAAAGAACGAGGATTTAATCATGCACTTATCATAGTTTCTTTAGATGGTGCGGAGATGGATGGACTCCTGAGAGAATGGGAGACAAATATATACCTTGTTATATTATATGGACGAGGTGGACACTGTGTCATAGGAAATACTAAAAACATTTATTGATTGGTTACTGACAAAGAAAACTGCTGTGATTATGTGTGATAATCATTGTCAACCACCACCATTTGTTCGATAGTCTCCACATGGATGGCTAAAGAATAATGGATTTATTACGAAGAAATTTTGTTGTTGTTGTTGTTGTTGTTGTTGTAGGGTTTAACGCAATTATTCAGGACATGATAGGTTATACATGGCGGCCAGTAGTAATGGTGGAAGAAAAAACATGGAAATCACCGGAATGAACCACCGACCCACGAGAAGCTACTGGTAAGCTTTCTCACATATCCACGAAAAAATGAATGATGAACATAAGGCTATGCATGAAACGCTGAAAGAGTTTAAAAGACTAAACAGACTACAACCAGATTAAATACAATGTGAGATAATGGGTAAAGTAATTCTAGAGACTGCTGTGAATAATATTTAAATTTATAGAGACTCACTGATTTGATAGCCGCAAGTAGAAAGATTGTTCGTGATGAATTGCAAAAGAATTATTTACGTTACACAAAAAATACGTTTTCAAATCTACCTGTGCCATTACGTTATCGCCCAGCAGATACTCAACGACAGATATTGAAGTTGAAATTCCTGGCTGCAGAGTACAAAATGTTGTACTGAATGATTTTTTTTTTGCTGTTGATTTTTGTTGAGATTGCATTGAGCATGAATAAATCATCATGGATGTTAGGATATGCTATAACGATTTAATCGTCATAGGGATTAATTATCTATGATACAAATATCTGGATTGTAGATGATCGTATCGAATGGTTAAACTTAGTCAATCTTGCCGTATCTTGCGCCAGAAGAATAACTCAGCTACATAGGGTTATTATAGATTACGTGATAACTGAGAAAATCAATAATGACCTTGTTGCTATAAAGAAAACAATTACAGTCTTATAAGCAATGTGACCAAAAAAGAAGTAAGCGAGACTTTGTTATTGATACTGAATTTATTATAACACTAAAACTACCGAATAATCATTGTTTAAGATGTAACAATAATGTTATGGTAATATTCCAATAATAATCTAAGACAATTTACCGTAGACAGAATTAATAGTGGTCTTGGTCATACACGTGAAAATGTGATGCTGATCTCTCTTGAATATAATAAAGGTAGAGGCTCTAATTTACATAAGCGGAAGTAGTGGAAATTGTGTGTCTTTAGGAATTACTTGAAATTGTTTAACTACAAATCCACGTTGAGGTGTAGTAGAATCTAGTCTGTATATGTCAGGTCTTCCAGGAGATCTAATCATGATATAAATTGTAGGTGTAGTCACGCTCCCGATAGGATCAGTTGCTCGTTATTTTTTTCACCCTCAAGCTCCCATGGTTCATATAAATATCTCACAGTTACTCTACCTAATACTGGTTGTTCACGGTGTTGTCCGTTATCGCTACGGGGTATATATTTTTTAATTGCATCAGAACATTTCATATAAGTTTCACGAGTAATTTCATTGTTTAATGCAGATATCACACTTGGTAACCTTGCAACCTATTCACGAGATCGCTCACCTGACACAAAGTTAGTAGATATTTCCTTCCCGTATTTATAGCCAAAAAACCGCTCAGCAAGTGTTCGATTAAATCGTTTAACGATTGCCTGATCACGATGAATATTAGTATGTTCTCGTCTGATTTTAACGTTATTTTTTTTTTCATCAAGAATAATACTGCACTAATAATTTTTTGCCAGGATCAACTAGTAATAGCTGTGGCCATCGTAGACCACCACGTTAATAAATTCGTTCAAACGCAGACGCAACTTCAGATGCTGTCTTTGTTGATAATGGTTAATCTTCTTTATATCTAATTGCAATATCAACAACAGTAAATGCGTATTTGTACGTGTGTGACTTTCGTCCACGTATTTTAAAAGTATCTTGTGGTGAAAACAAAATATGATTGATGAACTTCATTGGGAGTGCTGATATCAAAATGTGCGGGGTATTGAATTTTTGGGGTGGTGGTAGATAAATCTGCAATATTGCCCGTTGTGCTCACCAATCTGCATCAACATAACGTGAAACATTTGCTGCTTTAGCAAGTTTAGTAATCGCTGCTTTGCCTCTCAAATACCCTCTTGGGCTATAATAAACAGATTACAATATAATAATTATATAATTAATTATAGCCTCTAGCATTAATTCACTTTACATAGCGGATTTTACCAGAAAGCTAGCGAGTTTTTCTGAGAGATTTGTTAGGTACAGAATTTAATACATGAATCTATTTTACATCTGCGAGATACCGCTGCTGCAAATCTGTACTTTTATAAGCAATGTCATGAACATGACATGCTTCATCAATCTTATTTAATGGATACTCTCCGGGTCTTGATTGGTCTTGATCATCAAGTCGGATATCAAGTCGAGTTCAAGGACCACCATAATTATATCTTGGAATGTATTTCTCACGGGCATATTTAGCCCATGGTAATCCAGGTAATTTTCTTAAAGAAGCAGCAATATTTCCACCTGTCTTTGTCCATGAATCAGACATGGATATAAATATATATTTTTGTGTGCCACATTTTACACATTTACCTGTTAATGCACGTCGTTTATTTTTCGTTATTATCGTTGTCAATCCAGTGGTGTGTGTAGATAGTATATATCAAACACAATATAGACAAATGCTATTAATAAAATGAATTCAATAATTGACTTTTCGGCTACACGAAAACAGAAACCAGTAAAGCATCATCCAACATTACCAAATTCGATACGGATGATTATAGTAAGTCTATCTGGATCAGGTAAAATACAGTTATTATTAAATTTAATAATGAGATGCTTGAGATGGAGCAATTATATTTAATAGAACCGTCTGTAGATGATCAGCATTGTTACGAAGTACTTAATGATTTTAACGAAAAAGCGAAATCAATTAATAAAACGGTGACGATATTATTGATTTTATCACCGATATTGATGAAGCTCTATCTGTAGATGACTCGATGAATTCATTAATAATCAGGTAGTGTATCATAATGTGATGCTGGACAAACAATCAAATCAAGCTAGAATATTTTCCACAGGTAGAATACAACAATACTGACGTGAATTATTTCACACAACGATATATATAAATACCTAAAGTTATCAAAGATAACTAATATTTTGGTTGTGTTAATGGAATATATAATTATGCTATACACAATATTTATTATACTTGGTGTTCGGGTGATATGAACATAAACAATTTTAAAAAGGTTGTTTAAAAAGCACAAGCTCCATGGTCTGTCAAGCAATTTCAATTAGTGCTACCTAATCGAAAATGCTGCCACAGGAAGAGAAGTATTCAGCAACTTTACTTCTGTCCAGCTTTTGTGTCATCCAATCAGATCTGTGAAGACTGATACTTTGTGTAGCTTTTCACTTTCTTGGACATACTGAAGACCACAGATCTTACATCTGATGTGATAAATTAGAGTCTCTTTCATTTTGGACCATATAAGTATAGTTTTCCCTATTTTCTGTGAAGAGAATGTGTTGATGTCTATCATCTGTTGCCAGAGTTTGCATTTTATGTTGCCTCAGGGACCATATTTTTTAGGTTGATCTTGGCTTAAAATTGGCGTTAGCTTATCTGAGACTAATATAGGTTGTTTGTCTGAAGTTGGCTACTACTGGATTGCTTGGAGAATTAACTTCAATATGTCACAAGATTACACAATGGGCCAGTATTGATTGGTGATTTTACATACTTTGGGAGTGTCTGAATGGTAGATGAGGATAAATGTTATGTCATCGATCATTCCTTTCTTGTTGTGAAATCAGTATGGTGCAATGCACATACAAAGTTATTGTTTGATAGGGTAACCAACATTGTTCGTTTTCTGAAAAAAGAAAACCTAACTCTTTTAAGTTTTATTTGAATTTGTTCGGATGCTACCATCTGTGCCAGAATATCTTTTGAAATATACCAGGCACATTATAATTAATATTCTTGTCCTAGTGAAGTGACATGTTTTTGCTCTTGAAACAAACAACATGGTCGAATGTAGAATAGACAAATAATGAATAATACATAAACAGACTTAAATCATCCGAACAACATGCATTTTTCTTTGTACTTGTATGTATGTATATATTGTATGTATGTATGCAAACTGAAACAAGGAACCAAAGTATTTCAATCCCTCGATGGATCTCATCAGGCGGTGGTAGCAAATGTCGTATTATATGTCATTTGTTACAGGTTTCCCCGCTATACTTGGGTTGTGGTTTTTGTTGTCATTAACATAGTTATTGTTGTGCTGTTTCTCAACCAAGTATTGCATGATCTTTCTTCGTTGTATCTACTTCTCTGTTCCAATTGTAAGATTTCCTCGATTTGTCTATATGTTTCTGTACTTGTTTTGAGCGTGTCGTATGTTCCCTTGTCTTTGAATAGTCTAACGCTTGACTTTGCCATGACATTGTTTGTGATAGCCATATTCTTTTCAAATTTCACCTAAGAATATCAAAGACTGTAGACAGTTTGAAAGACAAATGGTTTAATTCTTTGACATCTATTTACTCAGTTATTTTGCCTCTATGGATGATATTTAAGGTTTTCTTTCATGTATAGAAACATCCAGTGACATGTTCAGCTTCACACTTGTGTGTTTGTGTCATGTCCCATTCAAGCACTTTCTCTAACTTTTGTTATCAGGATTTACCGTACCTGCCAGTTTCGTCCTTTAGCAGATGTGTGATGTTGCTGAATCGAAGAATGAGTCACCAATTATTTCCTTGATTCCATAGTATTGTCATAGTTTGGTAATGTTTCCGTCAAGACAACGCAGTGTTGCATGTAGAATTGTAGGTAACAAATTTGATTTTTTGTAAATTGCCTCCATCATCTTCCCTTGTCATAACATCTTGGCTGATGTTGCTTTAATATCTTGGCTGAGGTTTTCTTCTGCCTGTGTCTGATATGAAACACCTGGAAACACCTCGTCACTGAATAAGTCTGGTCTTAAATCAATCCAAAAGCTGATTTGACATAACATTCTGCAGCTAGAAACCTTTCTTTCTCATTTTATTTTAACTTTGGGTACTGTATCGGCAATCATCTGCAAGGTGCTCCAATTTGGAGAAGGAATACTATGGCTATAAGCACTAGTCTGGTATTTGTTGTTGCTCTAGGTGCCTCTTGATTTTCTGTCTATAACCCCAAGCCGACCGCAGCTTTGATATAGTTAGATGATATCACAATTCGCAAATTCAAAGATTATGTGCCAGCCGAAGAACCGCTTAACTATTAGTGTATATGTAAATATTCTGTGGAAAATAAGTAGACTTTTAATGATGTACTTGTGTTATCCGGTTGAATTTTTGGTTTCATTTTGCTCAGCAGTAGTATTCTCTGTAATGGGAAATAATGTATCAAGTACTAGTTGTAAGCATTTGCATACTGGAAGTAACTTAGTAACAATTAGAAGTGGTTTTTTTTTCTTTTCGGAAACTGCAGACTCAACACATTCAACAGGTCGGATGGACGTTAACGTAAATTCTGCGTAATATTTTCGTCGTAGGCCTGGGAAATATTCATACTTTTGTTATGAGGTTATCACTCTTAAAGCATATTGGCTGTGGCCTTTTCGATTTTGCACTAACATACTAATAGTTTGTGTCTGTAACGGTTTTGATCTTGATTGTTATAACACTAGGGATTTGTGTTAGTGAGGCATACTTTTATAACACATTTATAATACACTTGATCATTCTAGACTCTGCTATCGATGATATGGATCAATGCAATCAAAAGTGACAAATGTTGATAAGCCGATTTGAAAGATGAGTTTAGTCACATATTTAAAATTGTGATAATACATAAATTTCTTCTTAGGAATCAACCTCTTTCTCGTTTTTTATATCTTTCTGTTTTGTTCTAATTTGAAGCACTGTCCTTGACCTTATATTAGAACAGCTGAATCGACATCATGCTTCCGACATAAAACGGAACAGGATAAAACTGATCATAGTTAGTACCATTTTAACTAGCCTGGATATAAGTTTTGTTAGGGCTGCTCCTTCATTAGTGCAATATACATTCCATGAACTTATGTTTAACATTTAGGTATTTCATTGTGGCATTAGTGTGATGGAAGTACATATGCAACGTCAGTGTGCAGTATGGTCATAAACATATATGGATTAAACCAGAAATGGGACCCCTGAATGCAATAACTTTTAATCAACTGTTTAAAGGAAATATACTTGTCTTGGTGTGTGCAATGGCGGACATCTGTAATGGTACCTCTAGGTATCTGAATGTGATCAGAATGTTTGAATGGATTTAGCTTAGAAAACGTATGAATGTATTATGTCGGAACGTTAAAGGTTGTCCGTCGTTAGTTTATCACAGCCATACCCAGTCATAACATATCTGCCATGTCAGTCGATTATATTTGAGTCTAGGGATAACCACAAATTAAAAAGCTCTGATATATAAAGAATAGATCTTAGTAGTTAAAGATATATATTGACAGTGACTTTCGACGAATCTTTAACTGTTAATGAAGTGCCAGTACTTTTAACCTTATGTCATTCTTCCAATTTATGAATGAAATTAGCAAACCAAACAAATCACATGCTGCAGCGTCACGCTGTTACCTATGTTGCTATTAGTGATTACACATCATCACGTTTTTACGACGTTAATGAAACTGCTATAATGTAATAATAACATTTTACATATGATCAGTTTAAAACGAGATCTTGTAGTAGATTTGAGACGAAAAAGCTGATAACGTTTCAATTGGAGCCATACTAAACAGTGACGTCTTATATGGCAAATAAAATATTCAACTAGATAATAATAATTTTAAATAAAATGTCGTGATCTAAAACTATAACAATTCTTTCAGGAAATAACTATTATTACAAATTCCCTTTATATATATATATATATATATATATATATATCTATATAAATATATATATATATATATATATATATATATATATATATATATATATATATATATATATATATATATATGATAATCATTTGGTATTACCGATAACAATGACCTCTTTACGTTAGACATGTCCCATGCTGATTGGCTTTTAAACGATCTATCCCTGTCTTTTCTTTTCATTCAAATTATGTTAATCATTTGAACCGTATGGGAAACCTATCTAATTGTTGACGACCTTATTGTAAACAACTGTATATTCTTAATAATGTCTTACTTTCATGCTTTCGGTTTTTGCCATACAATTGACTTTTCTTAAAGGTTTTGATACATAAGTACTACAATGTGAAAACATGAAAACGTGTATCCATTATACAAGGACCTATTTTGTGATAAAGGTGACAAGAATGTAACTTACATAATGCATATGCAGAAAAGGATAGCGCTAAATAGGATGACAAAGTAGGTGAGAAGATGATGTGGGATGCTGATTGTGTAAGATCTATTGTTTTCTTTTCCTCTAGCGTTCTTTGGTAAAATGTTAGTCCTTGTTGGAAAAAGACACCGTTGTACGGATCCCTTAATTGCAGCCTTAGCTCCGTTCCATTTCCCTGGCCCCATAAGGCGGTACTGAGCTGGAACACAGGGTCCAAACATACATCTGATGGCTAATACTGGGTCTTCAAATAAAAGTTTCCAAAGATCTGGCTTCACCCCGATCTGGTCCGCTAACTCGTCCATGTAATGTACCCAAAAACACTGCCAGAACAAGAGATGTTATAATATTTAAGAGATTGTGTTTCGCAATTCGCATATATTTTTTTGTTCTTCTTCTACAATAAAAGAATATTTATCATACAGATTATTTTTTTTATAAAAATACACGCAGCAAATGAGCATGGTGAAAGTAAAGAGTAATATTCTCTCATACATTTTATCTCCTGCTTACACATTTGTTCCCAAAATATAAAGATGGGGTGATTTGCAAAATTCACAATTTTTTCCATTTGAACATGTGCCTCATAGTTATTGGTAAGTTTCTAAAAATAAGCTTCATTAAATCTTTTTCAGTGTCTTTATTGACAGATGTTTAGGTGTGAAACAGTGATTGCAATTTGATAAAACTTTGCAGTTCACATTAAATATACTGTGTTCAGTATGCGTTGCTTTGCAATTAAACCATATCATCTCTTTCATGAAAATATATCCCTAAGAATTTGTGGAACACTTTATAAATGTACCTGCAAGGTATGCCTCTGTGATTTGACATACATTTTCTCCATGTCTTCTCTTTTAGCCTGGGTGTCTTCTATCATTATTTCCTCTGATGGTAGATGGCACTCCCCTTTAGAAGAAATCAAAAATGTTCAGTTGTAGAAAATGCATTACGAACACAAATGAAACATACTGAATATATTCGAGAAATATTTAAAAACTGTTGTTTTTTTTCAGATCTCCCTCTGGAGATTTGACACATTGTCATGGCTGACATCGTACAAAAACTTATCTCCTGTTTTGCCTACGTAGACTGAAATTTTAAAGATATTTTGTTGATGTACAGCAGAATTGATTTGTTTGCAGACTTACACAAAATTATATTCTAATTAGATTGCTTGGTAATCTGCTTCTCAGTATGCCCACATCTTGTTCAGATATGGTTGAAATCCAATAACTTGGATATCAATCGCTTGAATAATAAGCATTGTTAGCACGATTCATCCATTACCGATATTTTGATGTTTTTCCAGCAACCTAAAAAGCTTGAAATGAGCGAATATTCCAACACGATAGCGTTTGCGGTATTTTGAGTATTTAATGTCATGCTCTTAATTGTTTTCATCATTTCTTTTTCGGAAGTGTTGTGCCAAATCAAACATACCTTTAATAACTTTCGTGAACCATCTGCATTGCATCTCTGAAATTGGCATGACCGATCCAATGGCTTGGACAAGGCCGATAAGTGCAAACGTGGGATGCTTCAAATGTGGAGGAAACATATACTTGTACAGTTCTGTCCGGTTATTCTCCACTTTTGTCACACACTCGGGTACAAAGCTCAGTTTGTAGTCAAAGCCGGTAGCAAAGATGATAGCGTCTATTTCCAGGAATGTGCCGTCTGTAACAGTAATATGTTGTTATGTAACCCTCGTAAATACAAAAGTGTTACTAAGTAACCCTCGTAAATACAGAAGTGTATGTTTTATGAGATCTTGTGAAGATTGTAATAATTTTGTTCTCTTCTAGATTAAAGTAGATCAAATATTTACATTTACAATATAAAGCACTAACTATTCGTAGTTGTAAGAAGCTATATTGGTATTAAAAATATAAAGTCGTCAATCGGAAGTCATTTGGTAACAACAGGATAGCACATTAAAGACACATAAACAGCGTTCTCCAAGTTCTAAGAAGACGACCAAACTAAATAGTAAATAACAAATTATTTCGTACGATACCTTATTTGCTAGAATACCGGCTGATAAGGATTTTTTAGTTATGATCACCTAATATTACCTTACAAAGACGACACCAATTTCACCACATGTAACAAGACTGTTACTTGTGCTTGAAGTGCACATACTTTGTGTGTGATGTAAGGTTTTACTTTCAAGTTCATAGTGCTACTATGGGGTCACAAGATGACGTTATAGTGTGTACTTTATTAAATTTTTAACGATAAACACTGATTTATATCCTCCTGGATTTTGGTACAGATATGTGGTCGATACACACAATATTTAGTTTGGAATATCTAACTGAATTCACAGATCACGTTAACAATATTTTATTAGATATACTGGTTGATCGGCAGTTATGAACACAGACACTCTCATAAACATCGACTGGATGTTGAAAATTATAGTTTTTCGTAAACCTACGCATTCCGAATTGTCCCTTGATTTTGACTAGTACCATCCATTAGATCCGTCACTAGGGGCCATCAGAAAATTGAGCCAAACTCGCAGTGTAAAACCTAGGGGTCATCGAACATTGCACAGCTGAGCCAAACTTGCAATGCCAAACCTAGGGGTCATCAGAACATTGCACAACTGAGCCAAATTCGCAATGTCAAACCTAGGGGTCATCAAACATTGCGCAACTGAACAAACTCGCAATGTCAAACCTAGGGGTCATCAAACATTGCACAACTGAGCCAAACTCGCAATGTCAAACCTAGGGGTCATCAAACATTGCACAACTGAACAAACTCGCAATGTCAAACCTAGGGGTCATCAAATATTGCACAACTGAACAAACTCGCAATGTCAAACCCAGTGGTCATCAAACATTGCACAACTGAACAAACTCGCAATGTCAAACCTAGGGGTCATCAAACATTGCACAACTGAACAAACTCGCAATGTCAAACCTAGGGTCATCAAACATTGCACAACTGAACAAACTCACAATGTCAAACCTAGGGGTCATCAAACATTGCACAACTGAACAAACTCGCAATGTCAAATCTAGGGGTCATCAAACATTGCACAACTGAACAAACTCGCAATGTCAAACCCTCGGATATAAAACAAGAATATGATCATGTCAATACTGCCCTCATGAGATCTTTTTATCCAGAGTGGGCCATCAGAAAGTTTCCAAAAGTTGAACGCTGGTCAGAATTACATCAGCAGGATGAGTCGGCAAATAGATGCTTCCCGGTAAGATCACTAGCAAACGATATTCTGCCCATTTTACCTGGACGATGGGAAACCTGACAATTTCTCCTATATGCGATCATCCAAATTTACTATTTTCTGCATGGCACACTGAAGCAAAGTCAACAAAGAAATGACAAAAATATATTTGTTAATATAAAGCATGATTTGCGTTATGTTTATGTATATATTTTTTGTAAAAGTTTTTTGAGATTCAATGAATGTATATTAACTTCCAAACACCATATAAAGTCAACGGTAATCTGCCCGCTGACCACAAATATGGAGGTTGATGAAGTCATTCGGGAACTCTCTTATAGACTGGGAAATATGCTCGAAAGGTAGCATACTCGATTCATATGAGAAATCTGTTTCCAAATGCATACAATTAAACCATAAATGACCCTTAAAATAGATGTTAATTCACCCAAATGATAAAACTGATATGAAATGTATTTGTGGACCTTGTTATGTATATGTAAGTTGCTTTTTTGTTAGTTTTATTTTATTTCATTACATGTTATTGTAATATAAAACTGTTAATTGGACTTGGCCATATCCGTTATAAGGTTTATTTGTGCGTGACACAAATTGACATATTTTATTCATTGTAGACAGCTAATTCATAGCTAAATTATTCTCTATATGTACCGGTTTAAAATTAGTATTATTATTTATAAAAAAGAATTATATATGCAGCTTGAGTTTTGAAATTTCCTGAGTAAGTTATACATTATTCAGGTTATTGTTTTGTAACAATCAGGATAATTCTAGAAGGTCATTTTCCATTAGGTAATGGTTTTCTTTAGAAATACTGTTTGTGACCTGATGTCAAGTTGAGAACTATACAATCTTGTAACTGAGAGTATTTTTCAGTCGTGTTGTAATTGTGTTGTTTACAGCTGGGCTGAATTTTATTTCTTTCAATTATTGTATTCAAAATATTTTTTTCTATGGAAATACAAAAGTGCTCTGATGAAATTCTTGGATTGAGATATTCACTGAAGTTTATAGTGTATGCCAGGGGTGGGCAACTACTCCAGTCGGCGGGGCCGGATATCGGGAAATGAAGTCCTTGGCGGGCTGGATTACTGAATCAATACCTTAATCGCGTATTTATCCACCTATGCAAGGAATAAATTGTATTTAATGTAAACTTTAAACTTGTAAACTTTAAATTTATAGCATTGAGACCAAACTCAGTATTTAATTTAACGTAATAGACTTCAATAGCTGCTGAAGTCAATGAGATATCTGTGGTCGATCAAAGTTGTCAACAGTTGCTTGAACTCTGGCTACATGTCGGACGTAGAAATCCTCAGTAAAGACTGCATGTGAACATCAGTTAGATTGGAACGCAGCTTTGTCTTGTTTACGTTCATGGTCGAAACTGTTTGCTGGCAAATTATGTAGACCCGAACAGAACAAGTAGTTTCATGGCCATTTTTCTCAGGTAGGCAAACTTGGACTCATTCAGTGACGCATAAAATTTGTCAATGCTTGCAGATTGGAAATTTCTCTTTTAGGGTAGACTCACACTGCAGATTAATCAATTCCAGCTGTAGGGCATCCGGTACCTTTTCAAAGTCAGTTGTAAATGTTGATGACAAGACATCAAACTCAGCAGCAAATTTCTGGATGTCCACAAAACGACGAGCAAATTTATTGTCTAGTGCAAATATATTAGTGTACGTCTCAGTTGATATCATCTGGGGTGCAATAGTTTCGAGTGTTGGAAAGTGTGTTGTGATATTTTGACTGAGCTGGCGAGAAACAGTTTTAGTTTGACCCTGAATGCCTGCACTGTTGAGTACATTTCGTGAGCAAAAGTGCCCTTCTCTTGAAGTCTGATGTTCAATTCATTCATATATTCAAAGAGATCAACTGCAATCGCCAGTTCTGATAGCCATTCGGATTTTCTGAGTTGAGGATATTCTGTACCTTTCCCTTTCATCTCCAAAAACAGTAAGATTTCCGTTTTCAGGACCCAAACACATCTCAGATCTTTCCCCAAACTCAACCATCGTACAGCGGTATGATACAAAACATCACTGTGATCCGAACCGCAACCTTCCAGACGTGTAATAAACTGTCTGTGATTTAGACCTCTTGCCATGATGAAATTAACAATTTGCACAACTGGATCCACAACATGTTTCATGAAAATCACACTTTTACATAGCACTTCCAGGTGTATTATGCAATGTAGAAATATCAGCTCCCCTGGTGCAATCGACCTCTACAACACGGTTACCCAATCTTTTCAGTAGATTAACTTTCTTTCCTGTCAGAAATGGACAACCATCCGTAGTAACACTGGCCATTTTCTGCCATGGTAATTGCATTGTATGGATGACATTTTCCACACATTCAAAAATATCTTTACCGGAAGTAGTGTATTTCATTGATTTGATTGACAGCAAGTCTTCTGTGATTTCAAAGTTTTCTAAAATGCCTCGTACAAAGATGAGCAACTGTGCAGTGTCATCGATGTCAGTACTTTCATCCAATGCCAAGGACAACAGCTGTAATGAAGGTACACGCCCTTTCAATTGTGATGTCAGGTCTTCACCAATTGCTTCAATGCGGCTAGCCACAGTTCTTCTCGATAAACTTACTTCTTCAAATTTCTTTCTTTGTTCTGGACAGACTTGATCAGCTACATAGAGCATGCACTTTTTAACAAATTCACCATTACATAACGATTTGCTGTGCTTAGCAATGTTGTACGCGACCACAAAGCTGGCGTGAGTAGCAGCTTTCTGGGCTACTTTGGCTTTTCTGAAAACATTTTGCTGCTTTACAAGTTTTCTGTTCAGTTCTGTTGCTATTGTTTGCCATTCCGCTGCTGATAAAGTACTGACATAGCCTGCATGTTTCGTCGCATAATGGCGGCCAATGTTGTACTCTTTCAACACGGTAACACTTTCACTGCACAGCAAACATACTGCTTTATTGCAGACTTCTGTGAAAAAGTACTTAGGCATCCAGTCTTTGTTAAATGCGCGACACTCGCTGTCTACTTTGCGTTTCTTGGCAAAATCCATGGTTTTAATTCTATCTGAATTCTAACCGCGGGCCACATTATCATGTACGACCGGAAACTGCGGACCAGTCAAAATCCCGTCGCGGGCCGGATGTGGCCCGCGGGCCATATGTTGCCCGTCCATGGTGTATACAGACCTGGAATTATATTTCTATAATTCAGAAAAAGACTATCGGCACATTAACACACTAGGAGCTATAAAAAAACATGTCATCGCCTTCACTTTTTGAATTTGTTCTAGACTTTTACTGAATTTTATTCAGGACTTTAAACTAATAGGACTTGAGTCTGTAATTCTTGGATTATTTTTGGATGTAATTTGCAATACCGTAAGTTCTTTACTTACCATTTATGCTTTGTATTCTAGGGGAATAAATTATTTGTTAAATTTTAAAAGTTTTTTATCTTTCGCTCTTTTGAGTTATTTATCTTAAGAGCATAGAAACGTAACAACCTGTCTATCGTACTAAGCGTAAAGGACAGGGTGAAAGTCAGATCATGACCATGTTTGGAAAAAGGGAGAGGACACTGAAACCGAGATATAATGAATATAGAAGGCCAAGGTCAAAGCTCGTCTCAAGTATCACAGCACATCCACGATGTTTGCCTTGGCCACACAATATCTTGGGACTCAGTAAAACTATTCGACGTAGAACAAGCCTGATTTTGGTGGTTTGGTTGAGGATGAGGAACAAGCCTAATGTGGTTGGGGAGGTGGGTTGGAGAACAAGCCTGATTTGATGGGTTGGAGGGAGGAGCGTTGGATAACCAGCCTTATTTAAACAGTTAGGGCAAAGATGGAGAACAAGTCTGGTTTGAGCGATTGAGGGATGGTTGACGAACAAGCCTGATTTTAATAGTTGGGGTAGATGGAGAACAAGCCTGATTTGAGTGGTTGGGAAGGAGGATTGAAGAACAAGCCTGATTTGAGCGATTGTGGAGGATGATTGAAGAACACGCCTGATTTGAGCGGTTAGAGGAGGAGGATGGAGTACAAGCTTGATTTGAGCGGTTGGGGGAGGAGGATTGAATCACAAGTCTGATTTGAGCGGTTAGGGGAGGAAGATTGAAGAACAAGTTTGATTTGAGCGGTTGGGGGAAGATGGAGAACAAGCCTGATTTGAGATGTTAGGGGAGGAGGATTGGATAACAAGTCAGATTTAAGCTGTTGTTGGTGTAAGATGGAAGAACAAGTCAGATTTGAGCGGTTGGGAGGGGTTTGAAGACCAAGCCTGATTTGATTGGTTGAGGGAGAAGGATTGAGCTGTTGGGGAGGAGGGTTAGAGAACAAGACTGCTTTGAGCGGTTGGGGGAGAAGGATTAGAGAACAAACTTGCTTTGAGCGGTTGGGGAAGGAGGGTTAGAGAACAAGCCTGCTTTGAGCGGTTGGTTGGGGGTGAAGGGTTGGAGAACAAGCCTGATCTGAACTGTTTGGGGACGAGGGTTGGAGAACAAGATTGATTTGAAGTGTTGAGGGAGAAGGGTTAGAGAACAAGACTGGTTTCAAGTGTTGAGGGATGGAGGGTTAGAGAACAAGACTGGCCTGAAGTGTTGAAGGAGAAGGGTTAGAGAACAAGACTGTCCTGAAGTGTTGAGGGAGAAGGGTTAGAGAACAAGACTGGTTTGAAGTGTTGGGGAGGCGGGTAGAGAACAATACTGATTTGAAGTGTTGAGGGAGGAGAGTTAGAGAAAAAAAACTGATTTGAGGTGTTGATAGAGGAGAGACTGATTTGAGGTGTCGAGAGAGGATGGTTAGAGAACAAGACTGATTTGAAGTGTTGAGGGAGGAGGGTTAGAGAACAAGAATGATTTGAAGTGTTGGGGAGGAAGGTTAGAAAACAAGACTGATTTGAATTGTTGGTGGAGGAGTGTTAGAGAACAAAACTGATTTGAATTGTTGGTGGAGGATTGTCAGAGAACAAGACTGATTTGAAGTGTTGGAAAAGGAGCATTGAAAAACAAGCCTACTTTGAGCGGTTGTGGGTGAGGATGAAAAACAAGCGTGGTTTGAGCTGTTGGTGTGGAGGAGGGTTAGAGAACGAGCCTGCTTTGAGCGTTTGTGGGTGAGGATGAGAACAAAACTAATTGGAATTGTTGAGGGAGGAGGGTTAGAGAACAAGACCGATTTGAAGTGTTGGGAAAGGAATGTTATAGAACAAGATTGATTTGAAGTATTGGGGAAGGATGGTTAGAGAATATGACTGATTTGAATAGATGGGGAGGAGGGTTAGAGAACAAGACTGATTTTTAGTGTTGGGGAAGGAGCATTGAAGAACAAGCCTGCTTTGAGCGGTTGTGGGTGAGGATGAAGAACAAGCGCGGTTTAAGCTGTTAGTATGGAGGAGGGTTTAAGAACAAGCCTATTTTGAGCTGAGCGGTTGTGAGTGAGGATGGAGAACAAGCGTGATTTGAGCTGTTGGTGTAGTGGAGGGCTAAAGTATCTACCTCAAGCCGTAAGCGCAAACCATGGCTGAAATGGGGATGGGAGTGGAATGCTAACGATTAACTATTTAAACTTATGTCTCTATTAGTGTTTCAACAAAAACTAGACTCTCAGTATTACCGAGTGCATTTGAGCGAAGTAAGCAGTTACCACATAAAAAAAATTCTGCAAAAGTAGGTGATTTACAACGAGGTTTGTTTATTGTACATAGCTACTGACTGATATGTATAAGCGCACTGACAGCTGCCGGAAGGTTTTCCTTTGCTTCTATCAGCAGAAGACAAGCGGTTCGATAAGTCAAGGACAACGGGAAAAATACTGTAATTGACATGCTTGAAGTAGCATTATCTGCCAAGAAAACTTTATCCTTCGTGACTGCGTAACTGACATGCTGGATATAACATTACCTGTGAAGTACACCTTATCCTTAATGACTGTATATTAACATGCTGGATATAATATTACCTGTGAAGTACACCTTATCCTTCATGACTGTATATTAGCATGCTGGAAATATCATTACCTGTGAAGTACACCTTATCCTTCATAATGTGATGAATGTCTGGTCGAATCTTCACAGCTCCCGTCATGATCCGGTATGGCAGCTCGTCATTTATTGTTGGATGTGCTTGAAGGGACCTGAAATAACACAACCTAAATCCATAAATTTCAGGTAGCATCAATTTTTTTCTATCAAATGGAACTTGTTTCTTGAAATAGAAATTTTTGAGGTTCAGTATTTACTGCAAGTTTTACTATGTTTGATTATATAGTACCAGCAAAATTTGTTTTGCAGTAATCTTTCTTTTTTCGGGTGAAGCAATAACAACAACAACAACAATAATAATAATAATAATAATAATAATAATAATAATAATAATAATAATAATAATAATAATAATAATAATAATAATAATAATAATAATAAGTAGTAGTAGTATATGTTTGACCGAATATTTGAAGTATTTGACTTTGAAAAGCCGACTAGACCAACAGAATACGTTAAAAAAATTAATTTCGAGTCGGAATCAAGTCACATATTTATCTCGTAAATACGCATTGGCTGGATAAACTTTATCAATTTGAAGACCTGTTTATGCCCACGTTTTCCTTTGAAAATGAAGTGAGTTTATTTACTTCTGTAAGTTATCATTTAAACCACGTTCGTGTATAGGGTGGATTCCATGCTTCAAGTTTATTGCTTTCCCTAACCCCAACTTGCACATTCGCCATGAACTGAGCAATAACTTTACCCTTATTGGTTAGAGCGTTTGCTTCTGATGCAGAAGGTCGTGTGTTCAATCCCTGGCCGAGTCATACAAAAGATTTACAAAATGGTACTAACAGCTGCCTCGCTTGGCGCTCAGCATCAAGAGGTTATTGTTAGGACTGGTCGACCTGGTGTCAGGATAATGTGACTGGGTGGGACATCATGCTACATGTCTGCGGCATGATGCTCTGGTGCTAGACATCACTATAAACTGACACACTGCAGACATCATAGCAATATGACTGAAATTTGTTTAAGGCTTCGTCAAAAATCCAAATTACATCACACTTGTTGTAGTTGTTGTTATTGTCTTAGGGCTTTAGCCAATTTTCATGCTATTATATGGAATACATGACGTAACAATCTCCTGCAGTATTAAGTTGGCCATATTCTGACAGACGGGACCATTTTTCCCAAATCCTTTCATGAATAGAATGACAATATGACGGCCAATATATTCATGACAGCAAAACATTACAAAAGGTGTTAAAAAAGGTTTTCCCACCATCTCAGCCAGTCAGTAGAGAGAATACTGCACAGTAATTCCATGCACTTATTTGGACCAATCAGAATCACAAAAAGTGATATGTTCACACACTATGATATCAAAAATATGAAATTGCACACACTCTATGCAAAGTGTACCGACTATGCATTAGATATATAATAACATCAGAATAATGACTTTTTTATGTTTAAGGAAGAACACGATGAAATAAAGCATTTTCTTGAATATTTGCATCGTGCAGTGGACGATTTACGAATAAGGTTTGAATGGAATGTAGCCAATGAAATATCGATATAAATGAAAGTGACCCAATTCATCAATACAGATTTAAGACGTCAATGTGGAAATATAAACCAGACGAAATCCGTCTGTGTGCATCATTGTGATTATCTCACTATTGCTGTCAAGGTATTGGATTAATCTGAAAGTACAATATGCGTGCATTTTGAGGTACGTCATCCTTCACATGCACGTTTGAACCATATAAGCAGCTGTCAATATTTCTATTTAGCTACCGTCACTACCGCTTGATATTGACTTGTGCATCGATGTGAAACTACCTGGACTTTACAACAAAAGGTATAGTACTGGACCTCAGTGAGACGAATATTTGTATTTGCCGTGCAGTCTAATTCGTCTAAGTGTAAGAGATTTTATTACATTGTGGCCTTGTTTATAATGTTTATATGGTTTCACTTGTTTTATGGCCCTTATATATGTGTACCAAAGTGTTGGGTGTGAAATCGCAAAGAGCATAAACATTGGACTGTTTTTGAGGACATAGAACTCACAACGTTTCAAAATAAACTGAACCGCAACGTGGACTCGTGAAATCAGATATTTTTGAATCTTTGATAACTTGAATACTATAAATTAAAGCAAACGCAATCTGACAGTTTCTTTTGAAAACTTGTATACTAAGATTGATGACTGTATACCTGTGCATCGGTTGCAAGCCATAAGCCTCGTGGTCGAACCGAAAGTTGGCCATCTTTTCAACACACCATTCAAGTGCAGATATTGGTAATTTGAATAAGAAGCGACAATTCGCAATTGCATCCGCGGGAAGTCCCCAGAATCCCATGCGACTTATTATCCATGCTCCTCTGCGAGTCGAGATATATGTCTGCGCAGCAACGTGACTGAGGTCAACGGCTATGTCTACAGCAGAATTGCCGATTCCTATAAAATAATAATAATAATAATAATAATAATAATAATAATAATAATAATAATAATAATAATAATAATAATAATAATAATAATAATAATAATAATAATAATAATAACAATAATAATAACAATACCAAAACAATTAATTTTATATCGCCAGTGAATGTAATTAAGCTGATGAGACTCTTACATAAATTTTACACAGTACCCGGTAACTATATGGAAGTTGCATTGTTATTTGTCACTAAAAGGTGAGGTTAGAACGAGGGATAGTGATTGGCGACATGTCTCAATTATAGCTTGTTACATTATATTTTAGTACAAGGAGCTTTTAAAAATATTTAAATCGTGTATAATATTGGTATATGTCTGGATAAGTAAAATGATCATTTAACATACAAAATACAGGAGACGGTAATGAGCTACATACAAGTTAGTTTTTGTTTTTAGTTTTACATTGCCATAGTACACCGGATATGTTCTTTTCTGTCCTATGTTCAGTACAATGACTTTTTTGCACGAATACGGCCACAGCATTTTGTATAAGTTTATATATTTTTATTCTTGTTATATATTATTTACTTTCGAGTTCCGATGTTGTAACTTGTAGTTTGAACATTTTTTAAGGCACAATCTTATCCTCATTATGAATTTATTTCTTAAATATGACAAATGTGACATTTGCTCGTTTGTTGATAGTTGTAGCTTTCAGTGAAATCAGTGCTCTGTACGTTTTTAAAAGGTATTATTTTGCAAATGTCTTTTGGCAGAAAATGATAAAGGCGAAAGTATGAGTTAACCTAACTTTACTACTATCAACTTCCTTTTTTGAGGCTTAAATTGGCGTCTTTATTAAAGTGATGTTCTAAAATTTAACATTCCCGAGTCTGGTAATTCATCAGATTGACAACCAGCTCCACAAAATTGTACAGGCTTTATCATTTTGTAGTGGGCAATGTCCAGTCAGGCAATTTTGAAGCGGTCCACAAGTACATCGTATTCAAGATTTAGATATTTTGACACTAGTTGTCGCCAGTGGCAAATGACATTTAATAATGATTCTGATGGATTATCATCACTCAAGATGAGAGTAGAAATTCTCTGAAACGTCCGAAAAAGTAATTGGTGTGGTTATATTAATTTATATTTTCCAAACATTGAAACATTGATTTTGATGTAACTTTTCATTCCAAACGATAATATACATCTAAATGTTACGAGACGGCTTTAACTGTGACACAGCAATTATTTGTGCGAGGTTAATTTCAATTAAATTACTTTTATTAAGTGGGAATAGGGGGCGCCGAGTAACCCAGTGGTCTAAACAGCGCATCGTTACATATCACTGCCATCTCACATCTATCTGCGTGGGTTCGTGTCTTGGGCTCAGCCAGTGTGGATAGGTGAGAAAGCTTGTCAGTAATTTATCGTGGGTCGGTGGTTCTTTGCCGGGTTTCCCCGGGTTCCTTCTCCACCAATTATGCTGGCCGCCATGCTTTATGCTGAAAAATGGCGTTAAACGAACCACAAGTGGGAATAAATAAATATCTAAGCAAAAAGTAAATGCCAGGCTTTATGCTTTCTTGTTTGGTTTTGGTTGTTGTTGTTGTTGTTGTTGTTGTTGTTTGTCTTTTAGTTATTTTTGCTTAAGCCTATTTGTCTGTGTTTATTATCTTTGTAGTTACAATTATGCATGCAAATTGCTAGCTCACTATTCTATACAAAGCCATAAATCTATGCCTTTATTTAAAAGGTTTTGTTTGTGACATAGCATATTATAAGGAATGGAAATGTAAATTCATTAACACTGATGATGGCAAACAGAAGCCATTTGTATTGGGTGCCTTATATACGTTTGTATCTCTCATGCTGGCTTCAAAATTTTACATTGTTCCCTTTACATTGTTTCCGTGTTATCCATAATAAAAGTATAAATGCAAGTAGAATTGAAATTAACAGTGGTGTTTTCTTCCTTCATTTAATGTTCAAATGCAAATTTAAAACAAATCTCCTTACAAAAATATTAAACATATTTATCGATAAAAATGCAAATACTTTTAAGCTAAGGACTCTTGGCATTCATTTCAAGCCATTCGAAATGTATCGTTATTACCAGTCCCATGACGACCTATACCCTTCTGACCAATCCCCAGACGGATATATGACCTGTACCCTTCTGACCAATCCATAGACGGATATATGACCTGTACCCTTCTGACCAGTCCTAATAGGGATATATGAACTGTACCCTTCTGACCAATCCCAAGAGGGATATATGACCTGTACCCCTCTGATCGATCGCATGACGGATATAAACTGGACCCTTCTAACCATAAAGGATATGAATTGTACCTTTAAAATCAATTACGTAACTGTTTGACTAATATTCTTAAAAGATGATTATAGTAAGCCGACAAGAGTGGATAAGAAATGTATTTTTGCCTGCAGCAACTAAGACACAGTTCATTGCGATAGTGATGGATTGAAAATGGCTGTCGTCTTAGTGTTTTGCATTTATCTTCCAGAATAAAAAGAAATCAGGCCATTATGGTGCTTTGTAAACCATGTTAATTATCTTTTTTTATTTAGAATTGCTGACGAGAATCATTTCGTTACATTTTGATGCAAGCAGAATACATGCATCTAGTTTCCTAAAGAGCATAATATTAGCAAAAATATTAGAACATCGGATGCAGCCCCAACCGGTTTTGTTCTGACATCTTCGACTCCGTGTAAAGATAGACTGGATTAGTAAAATTTGCATTGCTCTCTGTCTATTGCATAAACCATTGACATAATCCAACTTAACAAGTGTGGTAACAAATGAAACATACATCATGAAAAATACTATGTATATGTGGAGCATTTACATCTCTTGCTTAATTACATCCTAAAGCATAGTATTAATTATTTATATCGTATGCATCTATTTTTAAAAATAAACACCGATTTAATAATATTATCGATATAGGTTGATTGAAAACGTTGGGTTGATGTCTTGGTCTGTAAGCTAAAATGACAGCAATTAGGTAAAATGACTCAAAAAATTATAAGACTGAAATTACCTCCCTTGTGTATCGAATCGTAACGATCTTGACTGTAATGAAATTAAATGACTTTCAAACATTAAATTTAATAGTTATTAGCATCTCCATTCAAAGGTAGCCATAAACACTTCCATCATCGGTTGTTTTCTAAACAAAAATATGTTTACATGACATTCACTCATGATAGTTTTATATACAAAGAATGATAAAATATTTTTAAAATTCTCCTAGAAAAATAGGTACTGATTTTAGTATATACCTACGAAACTATTGCACAGAAGAACGTCCTAATGGACTGAATATTAATATAACCATCTCACAAATACATCAGCTGCATAAATTCATCGCATTTTAACTATCTGAATTTTGTTTGTGTTAGAGGTAGCGCTGTTAATCTCTTATCCAAACTATCCAAAATAAAATATAAATAATCACTACAATTCGAGAGGGGAGGAAGGGACGTAGTCGCTTGAATCTGATTAGTTTTATCAATAATGAGGTCGTATCGTAAATAAGTGATTTTCCGTTTTCAAATTTCTAATCTTTTAACTTTCCATGGGAGTTTATACCCTGAGTTACTGCACTGGCTGACACCAACGTTAGTGACACCACTGTTAGTGTACACACCGTGCTTTTAGTATAGGTTCTACACACCGTGTTCTAGTATTGATATGTAATTAAAGATGAATACGAATACTAGGCAAAATTATGTTATTTTTTAAGAAATGTGCATACTTAATTGCTGAACAGCTCGATGATTCTGAATTAGACTGTTATAAGTAAATTTCATTCATGCAAAGTATTATGTAAAACAGGGCCGTAATGACCTACTTACCAACTACCAATACTCTCTTTCCTGTGAATTCTAAGTTTTCTTTGTAGCCATGTGAATGCATATACTTTCCAGTAAAAGTCTCAAGTCCCTCAAACTTCGGTTGATGGGGATATGTATGGTGGCCTGTGCACACAAGTACCCCGTCAAACAATCCGGTTTGTATCTCTCCATTCTCAGACTTGAACGTCACTCGCCACTTGCCGCTCGAGTCGTAGTCGGATGCTGGAATGATGTTCTCTACTGACGTTTTAAAGTTTATATACTGTAAAAGTCCAAAACTATCTGCGTACATTCGAAAATATTTCAGAACTAATCTGTGTGGCATAAACATTGGAAACTCTTGTGGTGGTGGAAAATCGCTAAAGGACATCATTTCCTTGCTTGTATTGATGATACAGGTTTTGTATACACCCCCTTTGCCGACTTTTTGTATCTCAGAGTAGTTCCATAGACCACCAATATCATCTTCTCTTTCGAAGCAGACTGGTTCCAAGCCCTCATCTAAACAACATTTAATTGCCGCAAGTCCGCTGCAGCCAGCTCCAATTATTGCAATCCTTTTCATTATTAAAATCAATTTTCTATTTTAACAAATCTTTGAACGTCTCGGGATCAAACTTTTTGCTTCCTACTCCGTCTAAATACTAAATAAGATTTCGGAAAATGCAAATATAGTTGTTCAATTCAATGTTGGTGTAGTTCCGGAGAAGGTGCGAAGACAACGTGCTCTCTATCATTTATACCGCTTTTGACCCTACCGTCATCAGGTTGAATATACGTACCTGGCTAACTGACCACTAGAAAAAGACTTCTGTGAAATGACCGCATTAGGAAGGGCATATCAAATTACAGTTGACTGTTGTAACCTGATTTAGAAGCATTGCCTGTTCTCTTTCCGGCCCCGAGCCTTAAAACATGCGGGTTGATCGTGATAATATACATTGAGGAAACGATTCGGAATAGAGTATACAACTTTAAATGTATAGACTCACGTGGGCATTTAGAACATAACATTGTCTTCATAAGTTTCTACTGTAGCATGCAAATGTGCTTAAATGAATTGAAACACAAATGATTATTGACACCTTAATATGTTTAATATTCGTTAGATCTTTTTGAGGCTTATATGTATAAGCAGCAATTTGTAATGAATCAGATGAACTAAACAACAACTACTCTGGTGCCGTTTAATCGATTTATCAATCTATAATCTTTTATTTTCAAAAAATTTAACATCTACAGATTTGGGTTATAAATCAGTAATGTCGCTAAACAAAAGAAATGTGACGAATATCATCGAAATCGGAAGGATAAAAGTGTATTTGCTATTACACCACTGCGGAAATTAGCAACACTCCTTTTGTTCGCGAGGTTGCCAATTAAGTAATAAAAAGTACACATACTTCTATGCGAGTTTCGTGATCATTATTTCACTTAACATCTCATATCCATGTTTTGCATATTTTTTTTTAAATCTTGGGGAAAAAGTCGAATCACAAAATCTTTTGCTTGTACTATGAAAAATGTTTTCTTTGTCGTCTTTGCCAAGATGTTGTCAATGATGCTTGATTTTCTTGGCAAGCAGCTATACACGCACAATCAAGACACGCACACAAAATAAAAGGGCACATACGTGAAAATACATGACATGATTTATCGATTTATCATTGCAAAGCTAAGCTAAAGTGGCAGATAGAAGTAGGTAAATGTATCTCACCGATCATAATTGATTATTTCAGTATTGTTATATAACGGTTGCTGCGAGCGCGATACAACAGGCAAATACTTAAAGCTTAATTGGTGACCTAACATTGACAAAGTGAAATAACTCGGGCACAATGTTCTGACAATTAGAAATGCTGACATATAGGCTATGTTTATCTGGATGACACATTTTACATGGTGTGGCGAATTTGTCTAAGCAAAACATAATGGAACAAAACACTAGCGCCAGCTTCAATATAATGGTATAAATATGACATCAAGGATAGATACAAATTATTATTTACTAACGATCATTTGCTATATCGAAGAAACAGAGGTAGAGAGAGAATGGTATACAAAGTTCGTCTTGTAATAGCTTTCGATATATATTTAAGTTTACATAGGAATCAAAATAATTTAAATAGAACTTCTCTAAAATTTATTTACCTAGACTGCACATTATCATTTGTTGTTTTTTTAAATTCTCATGAAATATGTTATGCTATGTTATGTATGTATGTATGTATGTATGTATGTATGTATGTATGTATGTATGTATGTATGTATGTATGTATGTATGTATGTATGTATGTATGTATGTATGTATGTATGTATGTATGTATGTATGTATGTATGTATGTATGTATGTATGTATGTATGTATGTATGTATGTATGTATGTGTGTGGCTATGTTTGTGAGTGTGTGTATTGTAAGATTGTTGTATGTCATATACATTTTCTTACTTCATTCTCGATATTTTTTATAATATTCTCAAAACTGATATTTATATAAGTTTATTATTTATACTCTTTTTTGATACAGTGAAGAGTACGATTCCATTGATCACGATTCCCTTGATAGAATAACCATATTTATTTTACAAATCATACTAATTTATTCCAGATAAATGTAACATTTGCATATATAGGACAGCGATGCTGCAATATCATTACCAGTAATGTTCCCAATGGCAATATTATCCATCTTGGATGGGTAATGAAATCTAAAACGTTTAAGAGAAACCAATTGTATAATTAAGCAAAACGTATGCAAAACATCCGACACTAATTCCTATAAATTGAAAATAAATTTGGAAATCTAAGTATAATAATTACAGCTTAAATGGTACTTGTCAGATCTTTATTTTGTAATAAAAAATTTGAACAAATATATATATATATATATATATATATATATATATATATATATATATATATATATATATATATATATATATATATATATATATATATATACTGATTGAAATTCATAAATTGCAAAAATACCACATACACTCAAAGGACACTACAAGTCTTAATAAGCTTTCACTTATGATGATCTCTAGTTGATCCGTAGTCATATGTACTAATCTATATAACACTTGATTTTTTATGATATCATGGTAATCCGTTGTCATGCGAAGTAATCTATATAACCCTTGATATATGATGGTCTCTGGTTAATCCCTGGTCATATGAACTAATCTATATAACCCTTGATTTATGATTATCTCTAGTTTATCCTTGGTCTTATGTACTATGTATATAACCCTTGATTTATGATGGTCTCTAGTTAATCCGTTGTCACATGAAATACTCTGTATAACCATTGATTTACGACGGTCTCTTTTTAATCCGTGGTCATCTCCATAGGCCATTTTAACGCTTGATTTATGATGGTCTCTAGTTAATACTTGGTCACACGTACTAATCTATATTAACCTTGATTTATGTTGATCTCTATTTAATAAGTTCCCATTTGTTGTTGTTGTTGTTGTTGTTGTTGTTGTTGGGCTTAACGCCATTTTTCAGCACACGATAGGCTATTCATGGCGGCCAGTATTAATGGTGGAGGAAGAAACCGGGAAATCACCGGAAAGAACCATCGACCCACGAGAAGCAACTGGCAAGCTTTCTCACATATCCACATTCGCCGAATCATAGACTCGAACCCACGCAGACAGAGGTGAGATGGCAGTGATCCGTAACGGACAGCGCTTTAGACCACTCAGTCACTCGGGGCCCCAGGTTCTCATTTATACTAGTCTAGATAACCATTGCGGGACCCCGAGTGTCAGAGTGGTCTAAAGCGCTGACCGTTACGGATCACTGCCATTTCGACTCTTGCTGCGTGAGTTCGAATCCAGACTAGTCTAACATTGGTAAATGAGAAAGCCTTCCAGTAGCTTCTCGTGGGTCGGTGTTTTCTTCCCGGGGTTTTCCAGATTTCTTCCTCCACCGTTAATACTGGCCGCCATGTATAGCCTATCTTGTGATGAAAAATGGCGTTAAACCATATAATAACAACAATAAAAATATAACCCTTGATTTATTATGATCTATAGTTAATCAGTAGTCACATTTACTAATCTATATAACCCTTGATTTATGATGATCTCTATTTAATCCGTTGTCACATATACTACTCTATATAACCCTTGATTTATGGTCACTAGTTAATCCGTGGTCATAAGTACTAATATATATATATATATATATATATATATATATATATATATATATATATATATATATATATATATATATATATATATAAAACACTTGATTTATCATGGTCTCTAGTTAATACTTGGTCACACGTACTAATCTATATAACCCTTGATTTATGTTGCTCTCTAGTCAATCCGTAGTCATATGTACTAATCTATATAATCCAATGATATATGATGGTCTCTAGTTAATCCGTGGTCATATGCACTAATCTATATAACCCTAGATCTATGATGGTCTCTAGTTAATCCGTGGTCATATGTACAAATCTATATAATCCTTGATTTATGATTGTCTTTAGTCAATGTATTGTTAAATTTACTAATCTAAATAACCATTAATTTATGATGGTCTCTAGTTAATCTGTAGCCATACGTACTAATCTATGTAACCCTTGATTTATGATGGTCTCTATTTAGTCCGTTGTCAAATGTATTGTTCTACATAACCCTTGATTTATGTTGTTATCTCTTTAATCCGTAGTCATATATATTAATCTATACAACCCTTCATTTATGATGGTCTCTAGTTAATCTGTTGTCACATGTACTAATCTATATAACCCTTGATTTACGATGGTCTCTAGTTAATCCGTTGTCAAGTGTACTCATCTATACAACCTTTGACTTATGATGGTATCTAGTTAATCCGTAGTCTTATATACTAATCTATTTTACTCTTAAAATATGATGATCTCTATTCAATCCGTAGTCATATGTACTAATCTTTATAACCCTTAATTTAAGGTGGTCTCTACTTAATCCTTTGTCACATGTTCTAATCTATATTACCCTAGCTTTATGATGGTATGTAATACCCAGACTATCTGGGCTCATCATGGAAATAAAACTAAAATATCTTCTGTTTGAAAAATATTAAACTCATGGCGTTTAAACTTTTTCCGACATCAATTATTTCTTGTTCGTGCATTAAAGACGCCAGACGTAGACCATTAAATATTTTCTGTCACATCAGTGAGTTTTCCTTTATGTTTCTTAACATAATCATTATAAAATGACAAATAATAGATACACGTTAGTTCATCCTGTCACGTATCAATACCAGTTATTTCATCCTGTCGCATACTAACACCAGTTATTCCAACACGTGGCATACTAATTCCAGTTATTCCAACACGTCGCACATTAATACCAGTTATTCCAACACGTCGCACACTAATACCATTTATTCCAACACGTCTCATACTAATACCAGTTATTCCATCACGTCGCATACTAATACCAGTTATTCCATCACGTCGCATACTACTACCAGTTATTCCAACACGTCTCATACTAATACTAGTTATTCCATCACGTCGCATACTAATACCAGTTATTCCAACACGTCGCATACTAATAACAGTTTTTCCAACACGTCTCATACTAATACCAGTTAATCCATCACGTCGCATACTAATACCAGTTATTCCAACACGTCGCATACTAAGAACAGTTATTCCAACACGTTACATACAAATTTCTGTTATTCTAATACGTCCCATAATAATGCCAATTATTCCAACACATCACATATTAATACCAGTTATTCCAACATGTCGCATACTAATACCAGTTTTTCCAACACAATGCATCTAACACCAGTTTTTCCAACACGTCTCAAACTAATACCAGTTATTCCAACACGTCGCATACTAATACCAGTTATTCCAACACATCGCATCTAACACCATTTTTTCCAACACGTCTCAAACTAATATCAGTTATTCCAACACGTCGCATACTAATACCAGTAACTCCAACACGTCGCATACCAATAACAGTTATTCCAACACGTTGCATAATAATGCCAGTTATTCCAACACGTCGCATACTAATACCAGTAACTCCAACACGTCGCATACCAATAACAGTTATTCCAAAACGTCGCATAATAATCCCAGTTATTCCAACACGTCGCATACTAATACCAGTTTTCCAGCACGTCGCATCTAATACCAGTTATTCCAAACTGTCGCTTACTAATACCAGTTATTCCAGCACGTCGCACACTGATACCAGTTATTCCAAGACGTTGCTTATAATACCTGTTATTCCAACACGTTGCATAGTAATGCCAGTTATTCCAACACGTCGCATAATAATGCCAGTTATCCCACCACGTCGCATACTAATACCATTTATTCCAACACGTCGCATAATAATACCAGTTTTCCAGCACATCACATCTAATACCAGTTATTCCAAACTGTCGCTTACTAATACCAGTTATTCCAGCACGTCGCATACTGATACCAGTTATTCCAAGACGTTGCATCTAATACCAGTTATTCCAACACTTCGCATCTAATACCAGTTATTCCAGTACTTTGCATACTAATGCCATTTATTCCAACACGTCGCATAATAATACCAGTTTTTCCAGCACATCACATCTAATACCAGTTATTCCAACACTTTGCATACTATTACCGTTTATTCCAACACTTCGCATACTAATACCAGTTACTCCAACACTTCGCATCTACTACCAGTTATTCAGAAACGTCGCATATTAATACCAGTTATTCCAACACGTCGCATACTAATAACAGTTATTCCAACACGTTACATACTAATTCCAGTTATTCCAACACGTCGCATAATAATGCCAGTTATTCCAACACATCGCATAATAATACTAATACCAGTTCTTCCAAAACATTGCATCTAACGCCAGTTATTCCAACACGTTCAAGCTAATACCAGGTATTCCATCACGTCGCATACTGATACCAGTTATTTTCCTACACGTCGCATCTAACACCAGTTTTTCCAACACGTCTCGAACTAATACCACTTATTCTAACACGTCGCATACTAATACCAGTTACTTCAACACGTCGCATACTAATAACAGTTATTCCAACACGTTGCATAGTAATGCCAGTTATTCCAACACGTCGCATAATAATGCCAGTTATTCCAACAAGTCGCCTAATAATACCATTTATTCCAACACGTCGCATACTAATACCAGTTATTCCAGCATGTCGCATATTGATACCAGTTATTGCAAGAAATTGCATCTAACACCAGGTATTCCAACACTTCGCATCTAATACCGGTTATTCCAACACTTCGCATACTAATACCGGTTATTCCAACACTTCGCATCTAATACCGGTTATTCCAACACTTTGCATACTAATACCGGTTATTTAAACACTTCGCATACTAATACCAGTTGTTCCAAGACTTCGCATCTAATACCAGTTATTCCAAAACGTCGCATACTAATACCACTTATTCAAACACTTGTATACTAATACCAGTTATTCCATCCGACTGCATATTAGTACCAGTATATTTCAACATGTCAATACTAATACCAGTTATTTCATCCTGTACAATCGCAACGTGAATTTCAACAGCTAAACCCAAACAAAATACATGAGTAAATCACTTACCATTTACTAAGTTACGGTCACATAATCATATAAAACGTACTGTGTCAGCAATTTGGAAACAATGGAAATGTTATTATTTCTGAGATATTTTCACTTCAGTTGTACTGGGATATGCTGGCGCTTGAATACGGTGTTGTGTTTATATTAAAAGAAGCTCAGTTTATATATTTCTTGTATTTGTCACTCTGATAATTGCTTCGCTTGATTTTAGTGATGATTTTGTTTTATTTATTGGGAAGCTGGGAAGATACTTATGCTTCCGAGTAATTAGCCAATTTCTAGGAATAAACGTCATATGCACGGCGTTCGCAAGAGTATGCGTTTCTTGAAACGTCCCCGCCATAGTTTTGTAATATCTGGAATTCTGGTTATAGTTTCCTGTGAAACAGTTAGTGTTTAGTCATCTGAGATAAGATTAATTTTGTGTACTAGCTGTTGAGTCGTGTGTTGCTGAACAACAAAATTGTCGATCAGCGGTTTGAAAAAGCTTTTGACAAATCATGCGAATGCGAGGCAAGAAAAATTATGCATCAGCTAGATCGGAATCCCATTACAGTGTGGTCGATAGGCGATTAAACGACAAATTATTAGAAGTATTATAGTGTTAAATATTCCTTCAGCTGACATATGTATGTCACATTTCTTAAGATTGAGTGGCTGTATGTATGTATGTATGTATGTATGTATGTATGTATGTATGTATGTATGTATGTATGTATGTATGTATGTATGTATGTATGTATGTATGTATGTATGTATGTATGTATGTATGTATGTATGTATGCTCATTTTTTTCTCCGTTAACTTTACATTGTCAGAATCGTTCAATATCCAGCGATATTGAACACCTTCATATTGCAACCCCACTTGACTGATGCACGTGAATAAAGAATTACTTTCTATAGTAAACAAATTATGGACGCAGACGCCAGTAATTTAGATTTATTGTGTTTGTCGGTGGATGAAGTAAACCAACTGTTTGAACCATTTGAAAGTATAGATGCCAAAGTTGAGAATGTGAATGAATTCATAGAATCAAAGAAGACATTTTTAACAAAGCTGGCGACTGAACGTGATATCAGAAATGTTCAGCAATGGCTGTATGAAAACAAACGTGAGACGCGCTGCATTGAAAATATCATTCCGGAACATTGTTGAAATCGAAATCACATTCCATAGTAGACTGTACGGAACTCCGCAAGAAATGAATCTGTTGTTCACAAAAAATAAACAATATTGAAACCAGCATCTTCTTAAGAATTTATGTTTAAAAACTTTTATTACGTATATCCAAATACTGTTAAACATCTGTGTACTATAATATGTAGGCCTATAGAATCCAGACTACATTGTTGAAATCGAAATCACATTCCATAGTAGACTGTACGGAACTCCGCAAAAAATGAATCTGTTGTTCAAGAAAAAGCAATATTGAAACCAGCATCTTCTTAAGAATTTATGTTTAAAAACTTTCATATTTTTCCAGCTTACGATTCCCAACTATCCATGGCAGAACAGAAACAGTTATTCAGATTGTTGTCATCGCCAGTCCCTGAAGTCACACGTACATTGTGCGGAAAACACACAAAAGATGATCAGAATTTGGCTCTATTGACAGAAAAACAAAATCCCTCAATTCTTGACCAGCTGGGAACTTTGTTAAATGGCGCAGTCATTCATAATATGACTTTAAATTTCAATTTCAGATAGACCAAAATGGGATTTTTTTTTAAATGAGTGAGCGCGCGATACACTATTTAGTCCAAAGGTCGATGGGCGGAGCTATATACGCATAAATACTAGTATTGTGTATTGAAGGAGAATCTACGATAGTCAACTTATTTATTTTAATGATAAAATAATAAATTTTATTATTAAATATATTTGGCTGTGAATTTTATTATTAAGTCTTTGGTAATGAAACAAAAATAAATATATAATAAAAAGGTTACTGCATTTGAATGGGAAAATATGAACTCGTTTTTCGGATGGATATACTGCAATCCCAAGGTCGCGCAGTATAGCCATCCGAAAAACTCGTTCATAGTTTCCCATACAAATGCAGTAACCTATAATTATGTATGGAATATTACACACGTAATTTGCATTAAACGCTTACAGATTGTTTACACGCTGTAACGTAGCGATATGACATACGTGACTGACATTTTAGGCAATATTTCATAGCTTAATTTTTCATAGCCTGAAATATATCGATACCACGTACATTTTGATATTGTCCCGTAATGCATACAATTGCATACCATATGAGACTAATCTTTAAGTTAATGATGTACGTATTGCAACTGAAGTCCAATTTTTAGATATAAAACATACAATAAAGATCTTATTTTGGAATATTAAGTTTGTGCTTCACATTGAACAAAGTATTATATTTTGTTTATATATATATATATATATATATATATATATATATATATATATATATATATATATATATATATATATATATAACAATATGATTTTAAGCATAAAATATAGCTCTATGAATATGGCATACATCTATGCATATAATATGATTTTATGTATACAGCATACTTCTATTTTTACACTCTGGGTCCAAACTTACAGCATACATCAATGAATACAATATGGCTCTATGCACACAACATACGTCTATGAATAATATATATATATATATATATATATATATATATATATATATATATATATATATATATATATATATATATATATATATATATATATATATATATATATATATATATATATATATATGCATTCAGTATACGTTCAGTCATACACTATGGGTATAAACATACAACATGCGTCTGCATATGCATAAAACATTCGTCTGTGTATGCAATATGGCCATATGCATGCAACATAAGTCTAATCATACAATTTGGCTCTATGCATACAAGGTTGCTTAAAAGAAGTTGAATCGTGTAGCTCTTGCTCCGACAGAACATTAATGTTTATATTCTATTCCATTCGCTGAGTACATGTGAACTGATTTTTTTGGATTGTTTCCGCAGATTCAAAGCTGTCATATACAGTAATGTATCACCTGGACTATTTGATTATAGTTTACTTACAACCTCTTTTTACCCCTTTATGACGCGTTAAGATTCTGATTCACGTTCAATCTACAGATTTTATTCTCCAAAACTTTAGTCAGATTATAAAAGCTATATAATTCAATACTTTTAGTAAAGATAAAATATTGTATATTTGATTTTTTTTAAAAATCGATGTATAGAAAAGTCAAGTAGGCGTTCGTTAGTTTCTTTGCAAGTATTTACATCCGTGTATATTAATGTTAAACAAATAGTTGGTTAAACAATTGTAGCATGATTTTCTAATACTTGATGTGCATTTATTGTTTAAAGTTAATGTATATAATTATATAATTGTTTGTTGTGCAAAAATTTTGCAGATCAAATTCTATATGTAGATAATAATGGAAACAGACACTTCGCCCTCGCTTAATAAATATTTGCATATTCTATAAACATGTCCGATTCTTTTCTTCAGCTAAATGTGTTGTTGTACGTTATAATGTTGTACATTAAAATCAAACATTATCCTCTGATATTTTTAAAGACTCATTTTTTGGCTCTATCAAACACCTTTTGCAATAATATCTTTGATATATTACAACCTATTTGGAACTGTAATTTATGTAAGACAACATACTACCGGTCAAAATCTTGTTGCTGTATTCATTCATAATACATTTTAACTTTATTCTCTTTTTATTAATAATTTCAAATTTTGATAATCACGACATGTGACTTATTAAACATTATAGGATTGGATAATGCCATAATATATGCACATAAGACAAGCTGAGGCTTTTTATTATGATTACTATTATATATATATATATATATATATATATATATATATATATATATATATATATATATATATATATATATATATATATATATATATATATATATATATAAACATTAAAAATGACAAATATATTCATTTGTTACTGTATTGTTTATTCCAGTACTTCATAAGGGGGATGGTTCCTGAGTTTCTTTCTACTGATGCTGTAAGCACCGTGAAAGGGGATAAGTTTTAAACGATGTTCTTGAAGTGTCATTTGATTGCCTTAAAAAGGAACGAAATTAGCGGTTTATATCAATCACATGTAAGTTTTATTTCTCTGGTAACTTCCATCAGAAGAGTATTTCTAAATTTCGTAATATATTGCTCTAATATAACCATTATTTTAAACTGAAAAGAAATTTCATGCAGATCCACAAATAAAATAACTTTCTATAAAATGATCTGCAGCTATGGTGCAACATGCCAGACGCCTAATTTATATATGTTCTTCGTGGTATAGCAGTGTTATAGACCATCTTCGCACTGCTAAAGGAGGCCGTCGTAAAGCTGAGAGACTTTGGCTTTCCACCAGACTAAATTTTCATAAGCAGATTTATAATGCCGCTAAGAAGAATGTCGAAAACATAGTTTATGCAGCGAAATTGGCCCACTACAGTACTAAGATCACAGAAAGTTCCAGCCGCAAAGAGCTATTTGAGATTACTAATAAATTACTGTCAAGGAACAAATATACACCACTTCCAGCAACCTACTCTTTTGTTGACCTTCCGGACCTGTTTGCAGATTTCTTCCGTGACAAAGTACAAACCATCAGAGATAAACTTGACAACACAATTTCAGTTGACTCGTCATCAACATATAGTTGTGATTCAGAGTTTCAGCGGCAGCCATTTGCAGCATTTGAAATCAGTCTCTATGGATATAGTACGTACAATTGTGATGAAGAGTACACCAAAGTCATGTGAACTGGATCCGATTCCGACGTCACTTCTGCTAGAGTGCATGAATCTAATATTGCCTTCACTAACTGATGTTATTAATACGTCTCTCTCACCTTGGAAATTCCCATAATTTTACACACTGCTGTTGTAAAACTCTGCAGAAGAAACCATCCTTCGGCCATAATGATCTAAAGAACTACCGCCCAGTTACTAATCTCCCATTCATGTCAAAAATCTTAGAAAAAGTTGTTATATCCCAAATTGTACCTCATCTAAATTCAAACAGTCGTTTTAGCAATGTACATTCTGCATATCGCCCTTACCACAGTACTGAAACCGCTCTTCTGAAAGTAGTCAACGACCATCTCTCTGCTTTGTATGGCAGAAAGATTGTAGTCCTCATTCTCATTGACTAATATGCAGTATCTGACACTATAGACCATGATATAATACTTCACCGTCTCCAGCATATATTTTTGGCATTCACGATACGGCCTTACTATGGTCCAAGTCCTACTTGGTCAACACAAATTGTGTCTGCAAATGGAAAACACTCCAGCCCAGTTGATCTATGCTGTGGTGTTCCACAGGGGTCTGTTCTTGGACCTGTTCTTTTCATTCTGTACTCAGCCACTCACAAGTGTCATAAATCATCATCCAGTGCCTCACCAATTGTATGCTGAAGACACCCAAATATACAAACCTAGCCATCCAGCTGAAGTTAAAGCTACCATCCAAGACATAGAGAGGTGCATTTCTGATGTGAAATCATGGATGACATGTAACAAGCTGCATATGAATGATGATAAAACTGAAGCCATCCTGATTACAAAACAAAGACTTTCTCATTAACATCCTATACCTCAGAAACTAAATATTATCAACACCAACATTAAATTCAAGCAGTCGGTAAGAAACCTCGGTGTCACTCTTGACAGTACTCTCTCATTGCATCAACATGACATGAAAATATGCAGGCCTGCGTATCTTGAGCTGAGACACATCAGCTCCATTCGTATGTATCTATCAGTTGCCGCCACAAAACACTTGTGTGTTCCTTAGTACTTTCAAGACTAGACCATTGTAATTTAATTCTGTCTGGTTCATCTCAATATCTACTTTAGATATTTCAAAAATTTCAAATCACTGTTGCTCGTATCATCCTTAGATTACCACGATCAGAGCATGCCTCTCCGCTGCTCTGTACCCTACACTGGCTATCCATAAGATCCAGAATTGAACACAAAATTTGTTCTCTGTGCTAGATTTGACTGACGGACTCCTGTCCAACATACCTATCTGACCTCATCCATGTGTACACACCTGCAAGATGCTTACACTCCTCTTCTGACACTCGCATTCTCAGTATTCCCACTATGAAGTTGAAATCATAGGACAACTTTCTTTTGTATACCATGTCCCAGCAACGTGGAACAAATTGCCCACTACACTTAGACACAAAGACACAGTGATCTCATTCAAGAGAGCCCCTCAAAGCCACCTATTTCAACTGCAAGAACAGTCAAAATTACCTAATAATGTATCATTTTTAACATATCCTTACCTTAACAATTTACAGCATGTTTTCTGTTTCTAATTTTATGGTGATTGTTTTTAATTTTTGTAACAATTTCATTATATGGTTTGTTTTCATATTCTTTTTTAAGCGTTGTCAATTGTTGTGAAGTGCTTAGAGCTTCTAAAGATTAGGCGCTATCTAAAGTCCTCGTTATTAATAATAATAATAATAATAATAATAATAATATATATATATATATATATATATATATATATATATATATATATATATATATATGCACTTTGCGTAATATAGATTAGTTCAAAATTGTCGGATGAGAACAAATCTGGTAAAGAACATAGATGACAGTAAAACCAGGCTGCGATTAAGATGCCTTGATCAACGTTTATCAAGGTTCTTCTCTGTCAAACTTTTAGATTGTTATATTGCATTAAAGATGGTCGTGTGTCCATGTAAATGACCCACGTTCTGGAAGACCCTTATCTGCGTTTAGGGAGCGGGATGTGGCTCCCATGATAGAGCAAATTAATGAGGATGATTGGTAATTAACGGGAAATATTTCTATTGTACTTCTTACCTATATATACTATGCTGAAAAATAATTTGAATGTTCTCACATGTGTAGACAGCTAATAAAACAAAATGGACTCGGGTTGAAATTGTCAAGCAGCAGAATGCTAGCTTTGAAAATAGTGACCAGAAACTCTTAAAATGAAACACGGTTGATGAAAAAAGAATTGGCCTTTCTGATCTTGGGTGAAGAAAATATAATAACGCATATAGTTGAGAAAACGAACAGAATCTACAAATTATTCGACGTAGTTGGACTGGCATGACAGTGTTATACGAATTATAGTCCAATGCAAAAGGACCGATCATCCACGTACCTGTGCATTCAAAGTGAATCAGACATTGTAGAAGTAACATCTAGCGAGTTTGCTGTAAGTTCCATTTTTATAAATCTTTGTTATGACTCAGCAGGGGTTAGAACCAGCGACCTCTCTCATCCGAGATTGATGTTTTAAGCACTAGGCCACCTGAGTGGTCCGTGTGTGTGTGTGTGTGTGTGTGTGTGTGTGTGTGTTCATGATCAAGATAATGAAAACAATTTGGTTAATGAATAGTCGTACATCATCGGCTATCTTGACATGTTTATATCGTTGTCAGCGTTCCAAGGCTAATTACATAGCTTTCACTTTAGACATGTCATTTTCGTGCTATAGAAATGTCAGTAACGTTACGGAATACTTTAGACATGTCATTTTCGTGCTATAGAAATGTCAGTAACGTTTCGGAATACCCTCCATGAAGCCGTTGACACTATGAACCTCATCAGATAGAGCAAATCATTACCTAAGTCACTATAGTTTTGACGAAGAATTGATGGTACTTTAATGCAAACCAGTTTGTTCTAAGAGACGTTTTTTCTTTGTGTGTATCTGTGTGTGATGTGATTTGGATTTTTAAAACAACTTTAATAAAGTGTCAGTCATATCGATACGACAATTGTAGTGTAGCCGTTTATTGTGCTACCTTGCACATGGGCACCATAGGCATCTTATCTAGGATATATAACATCAAGTCCCATCCAGTCACCTTATCCTGACATCAGGACAACCAGCCCTAAAACTAATTTTATAATGCTGTTCACCTAGCTTGTCAACTGTTGGCAACATTTTTATAAATCTTTGTTATGATGGATGCTCTAACCGCTAGGTCACCTGAGCAGTTCTTTGTTTTCTTTGCCTATGTGGATTGCAGTAAATCCTATGCAGGTAAATTTTTGCATCCTGAATATCTCTCTCTCTCTCTCTCTCTCTCTCTCTCTCTCTCTCTCTCTCTCTCTCTCTCTCTCTCTCTCTCTCTCTCTCTCTCTCTCTCTCTCTCTCTGTCTCTCTCTCTCTCTCTCTCTCTCTCTCTCTCTCTCTCTCTCTCTCTCTCTCTCTCTCTCTCTCTCTCTCTCTCTCTCTCTCTTTCTCCTTTACTCTATAAGTAAATTCACAAAACCGTTACTAAAATGTAATATCCTTGTACATGAGAAGTTAATAGTTTCTGAACCAGTTTAGCTTGTACGATTGAAGCCTATATGGGGTTACTCAAACTTATTAGGACGAGTCTTTAATGACATACAAGTTTACGATTTTATTCCCATATCGATATTGGAACACTTTGCCACAAGAAATTGAACATCTAACCTATCCAGCATTTATCAAAAGTTTATCATCGTGGCCCTATTTGGTATGAGTATAACGAACTGTCATAAATATTTGAATGAAACGGCAATGTTCACTTTTTATTGATATTACAAACGGGCATGACATTTATTTTCGGTTAGTTTTCATCCATAGCTCTAGAATTTGCTGGCAAATTTTTTATATTTGTTTCATTGTCACACTAACTTGGGTATGCTTTAAGATATACATGTAACAGTTTGTTGACACAAATATGCCAGGTGTGTCCGCTGTCATACATTTGAAAATATCACAAAATCGGCCCTGATTTATTAAATGGTCACCGAGCACCCCTTTGGTAGGTTGACATAAAAGATTTTTCTTAAATGCTGTTTTGTAGTGATATTCTGTTGACCTCTGTTTAACCTAAGAACAATGAGTTTCGGGGACAAAATCTCGGATTCACCAGGACGAAAGTAGGTCCATTTCGTATAAAATCTGTATCCAGGTTAACAAACAATGAATAGAAAAGACATTGGCTACTTTACTGTAAAGTGCCTAAAACATGAATACTGAATTATACATATTCATAAAAATATTTAGCCATTATTGATGATATTATTACCATTTCCTAACATAACGCCCATTATTGCATACATTTTCAAGAACCGTTTATTCTCTTTGTAATTAGCTAGCAAGTGTTCATTTAGGTTTACTTGTTTGTTTTTGGTAGTTATATCAGCACTTCAATACATTATTTACTATAATGCCGAAGAAGTGAGATCTAAATGTCTTTCGCAAAAACACACTGAGGCAGCATATACTGGTTTGACTATCCGGGTATCGAACCCGTCTCCATTGTATTACGAGTCGGTAGTTGTATCAACTGAGTTACATCGTATTTTTACGGGAGATGAAGAATAGGTAGATAAAAAAATAGGTCAACATAACAAATCAATCATACTTGACTGGTCTCGAACAGGAATCTGTCTAATAAAAAGTACATATTTTTGACATTAAATATCTTGTTTTTGTAAAATTAAATGAAAAAACTCGTCTTTTATATCATTTGGTACAAATGAACAGAATTATCGACAGCTAATTAATGCATGTACTAGTTTCGTTTCGAGTGAATGGCATGTATAAATGTCGGTCGCTTGTTTGATCATCATTATGATATATGAAGCCTGGTATTGTGTGTGTGATTTTAGCTGGAATTTATTTGTTATTGATCTGATGTACAACACTGAAAGGTGGTAAAATGAATGTGAAACAAAGATGTTACACATACTTTGTACCAAATATAATAAGCAATCGATTTGCATATTAGCATTATTACATGAGACTGAAAAAGGCAAAAAGTATAATTCTTCCGTCTCGTTATTTTGTTTTGTTATGGGGGGGCGGCATGACGGATGGGATATTTTTCAAGTAAGAAAGCTTTTTCATTACTACTACTACTACCACTACTACTACTACTACTACTTCTACTACTACTACTACTACTACTACTACTACTACTACTACTACTACTACTACTACTAATAATAATAATAATAATAATAATAATAATAATAATAATAATAATGATGATGATGATGATGATAATGATGATAATAATAATAACTTTATCATCTCAAATATTCATATAAAATATGATAAAAAATAGAAAAACATATATATATATATATATATATATATATATATATATATATATATATATATATATATATATATATATATATATATATATATATATATATATATGTATATATATATATATATATATATATATATATATATATATATATATATATATATATATATATATATATATATAACTTGTGTAGAAGTCCTTTGAGGGCAGAATGCACATAACTTGAGTACAGTGTTCACTATCTGTTAAGTTTCAAGATGGGTGTTGGCTGTGAGTAGAGGAGGTGTTGGCAAGTCAAATAAATCTCTGAAATGAACATCAATCTTAAAAATGGAAATCAGTGGTTTATATCTGTCTTGTTTTTCATGTTACGATAAGTGGTACTAGGACCATAGAGAGGTAAAGATTGAATCATACTGTAATTTAGTCAAAGGTGTCTCGGCCGAGCGAATCATGTCGTGTGTCCCGCGAGAAGTCATTTGTTGGTCTCTGATTTCCAAAGACTTATCGACAACCATTTCTGTCTGCTGAAAATTACAACGAGTCCAGACTATAAATATATTTTCTTTAATCAATGCATGAACAGAAACATCATAACTACACATTGACATCTCGTCTTCACAGTTGCACGCCAGCCACTACCCTAGGTAGATCATGAATTGAAGCCTGATTACACCACATTTACCATCATAACAACAATTAAAAATGTCTCCAGATAATGCAAATATTCCTTCTCGATCATTCTTTTCTATAACGTATTGATTCCCATCACATGGAGACACAAAATCAATCCACACAATTTGATTTAAATGGCGACAACTTGGCGCCATGGCCACTTAGGCAGTTGTTGCCTGAACTCACTACAAAAGTATTCATGCCATCATGAAATCTCATCAACACTGTATTCTGTAACATTTTCCCCTAGCAACTGGCTAATTAGTAGAGCTGATGACTATTTCTGCATCACCAGCTTCTTCAAATCAAACAAATAATCGCCATAATCTAACAAATCATTAAAAGATAAAGGTATATACAAATGGCGCATACCCCACATCTACTAAATTATAAGCATTTAGGATACATATTTTCTTGAAGAACCTCCTGATACATGTACTAGAAAACTGTCTCTGCAATGGATATGCATATATTGAAGCAAAGTCTTTCAAAATTTGGTACATTACCCGTACAAGTATGGATTCATCTGTTTTACTCGAAACTAACTCCCTTCCTTAACAATGGAGCTGAGGTTTGGAGGTTGTACAATCACAATGATATTTAAAATGTTCATTTGTCATTTTGTAAATATATACTTGGTACATCTAAGTCTACTTCAAATGCATTTATACATAATTAATTACTAACAATTATTATTCAAAGTATGAGATTTAGACATGTTTTGAAATATGGCTTAGAATTCTATTTTTAAAAAATGCCCAAACATAGATATCCTAAACAATTGCACAATTTCCGATTAAGATGGGGGTGGGATTGGGTTGAAATTGTTGGGCTAACAATGTTAAAAGGCTTCTACTTACATTTGGATTTGGCACTGTTTATTGCGCTCAGACGTAAGTGATAAAATGGTTTGTTAGCTTGTTGAGTCTGAGATGTGAAGTAATTGTATACAAAAGCTGTGACAAGACTACATTTCTCTAGGTCATTAGGAGTAGAATTTAGTTGTCAAAGATATCTAGAATTGTTAGGAGATAGCGATTAATGTCACATAATCGCTGTGTTTAGAGCAGGCAACTTGCCAATAAGAGTTAACACAGAATTATATGGTAATTTTTGGTACGAATAAATATTGTGTCAAATTTGTTAATGTTATTATAAAATATTATGTTATTATAGAATATTATCTATCTATCTATCTATCTATCTATCTATCTATCTATCTATCTATCTATCTATCTATCTATCTATCTATCTATCTATCTATCTATCTGTCCCTCTATCTGTCTGTCTGTCTGTCTGTCTATTGCTGCATCGTATTGATTTAGTGATGCATTAAGACGCATTCTACGTGGTATTTGTAAAAAATATAGGTTACTGCATTTGTATGGGAAAATATGAACTAGTTTTTTCGGATAGTTATATTGCACGACCTTGGGAGTGCAGTATATCCATCCGACAAAACAAGTTCATACTTTCCCATACAAATGCAGTAAACTTTTTATTTTATGTTCATTTTCTTATTCTTCCCAATACTTGAATGCATAAACAAAAATACACTACAATAAGCAATGTAACCAAATGTAAATTTAACGCAGAAAAAAAATGAGCATATAATAATTAGCAGTATTTAATGGCCATATGATTTCTCCGCTTTCATAATTATCCTAACCTGCGTGTCCTTATTGACAATTTACTGAAGTCATAAGTGGTCTCAATTTAGACGACTCATTTTGGCTGGTCCAGGATAGTACTCTAAATTAGGTTTTGCTTTGTCATAGTATGTTCGAGTTGTTCATTGAAATGCTTGAACGAGAGACACGATTCGCCACTGACTCTTTGTTATGAATTATATATGATTTGATTTCGCAATAAATTCCATTCGATCATCGGTGGCCATGCCGGCAAACAGGCTGATGTTGCATGACGTCGCTGTTCTCTCCAGATTATAGCTGTGACAGACACTAAAGTGTATGTTAATGTAGTGATATGGGTGCATTTACTCAAAAATCAAATTAAATATTACTTTTTGTTGTAAGATTCAATACTAATATACTTTAGCCATAGTCTATATTTAATAATGCTTGTTAAACAATCCAAACCCTAAATACCATCAAAATTTTCCTAAAGAAAAATATCGATTGCTATGACAATGGCATTCAGGTATAAATGGGTCACCAAGCGCTGATTTTCAAGCTGACATCGTTGCGCCCGATAATCAGTCCGGTTTGTACTGGTGTATACCGTTAAGATGACATCGTCCAAAACTGTCCACGTAATTTAACACTGTGGGGTCTGTTCGAGACCTACAAAATAATAACCTTCCAAAAGAAATTGGACACATGAGAATCCAAACAAGTGAATAATTGCCATGTACACGTACATATAATAAAATTCACCAAAATGATACCCTCCATTACTGAAAAAGTAGTTTCAGAACGCCGACATAACATTCTCAACCTTTACTATAGTTTTATAAAGTTTGCATGACGGAGGGTAGTTGAGTGTCCCGTTATAAAAGAACATTGCATGATGCTACAAACAACTGTAACCATTGCGAAGAGACGAAATAGATCAAAGTAGCAATTAAGTTTATAATTATAGCTGTTGTATTGGTTTTATATATTTTAATCTTTAGTTCAAAATATTCCAGAGAAGATGGAGCAAAGTGTCAATAATGCAAATACAAGGGATTTCATAATGCAAACATAGTGAAAGAGAGTGAAACGTCAATGCAAATCAGCCAACTCCTTCTCTAGATATTTCCATTTAAACATTTCGGGATGAGATAACTTCAGGAAGTCTCATCTGTGTTTGAAAGTTATGATAATAGTATTAAGAGAAGAATGGCATTTACAACATCCTGATTTCCTATAACACAAATAATTGGAATATCTATTTGAATGTCTCTCAGAAGGAAGTAGAAAAATTCTTACGTATTTAGATGTTTATTTACATAATTTTAACATCGCATAAATTAAAACTTTGTGTGAATTAAAAAAATACTGAAACTTGTTTTTCGAATGTTGAAATTTGTTTAGATATAAATTTCCATCTTGCTCATTTATCATCGTTTAAAAGATTATTTATCTGAAGACAAAGGCTAATTTTGTTACATTTTATTTGAAGAAAAAAAAAACTAGGCTCTTAAGTTCTGCATTTTGTACTATTTTAAATACCCTTTCTCACCTATGATGTTATCTAGATTGGGTAAAGGCAATATATGCTCTCTGAAACTTCTTCAGCTGCTCATACCATTTAAAATGCCAGACATTGTTGATTTGTTTTGTTTTCGTTTCAGGGGATGGGTAGGGCGTGCTCTTCATTTGTCTTTTGTTTATTTACAAGTGTCAGTCTCCCTATCATCATTAACTTTTCTCTTAACAAAATGAAACAGAAAGAGTTTTAAATATAAAATATTTCCTTCTATTTGTATTGACCAAAAGTTGCTTTCGCCTGCAGACAGGAACGTATGTTGGGTTATGAAATCTCAGTCAAAACAAGCTGTTTTGTTCAAATAACCAAAGGACAAGTCTAATGCTAATCCTACACGGTCCTAAGTTTGTAATACAACTCTTAGTTTGTATGATAAGGACATTCTTTGAAGGTGTCTAATGTGAGGGTTGACGGTCGCCAGTGCTCTCATTATTCAATACAACATATTTACAATACTGGAGATTCTCCTGTCCGCACCTTGTATTATAACATATAGATGTTAGTTAGGGAAATGACGAGATAATAAATGCATCACTAGTGGCATAAATATATTAACAATTCACACTAGCTACGTGATAAAATAGAAACTAGGAAAACGAAATATGCAGAATAATAAAAATAACGATGACTTTATATAGCGCCTAATCTTTAGGAGCCCTAAGCGCTTTACAACATTTGATAACGCTTAAAAAGAATGAAAACATATATAATGAAATGATTGCGAAAATACAAACAAACAAACAACTAGAAACAGAAAAAAAAACATGCTATAAAGTTTTAAGGTTAGGATATGTTAAAAGGATACATTCTTAGGTCTTTATGATTGTTCATGCAATTGAAATAGATGGATTTTAAGGGCTCTCTTGAGTGAGATCACTGTTTTGTGTGTCTAAGGGCAGTGAGCAATTCGTTCTACGTTGCTGAGCCTTGGTATGCAAAAGAACGTAGTCCATATGATTTCAACCTCATAGTGGGAATATTGAGAATACGAGTGTCACAAGAGGAGCGGAAGTATCTTGCAGGTGTGCACACTCAGATGAGGTCAAACAGGTTTGTTTGGCTTGAGTCCGTCATTGAAACATAGCACAGAGAACAATTTTTTTGTTTGATTCTAGAAAGTATAGATAGCCATTGTAGGGTACAGAGCAGCAGAGAGGCATGATCTGATCGTGGTGCTCTAGGGATGATCCGAGCAGCAGTGGTTGAATTTTTTTAAGTTTCCGAAGGAGATATTGAGATGAACCAGACAAAACTGAATTACAATAGTCCAGTTTTGAAAGTACTAAGGAACACATAAGTGTTTTATTGGCATCAACTGGCAGACACTTGCGAATGGAGCCGATGAGTCTCGGCTCAAGATATGCAGGCCGGCATATGTTCATGACATGTTGATGCAATGAGAGAGTACTGTCAAGAGTGACACCGACTCCTTGAATTTAATGTTTGTGTTGCTGATATTTATTGTCTAAGGTAAAGGATGTGAAAGAGAAAGTCTTTGTGTTGTAATCAGGGTGGCTTCAGATTTATCATCATTCATCTGCAGCGTGTTACACGTCATCCATAGCTTCAACTTCAGCTAGATGGCTAGATTTGTATATCTGAGTGTCATTAGCATAAATTGGTGAGACACTGGATGATGATCTATGACACTTGAGACTGGCTGAGTGTACAGAATGCGGAGAACAGGTCCAAGAACATACCCCTGAAGAACACTACAGCATAGATCAACTGGGCTGTAGTGTTTTCCATTTGCGGACACAATTTGTGTCCTGTTGACCAAGTAGGACTTTAACCATAGTAAGGCCGTATGGTGAATGCCAAATACATACTGGAGACGGTGAAGAAATAGAACATCATGTACGCAGTAGAAGAATCAGCACATTTTTAAGAATTCTACAGTATGAGTTGAAATTTATTTTTTTTTAAAAAAAAACAAAAAACATTCACGCTATAAAAGAATCTGTACACATGTAACAATTTTACAGCAACAGATGGAAGTTGTATAAAACATATTCATGTACTCTGTGAAAGATGTGCATATGGGTAGTAGTGCGATTACGTAAACATTCATGTACTTTATTAAAGATGTGCATATGGGTAGTAGTGCGATTACGTAAACATTCATGTACTGTGCAAGATCTTCATATGAGTAAACGTTCGATTAAGTAAACAGTCATGCAAGTTGCATATGAGTCTTTGCTTATGTAAGAATGCTTCTGAAAAATTTGAATGGAGTTCTGGAGATCTAGATAAGATATTATCATGAAGCAGCCATTATTAGTATTTTAACACTGGTTCATCAGAGATAAAATGAGTTTACAAAACAAACTGACTACATTGAATATTATTCTAACAGTGCTTCCAGAAGGGGTAAGAACAAATGTAATGACTCGACGTTTATTGCACAAGTAAGACTTGTACATTTTCTTTGCCTGAATGGTACCGGTTGTTAGAATATCAGACTTAAAACACATTCCATTATATTACAGAAACGATCATCTCTATTTTGAAAGCATTATTGTATTTAGTTATAGCTGAGTAAATCAAGTTCATTGTAGCAACCAAGATATAGACTTAAAGCTGCATCCTTTGTGTAATCAGTGGAGTATTCGGATCATTGGCATTAATAAGCCACGAAAGTGAAGTGGCCAAACAAAAAGCTAGAGTCAAACAGGATAGACTAATGTAGAGCAGTAACTGGCAAAAGCGGCAAAAAAAACCGCCTATAACAATTTAGTTTTAGCATTTGTTTATTTTTTCTCGACTTTTTTTTTATCTGTAAATCAGCAATCGTACGGTTTCTTATTTATGCTCGAACCTGTATATACGTGATTTTATATTCCATCCAAAACTGTCTCAAATTAGGCCGTGCTAATTATCTTGTTATTGATAAACACATAATACGGTTTATTAACATTGAAGAGACTGCTTAGTGCCACCGGAAGCGGTTTTGCATATATATGGCTGTAATCGAATCGAAATTAATTTACTAGCACCATCAGCGACACCAGTTATCTGTGTAGCCGCTACATTAATTCTGATTGGTGCACCTAGGATAGTTGTTAATGTCGTGAGCTCTTTCACACCAAGACCAACAGTTATTGCTACAGCAATCTCACAGATAACGTCCACAACAAGAGATTAGCGTCTGCATTTCATGACCAAATCGGTTCTCTTTGTGATTTCATGTAGTATATGTTGGCCCGCTTTCATTATTTTCTAACGTCGTTAATAATGAGAGCCTGTGTCGCACAAATTTTCGACAGGCATAGATTTCTTGCCTTATCAAATACATCTGCAACACGCACAAGCCCCTTCTGACCAATTATCTTTCTTGCTGGTACAACTGGGACATACAGTCATAGAAAAGAGCTGCTTCCTTCGGGAATAGTTATATTTCAGGCGATTGTGTGATCTGCTGGTATAATATCATTTTCGTTTAAAACCACACTGATCGCACCAATAAATTGTGTCTGAAAATGATCATTCTCGTGGTCACTAAAAAAGCTGTTACTAGAACAAGTGTGTTCTTGCTGATCAACAGTCGAGGTCTTTCTCGACTCAGCTGAGTTGATGTGGGAGTAACACCTTGGTAATCCGGGTGTGTTTATCGATGAATCCACTTAATCTTTTAGAAACAATCCTGAAGTGATTTGAATCCGGTGGTTTGGCAGGTGATAAACGTTTTGACTGGTGTATTGTAGCATGCCTTTCTCTCTTTCTTGCCAATGCAAGTATAGATGAGGATGTTGATGTTTTCCAACTTACATGAGCGTTCCTAATGAGAACATTGTTCTTCTGGTGTTTTCGCAGAAGGTGATCCACAGTGTGTGTGTGTGTGTGTGTGTGTGTGTGTATGTTATTTTAACTGGTGGCAGAGCTAACTCTTTGCTTTTGGGTGCACTTCTTTCTTGTTGCTGTAGCAAGACCTGGTGTGCTCGAACGGTTTTAAGGCGTCGTCCTTCTTGTAATTCTCCTCGCTGATATCGTATCTACTAAGTGATTTAGTCAACGTTAGAGACTTCTTTTGGTTTGCAGTTTCATATACATGTAATTGCTTTTTTCCTGCAAATAAGCTCGATCAAGCATGAATTGATGCTGTTCTAAAATCATTCGTAAGCATTTTGTCAATGTTTTCCAAACAAATAAGAGCTTTTTAGCTTCTTTGATGAATCTGATGCATTTGAAAAGAAACAGTGACTTTCTATATCCCACCTATCTTATAAGTTAACCCCATATTGGCGCACATACACATTGAATAAATTCATAATAGGGGTCTCTAACATCTCTAATATTGGAATCATTAGTGTAGCTTTAGAGCTGTTTTGATATTTGTTATTTTTCCAGATGAAAGGGCCCTATCCCTCATGCCATTTAAGTAAGCAGGCCATATATATATATATATATATATATATATATATATATATATATATATATATATATATATATAGAGAGAGAGAGAGAGAGAGAGAGAGAGAGAGAGAGAGAGAGAGTATTAAAAACCACAATCTCTATTAAGTTTTCTACGTTTATGAAATATTATCTGCAGTTAAACAAATGCCTGGTTTCTGGGTTTATTTCGTCTGTCGGCAGTAATATATGCTTGCCTGAATACTTAGGCAAATGTGTGTACATTGTGATAGGCATTTTTGCCCTTTGTTCCTGTTACTGCTCTTTGTCAATCCGCCTATCTTGTACGGGTGTTTGTTTGACCACTTCACAATTGTGGATTATTAATGTTTACAATCCTAAAAATGCAAGGCTCGAACAATGTATTGGCCTGCTTACTTTGCTTACTTGTACCCTGCATTTTATATGGATATATTATACTCCCAATCAAAAAAGTGATAATCTGCATGTTGTATTGATCGATTATACTCCCAGTCTAATAAGTGATAATCTACATGTTATACTGATAGATTATTCTCCCAGTTGAATAAGTGATAATCTACATGTTATACTGATAGATTATACTCCCAGTCGAATAAGTGATAATCTACATGTTATACTGATAGATTATACTCCCAGTCGAACAAGTGATAATCTACATGTTATACTGATAGATTATACTCCCAGCTGAATAAGTGATAATCTACATGTTATACTGATAGATTATTCTCCCAGTTGAATAAGTGATAATCTACATGTTATACTGATAGATTATACTCCCAGTCGAATAAGTGATAATCTACATGTTATACTGATAGATTATACTCCCAGTCGAATAAGTGATAATCTACATGTAATGCTGATATATTATACTTCCAGTCGAATAAGTGATAATCTGCATTTTATACGGACAGAGTATACTACCAGTTTAGTAAGTGATGATCTACATGTTATACGGATAGATTACACTCCCAGACGAATTAGTGATAATCTGCATGTTATACGGATAGATTATACTCGCAGTTGAATAAGTGATAATCTACATGTAATGCTGATAGATTATACTTCCAGTTGAATACGTGATAATCTACATGTTATATTGATATATTTTACTCTCAGCTGAATAAGCTATAATCTGCATTTATATTTATAGATTATACTCAAAATCGAATAGGTGATAATGTACATGGTATACTGATAGATTCTACTCCCAGTCAAAAGTGATAATCTACATGTTATATTGATAGATTATACTCCCAGTCCAAGTGACAAACTGCATGTTTTACTGATCGATTATACTTACAGTCGAATAAGTGATAATCTACATGTACTGATAGATTATACTCCCAGTCAAATAAGTAAAAACATGTATATTGTATTAATTGATTATATTCCAAGTCGAATAAGCGATACCCTGCATTTTATATTGATATATTATACTCCCCGTCGAATAAGTGTTATCCAGCTTACTGTAAAATCCAGCTGATATTATAGGCAATTTACTTTCCAAGTAAAAATAAAGATTTATAGGTAAAATCACAGTCTGAGTATTAAATAAAAAGCGTGATATAATTAATTTTGAATGCATCCTAATTTTCCATGGCTTTAATTTTACAATCATATTACTTAAAGCAAACTGATCATGAACATGACTGCTTGTAAAACAGTAAATATATTTAACTAATGTCTCTATAACATGATTACATTTAATTTCGTCACTTAAATATCACATATATGTTGGACTTAACGTTTATGGGGCTGTCGGAAGTCAGTAATATACTTATAACAAATTCTACGACACAATTATCAATGCAATGTTTTCAAATGTAGCAGTCTTTAACTTCCAATTTAATCTCAGCTTAACTTCAATTTGTGTCACCTGTATTATAATTATTCTCATGCTCCGCTTTTAAGGGAGAAAAAATGCGACATGTAGCGAAGATAATTTAGTCCGTGTTCGCCTTCGGCTACAACGTGAACACTGTGTTAAATGTTGATGTTTCATTGTTGTTGCTGCTAGTACTATTTCTTGCAGGATAACTATGAGATAGAAAAGATTCAGCGCGCAGCTAAATTAATGTTTTAAAAGGTTCATTAAAAGTTATATTTTTGTATTGTCACTGTATTTATATTTGTGTGAGTTTCAAATTAAAGTTAATGAGTACATTTGCATTTTAGTGTCCAAAATATGTTAAATGTATAGATCATATGCAAAATACGAATCAGCAGAACATACGGGTGATATCCTTGAAAATTATTAATGTGTAAACCCAGAGATAAAATCATGTGTCACATATGTCAATTTTGTTATTGTTTCCTTAGTGACAGTTTCGTTCTATCCCTTCTCTGTTGAATGCAGTAGAACATTATTTATCTCCGCCCTATAATAATGACTTGTCAACAAGCATATTTACCATTGAATGAGTGGAATAAACCCAAGACAAACAGATCAAGAATCACGACATTTAATTGACCAGTCTATCACAAAAGTATACAGGTGTCAAGGTACTCTTTCCCATCCTATTGTCAGCTTGCTTTCTTACAATTGAAAGTCAAGGCAAATGGCATGGAGTCCTTATAATATCTTTTAACTGGATAGGTTACAACGTCCATTCAATTTTTTATTCGCGGTGGCAATGACAGCTATCCAATTATGTGCCATTCATTTTGCGTACAAGTACCAACGAATGAATGCCCTTGGGAACAAAGATTAGATGCCCTTGGAAATAAAGAAAACATTATTTTACCGTATACACTGTGTAGAGTGTTCAATGGTTGGGTGTCCTTGTGAACACAGAAATATTATTTCTTCTACAATTTAATAATATATTTACCGTATATAATGAGATATGAGAGTACCGAAACACTCTCACATGATACCAAAATAGCAGCCACGTTTATAAGGGACTTGAACAGGATTTATTTTCTAAATCTGAGGTTACTTAATGCGTAATTTGGATATTAATGACTGATTTGGGTAATAGTAACTGCGATGTAGATGATAATAAATGTGGTTTGGATGATGATAACTTTGATTTGGCTGATACTAACTGTGATGTGGATAATAATAACTGCATGTCCTTCAGCTAATAGTAATGTTATTGGTAGAAATGTTAAACTTATGATAAAAGTAGTGATACGGGAGAAACATTATGCATTTCCAATACATATCATGTACATTACAATTAGCCATCTTTTGAATTTGTTTTTTAGTTTATAAGACAAATATCAGACTTGTCCACATATGTTTACCATTCCCTAGCATTGAAAACAACAACATAATTAAAAGACCTAATATAATATGGATCGATATGAGTCAGGTTCATGTCAATGGTTTTGTCAATTTAAAGTAGTTACTCCATTGCTCACGCAAATTTTATGGGAGTACATTCAATAGTGTAATCTCGAGGAGGAAAATGCAAAAAGAAATGCAATGAACGAAAATTATATGGATCATTTTCGCCATGATCAAATTCTTCAAATTTGTTTTTTCTTACATAGTTTAATTTATATAATGTAACAAGAAACCCGCTCATGTGCTGGACATTTGTTAATGAAGTTTAAAGGAATTGCATAGTGTATTACAAATTGTATTGAGAATATTTATATACTTATACATGAATTAAAACTTGAAAATATAAATGGTTCCAAGGGATCTAAATATAATTTTATATAATTAGCAATTTCATGATTTGACTTGTATATTAAATTATTCATGCTAAAAATGGAATATTAATTTTCTTGCTTAGTTGTGACTCTTTTTGCGTCATTGAATATAACATAATATTAACAAAATAAATAAATAAATAATAATAACAATAATAATAATAATAATAATAATAATAATAATAATAATAATAATAATAATAATAATAATAATAATAATACACATGAACCTGGCCAGATAGGTGCATTGGACTGGAGCCAGTCAAAAACATGTCGCATAGTGAACATATTTTAAGTTAGATTATGGATCTAACGGGTAGCCAGTGAATGTTAGAAATTAGGGTGAGGTGTGCTCAGTTTGTTGTGCTGTGAGATTGATACGAGCAACCTTATTCGGAACATTTTGAAGTTTCTGTAGCTGACTCCGAGCCAAGCCAGATAAAACTGAATTACAATGGTCTATTTTAAATGCACTAAGGAGTAGCATCTGTCCTTTACTGCATACTGTATCATGTATACTGTAATGGCAATCAATTTATAAAAGGGGAGATATGGGGTATGAAATTAAATGTCCATTGATGTGGGACGACATGTCTTGGTCCAAAACGTCCATGAGGCAAACTGTTATGTACCAGGAGAGCGGAATGTCCATGAAAGTGGTGCGAAACGTCCATTGATGTGGGGCGAAATGTTATGGGCCGAAAAGTCCATGAGGCGAAACGTCCATGTACCACATCTGTAAAAAAAAAAAAAAAAAAACTTAGGAATTGAACTGATGTTTCTCAGCTTTAGTTATGCAGCCTTGCCCTACTTATTGTTTGAGTTATAGGATGTGAATGTGAACATTTACGTAATGATCAGGATGGCTTTTTTTTTAACATTATTCGGGCGTTACATGTCATCCACGACTTCATATAGGAATGGCGCTTGTTACATATCACCCAAGACTTCATATAGGAAATGCAGCTTGTTACATGTCATCCATGACTTCATATAGGAAATGTCGCTTGTTACATGTCATCGATGACTTCACGTATGAAATGACGCTTGTTAAATATCATACATGACTTCACATAGTAAATGACGCTTGTTACATGTCATCCATGACTTCTCATAGGAAATGCCGCTTGTTACGTGTCATCCATGACTTCTTATAAACAATGCTGCCTGTTACATGTCATCCATGACTTCATATAGGAAATGCCGCTTGTTACCTGTCATCCATACTTCATATAGGAAATGCGGCTCTCTACTTCTCGAATGGTAGCCTCTGCTACTGCTGAATAGCTAGATTTGTGTATTTAAGTGTCATCAGTGTAGAACTGATCAGATACCGGATGGCGATCTACGACACTTGAGAGCCCTTGAGTGCATTGTAATAAAATTAAGGAGATGCGCATTTGGTTACAGCGCCCCGTTTAGACAATTCTTAGGATTACGTGATTACTTGTTTAATTATTGGAATTCGGTGCAATGGGAAATATTCCCTAGCCCGAAATAATTAGCCAATTACTAGGAGCCAATGTCGCGGAGAGAAAGTATTAGTGAGTTTCCATGATCCCATGGTCAATATGTAGTGAATTCCGATTCGAACCTCATGACTGTCCTTGTCATAATGAAGTCCTTTGTAAACTCTAGTGGTGAATAAATAAATGGAATAAACAAGAAAGGACTCGGTAGATACCGTTTATGTCACTATAATTGCAAATTAAATATAGTTTTACTGGCGTGATGTGCATTGTAACTATAGACTGACTGGCCTAAGGTGGCGTAGTTAAAATTATTCCCTGTGTTGCGGATAGTTGTAGAGATTCTACGTCGTGAACTGCTGACGGTACGGAAAGATGATGAAGAAAAACTATGCAGATATGCGGTTGATATATATTTGGCAAGTTGTGAATAATGTGGTCTTGCATTGATTAGATTAAAATGTATGTTTAAAATGGACACGTCATGCTTTCCAACTTACAACTGAAGTTATATAGAAGTCTTTAGAAATTTGGGTTTTAACTTATGACTTCTAGCGGGAATCGCGCAATGGGTTTTTCACCGCTCGGTCAAGCAAAGACCCCTGGCTACAAACAATATATAACGCAGAGAAACAGGCAGAAAACAGAACCTTGTGGAGCATTAAAAAATATGAACTGGGCTGGGATGTTTTCCATTTACAGAGATAAGTTGTGTCCTGTTAATTAAGGACTTGAACCTCTATACTGAGTACCAAAACACATGCTGTAGACGGTGGCGAAATATATTATGATCTTTTGACAAGTAAATTAGTGTGAGGACTGTGTAATCTTTCCACTTTCAAAAGCAAAGAGAAGGTCATTAACTATTCTCAGAAGGGCAGCTAAAGTTTCACCATTATGGTGAGGGCAATATGCAGACTGTATAATTTGCTCAAAGGCTTTTTGAATTCTGATGATATGTAAGTTGGTAATTAATAATATTTTCTACGATGTTTATAACATGAGAGGTTAAATCGTTAGGGTCGTGTTGGCCTCTTCAGCAGAGCTTAACAATGGTATATTAAAACATGGAAATCCCGGGATAAGAGAAACGTATTGATAACATCGCTTATTGAAGTATAGGTCCTAGTGCATACAACTTGGCTGTGCTCTTTATCACAAGTGTATGTACCAAACTCAGGAGACAAGTTCAAGTTCTGTTAAAGGATGCAGTATATTTACTACGTCATAACTGTGCGGTTATGATGAGTCAGTAGAAATTGTGGTGTCGATTTTATCTCTAATAAATTTAATTTTGCCACTGAGAAAATTGGAAAATAGGTCCGGACGGTCGACCAGATAGAAGGTCGTTACAAGTGAAATGCATTTACTACTTGATATTAGTACATACGTACTCTCGAGGAGCTCGATGCAGCTGAAATTTCTTGTAATTTCAATACTGTAGCAGCAGCAGCATCGATCTTGTTATGTATAGTGAGGCTGGTGGAAAGCTCGGCTTTACGGCGTTTTCCTATGTAATGCTGTTTTGGGGAGACAGATAACATCGTTACATCTCCGTCTGTTCTTGTACCTTAAATCAGACTTGATGACTCAATGAATCACCAGAAGAAGAAGAACAACGCGAAGAAGATGAAGACGTTGAAGATGATGAAGAGAAACACCGGCGCCTTGTAGAATTCTGAAGTGCAGTAGTCAGTTTCTTCAATACTATTTGCAAAGTGCTGAACAAAATATTGACTCAGAAGTTGGGTGACTCCTGAAGAGTCGTTGGAGGAGTGAACAATGTAACATGGAACTTGTTAATGTAGCCGACGGTTGCATGTTAGTCACGTGCATTGCAATCAACTCACATACTACTCTCTCACCATGCGTACCACATAATATGTATATGAGCACTGGACATCACTAACCTGAATCTCTCGCACCAAAATATTAAACGCACACAAATAATAACAGTGGTTTACACTTATAACAATGTAATCATGGTACCTGATATTGCTAAACGATTAAAAATACTTTTAAATTGATGTTCTGCACATGCTTGCTGGGACATGTTTGTCAAGCATTTAACGCAAGCACATATCGGGTTATATAGCTGTAGGATGTAACGATGTTGTTATGTTTTATCTTAGTAGTAAACAGAAATGTGCGGTCATGACCTGATACGATAAGATGACATGACGCAGATGTGGTTATATATGAGTTCGTAGGACACCAATGAAGACTGTAATATGTTATTGTTAGGTCACTGAAGAATCCAGTCTAAACTGCGACCATGCGTATGGGTGTGTGTAGGTGGCATGGTTAGCTGACTGTTTGAGGTTAAAAATGTATTTGTATGGATTTATATGACAAAGTGAAAGCTGAAATCTCCAAGAATAATTAGGTTCCACCTATCCAGTTTCCATACTCCAATTATAATTAGGTTGCCACCTATAAAATCTCCATACTCCAAGAATAATTAGGTTATCACCTATCAAATTTCCATGTCCCAAGGGGTTCAGTCAGCTTATTTTCTTTTTCAACCAGGGGAAGATCGGTAAAGGCAGAAAAAAGGAACTGACCTTTCTTCCAATGTGCGTGAGGTTTAGAATTGTTCAAACGATGTGTGCTTGAAATTGAAACTTGTAGTGTAGTTAAGACAGTGAATTTTTTGCGATGACAGCATTCTTCCTCCATGTGAGTGATGTAGAAAAGACTTGATGTAGTAATTGGTGCGTGTTAGACCAACACATTTTGGCTCATCGCCTGATCATTCAGCCATAGTTCTGTTTGGAAAATGACGTCAATATCCTGACCATTGATAAAGTTAACTACTTCTGTGCGCTTTTCCCATGGTCTTACTGATCGAAAGTTGCATAATGCAATGCGAAGTGATTGAACAGACATGAAGATTGACGATTTAAGGGAATCTGAATTAAGTTTTCCAAAATTAACGTTCGGTTGTTAGCAACACAAAGGTTTAACCGACCTAAGGAGCTGTCAGACTGTGAAAACAACGTAAAGAAAAATATCCAGTCTAGTGGGTCACTTTACCTAAGGGGCTCTCTGACTGTGTGAAAACAACATAAAGAAAAATATTCAAAGTGTAGTGGGTCACTTTACCTAAGGGCAGCCAGATATGTGTGAAAATAAAACAAAATTATATATATATATATATATATATATATATATATATATATATATATATATATATATATATATATATATATATATATATAATAAACTGACGACGAACAGTACGAAACTAGTAACTAACTAGCCCAAGCGCTTTCGACTCTTAATGAGTCTTTTTCAAAGGCAAATACAAAACAGTTACGACAAACAAATAAACACAAAAACGTTGTGTTTGTAAACCTCTACATTTCTGTCTTCACATGTGCTAAAACTATAAATACAACCAGCTTGTATAGACTAGTTTCCGCAACTAGTCTCTACTAGTCTATACAAGCTGGTTGTATTTATAGTTTTAGCACATGTGAAGACAGAAATGTAGAGGTTTACAAACACAACGTTTTTGTGTTTATTTGTTTGTCGTAACTGTTTTGTATTTGCCTTTGAAAAAGACTCATTAAGAGTCGAAAGCGCTTAGGCTAGTTTGTTACTAGTTTCGTACTGTTCGTCGTCAGTTTATTGCATATATTTTAATTAATCCCTGACACACGTGATCCCTTGGTGGATCCAGTACGCTTGAGAGGGTTGTTATTCGCCATATGATTTGTATTCTTTATATATATATATATATATATATATATATATATATATATATATATATATATATATATATATATATATATATATATATATAAGGCCCAGTTCACAGTTATACTATTTTGAGGCATCGTTGTTGTTTTCTCACGAATCAGACAAGATTGATTTCTTAGTCATCGAATGACCAAATGTTAGCCAAATTATTGTAATTATAATTATTATATCATTTTAATCAGCAAAATTAGACAGCAGAAGATGAGCTTTTTTGTGCCAGTTAATTTCCTTGCTAATTTATTGCCAGTTATATCAATCCATTGGGTCCCTTCATGGGGTAACCTTCAATGGCAATTGTTGTTTGTGCCGGTTTATATCCATTCGTAGGGGTTCCTTCTTGTGGTACTCTTCAATGAGGTGTATTTTTACTTTTGGATTTTCCATGTATTTCTGTCTATATTTTCCATTCATTTCTGGCTTTTTTCATATTATTCCTGGGCTCTTTACCCCTACTGTCTATTTTTAGGATAAATGGGGGGTCCTTTCATGGTTACATGGACATACCCCGGGTGAATTCTTCCATACAAAACGATATAATAGAAATTCAAGGGCTTGTCCATAAATGCGCACTCTCATTGCTCTATGGTCAACAGGATACGTAATGATTATCGATAATTTTTTGCACCCCTACCCCCAGACGAAACTGCACCACCATCTATTTCCACTGGTTTTGGGTGTATTGCAAATTATTGGCAATCAGTACATTTTCCGGTTTACTTTCGAGCGTTTGGTCCGCGCCCACCCGACTATAAATAATACCACCGTTACCATCCAGTAATATTCCGAGTCTGGGGTATGAACCTACGAAGTATAGCAGTAATGATGAGAGAATCCAACGATGTTCCCATTAAACTACTCAGCTTCAAGAATTATTTGTTACAATTTGTTATTTGATAGATCAATACAGTTTTAGATGCGGAACTAGAAATAATTTATAACAAAACCGTGCTCTTGAATGTTCATCTGAAATAAATTCTATCAATAGTGTTAGTTGCAAAATATAAATAATATATTTAAATTCGTGCAACGTATATTGCAGAGTAGAAGAATGATCCCATCCAACCCGTTGTTTTTTTTTTTTTACCGGCAATGTTATTCATAGAAAAATCATTAACTCTACCTGTGGACAAAATATAATTTATAACCATCCCATGCTCATGAATGTTCGGAACAGCCTGCGAAAAATGGGTGGTTTTCAAAGAAATTTTATCATCATATTATATTTGTGAACAGACAGATATCCAAAAATATCAACAATTAAACATTTACAGGTATGTACAGAGGGTATAATAGATCAGTTACGTAAACCAGTCAAAAAAGCCACTGACTTTCTTCTGCTAATTCAACAAAAAATTTATAAACAAATCTATAAACCCAAAAGATTCTCAGAGAATTTTAAGCTGAAACAGCTGTTGCTCAACCACCATTACACCATACAACTTTTTTCTTATGACACTATGATACAGAAGATCTTGTTCTACCAGAACCAGAAGTTGTTCTGCTACAATCTTCAGGTAGAGTTTAATTTGGTAGATACATTTACTGAGGAGGTATTGCAGCTAAAGACTGATTCGTTAATATTTCAGCGTTTGGGTGGGAATAAAACAAAAATATGTAAAACCTGAACATATTTTAAAATATGTAAATCATGACAAATGGCGTAAATATTTATATCGTATTTTATCCAATACTAATCAAGTTAAAGAAAATGACGAAGATTTTAAGCCTTTTAGCAGGGCAGAATATACAAATGCTAGAACAAATCCAGGAAGAAATGGAGTGTCAACTTGAAAAAATAAAATAAGATGTAAAAACTAGATCTAAAACAATGAAGGGAAAATAAACTGAATAAAATACCCACCTAGCAGAGTTCTTTAGAACCAGAACCAGATCCAAATGTTAAGCCACCTGAAGGAGTAGCAGAAAGTGGATTTGACACTCGCGATCGACGTCATAAAAAGATGGCAATGTAATCGCTGAATATACATTCAGGATCAACTTTGTCCCAATATCATCCTCGCTGATATTGATCGACTAGAAATTCTGACTAGTGGAAAATGAACATGCAACAATTCCCACTAAATCATCAATGAAACAGTTACTATTTGTCAGCATTTATTTACTGCAATGGTCATGGACAGTAGTGGTCTGGCCAGTGGTCGTTTTAGACAGCATCGAATATAATACAAATGTTTATTATAATATAATAAAAATGTTCAAGCATGTGTCTCGTCTCGCATTTGACATGGATGCACCAGTACTCAAGGATGAATGAGACTGTCGTAATTATCAATATTATTCGTATGAAGCACGAGAATCAGACCAATGTGGACGAAACAAATTACAAGTCCTATAAAAACCAAGGCATTTTATGCCCGCCCAAGCATGTTCATGGTAAACGTGTGAGAAATGCTGATACAGCATATGCAGCAACTAACGATGTGGAATCGTTGACAATGGTATTGTTGCGTTTCAAAACAGTGTCAGATATATCATTGATGGTAGAGAAACGGAAGCAAACCTGGATAACATTGATGTTGATACGACAATTATCGTTCTTGCAAGACATTCCGATGACTATTCACGGTTCGCCGAATCATCCATAATGCTCGCGATGCACATTGCTGACAATCCTGACGATAGGCATTATCTCATGGTACAATTAACACAAGTTAGATCTGTTGATCCAGATCCAGCTAAAATTAAACCTCGACCCGCTTGTATTATTTGCGACACTAAAGACTGTTAATCTAGATTTAAACCTGGGATTATCTGTACGGTGAATTCAGGTTAACACAAATGGTCGATTCTAATGTGTGATTCTGTAGACATGGTGGAAACCGTATCTTCGGAGTGCAATACACAGTTGCATTGCTTCGAAGGGCCAACGGCAACGATGATATCTGGAGTGATTTGATTGGTAAGGGTGGTTCTGATAAAGTGAAACGAACAAAACTAGCATTATGGATGCCAACAGTGACTCCGTTGTTCACAGAAGAAAAATAACTAGGGTGGTTAATCAACGCTGTTGTGGCTGACAATGACCACAGACAGCGCCAGACGCAGTAGGATCATGGCAAATGGCACTACAACAGGGAATTTTAGCACCACGACACATATTCTTGTCATTTCAACGTTCTAACAGGTATAATTATCAGGCAGCAAACCCAATGGTTTTAAGACATATTGGCGATATGTACCATTTCACTAAGAATAAATGAACATCAAGAACCATCCAAAGAAATAATACTAAATTTTGACGAGAACAACGTTGCACGAGCGTATCATAATTTGATGAGATTTATGACTCGTGATCCTGCTGATGTCTAAGCGGCATTTCTCGACATGGCATCGGATTTATTATTTATTATTTATCGTTGGAACATTTGGATTTATTCAGACAGTCAGTCGTTCTCGTACATGTACGATATACTGTTGGTCCTGCTTCAGCGGGTGGTTACAGAGTCATCGATGTTATGAGAAAAAAACAATGTTGATAGAGGGTGTTGTTGGACAAATAAGATTCGTTGAAGCGCCCGTAAAAAAAAAACAAACATGTAAACGTTAATTAGATCATTCGTGATATAATTATGTCATCACAAAAAAATAACTCTGAAATCAGCGGCGTTGCTGGGTTCAAATAAATTATCGTTGACTGTTATCGACCCTGACAAAATCAACAGGAGACGGTATAAACACATCGAGAATAGGTATGTTGTCTGAGATTACCAGTAACGCGGTATATTGAGCTCTGAGACGGTCGAACACGCTTCGTTTCAAACTTTTCATGTCCAGCTTTGATTTACTTGATGCTACTCGACGATGAAACATAAAAACCTTCAGAAGTGTTTTCATACTCGATCAATTACCGGAGAAATTCAAACCTTGTTCAAACATGTATCATTAATCTTTATGGAAGTTCTGGTACGGGTAACCGTTAGGTTGTATACGCGGTTGATCCGCGTGGAGTTGTTTATTTTGATTCATATGGACTAGCACCACCAATATACATTTTGTTTTAAAATAAAGTGGCTTACCAATCTAGTATTCAACATTACTAACACAGACAATAACGGATCCACCAGTATGGTCCAGAAGTAATTGGTGTAATGAACACCATGTCAAGGTCATCAGAGCTGAATCATATTGTTGTAGACAGGTTAATTGTTTCTAATGGTAGCTTTTTTACGGAAGATTCACTAGTGGAAATGGCAGGGTGACATTGATTTATCCAAATATTCAACACGAGATGAACGTGCTGATCTTTTGCGTCTCACCGATGTTGACCAAATGAGGTTGTTGTTTTTCAGGATCACTAAGGAAGGTTAAAGAACAACAATATCCCGTTGACAGATATTACTCTGCGAGTTCGAGGTGGGGGCCGAAGATAACTTTGTGAGCTTTACTAAAACAAGTAATGAGCAGAGATACAATTACCAATCTGAGAGAATCGAAGTCAGACGATAAAGTTGCAACAGAACGTGGATAACAGCAACATCTTGACGATGACCTCATTAATAACAATCAATGATTGGCTGACCATGCTCAAATCTAAATATTATTATCATATAACCACGTTTTAGGATTTTTTTAAAAAACATAAATTGACTCACCGATGGTTTCTTTGGAAAACCAAGAGTCATCAACATTAAACTTGCTAACATCGCGGACTTCACTGAAAAAGTAAAAATATGATTCAAGAAAGTTTAATTCAAACAACTTGGCTTATCAACGTGGTATGCACAGTGGCGGATGAACCAGCAACATGGTTCTCAGCTGAACAACTCCTTCAAAATGCCGAATGAAACACTAACATTGTATCCAAAAGACGAAACCCTAAAATCAACGATACATTTTTGGTGTCTGGAATTTGTCGCAAAAACACCTAAATTGTTTACTTAGTATAAGACATATTAATTCTCACGCGATCCTTTCATGAAAATCAAATATGTGCGTGGAAGGTGTTGAATGAATAAATCATAAACAAGTATATGACAAAAAAAATATCGCCGATGTATACGTAGTTTCCTCGCTGATCGCTGAAACAACGACGATAACCGGTACGTTATCAGCGACGCGCGTGACACCGTCAGTAGTTGGAGTCGCGGTTGTTGTTAGTGTTGCTGGTAGACTCAACATCACACCAGTGACGACCATCCTTATATCAGCAACGTCAACACGACCGGAATTTGATGTTAAATTTTCCAACTCCGATAAAGCTACAAATGGTCGGTCACTTGAAATCGCACAGGCACAATTAAGACTTTATTATAGTTTTCCAAATATCATAGAAAAATCATTCGATGGAATACCAGTGGGAAAATATAGCTACATCATGTTGTTCTTGTAAATCCGCCAATGATAATTCTATTTTGAAGTAAGTTGATGAATCTAGACTCAACAGCAATCGCATATCTTCCCTCTTCACATCACTGCAGTATCATTCGAAAATCTTCGTTGATTTTTTCAACATAGAGTTTAACAGCGAGACCATCTTGCTGCAAAAATTTGATCCTAGATATAATCTCGTTAATATTTTCTGGTTCACTATACAACAAATGTATTTTGCAATATATGATATTTTATCAAGGCATTTTCGATAACTTGTTGCTTGATCATGTAAAGTTATAAGGATGAAGATATGTTGAGTTTTCTGAGCACGTGCGAATAAATTTTTTAATTTTTCTTTATGTCCATGTGTCCGGGACACCATGTCTGATGAAGATTTCGCAGTGTATGTGATTCGACACAGTTAAAAAAATAACCCCAAAATTGCAATTATCTCTAATTACTTTGTGAATCTGAGTAATACTGCTGAGCGATGTAAATGACATATTCGTTCTTATGTCTACCCCGTGCAAATATTCTGGCTGGATTAGCTTATTTTTCATGCAAGATATTGAATGGGATGCCTGCCTACCTCACGTAGGCTTTAAAGTCACTAGTGAAATTAAAATGAAAAGCTGTCGATGCAATTGTGAAATGCCATATACCACGACGGAAATTACCTGTGGTTTGAGGAATACTAGTGTTGGGTATTAAAGTGACTGAGGTATTTATATGAACCTGGTGAACTTGAGGGGATTGCAGCAAGAGTAAAAGTGGAGTGTAACAACACATAAAGTTTCCAGTGTGGTAAGATCTACAGTCTATAATAATAATAATAATAAACGAAAAAAAAATACGGATTATCTGCCTCAAGTGTGCCTGCCATTATTGCGTTCTGTAATAATATTGCTAGGACAGCTTCATATGAAACTTCCAAAGTCCACAAACACGCGAACCGGAAACTGAGGCCTAAGATAATTATGTTTATACAGGTAATTGGATGCACCTTCATTTTTGAAACGAATATCTCTTAGCCGATGATTGTACCGTTTAGCATACCGTAAATAGTTGCATTTAAGTTGTTGATACGCGAACGGGTTTACATGCATAGTGTTTGTACTTCACATATCATTTTAAAAACCTTTGATGATTCTTTTTGGTGCCTACAACCTGGTAGGTATGTATACACACATCAAAGGTGATAGCAACGTTTCGTGCTAGCGTGTTTGTGTGGGTACGAAGGCAAATCGATTTCATTTCCGATTTGAAAGTTTAATACCAATGGGACCTTTCTAGAAAAGGTGCACATAAAATTATGAATCACATCTTTTTTGAAGATTATGTAGCAAAGAAAAAATGTATTGATTCAATAGATGAAGATCAAGAAAAATATTCTTAAAATAAAACTTTGCTAGTTATTATAATCGAAAAAGATTTTACAAGTTTATTTGGATTATATCGTATACTTCGTTTGCGGCAAGAACAGATATTTGATTTAAAAGTGTTTTTGGACTTTTGTTGGCTTTAGAATGATTTTTAATTTCATGCTGATATAGTAAGCTAGACGTATAAATACTTTCGTGAGATGATGTTTTTCTGTGTGTGTGTGTGTGTGTGTGTGTGTGTGTGTGTGTGTGTGTGTTATTTGAATTGTTAACCTTGATATAACAAACTAAGTTATATCGCTACGATATCTGCAGTGTGGCACCTTATTGAGATGTCTAGCACTGGGGCATCATGCTACAAACACATAGCATCATGTCCCACCCAGTCACATAGGCCACTGGAGTGGTCGTGATGATGTTTATTTCCATTTTTGGCACAGAAAACTGGATTTGTATATACTTACGCCGCTTGCGCATTTGCACTGCATTTTTCCTGCGTTCGAAGTCTTTAGCGCCATTTGGGTGAAGTGATTCCGCAAAGTGAAGTGATCCTGCCTGATATCACTCAAAGAATCAGAGTCAATGTCGATGTGTTTCAATGATAATTGAACGAATCTTTGAAGAATATGTTATGCCCCCCCCCATCGCTTTTCTCCCTCAGCTGGCAGTAGATCTTCTTTGGTGGTAGGTTCTGTGACATCCTTTTGACGTCAAAAGTATGATATTGATATCATCAGCAGAGTGTGGATGCCTGACCGTGTAAGAACCTGAGGATCTGATACTCTGTTCTATTATATTTTTCTCATCAGTGTCATCAAACAACCGATGTGAAACGTATTCTGTTTTTGGCATGACATATTACACCGTCCAGTTTCATAAGCATACAACCTGGTTTACAAATCAACAGCTTTGTATCCGCTTCAAGGACTGTTTGGCCATTCACTATCATGAAGGATTCTTTGTGAGGCGTTCCTGGTGCTGTATGGTGCATTACCTTTGTTTTCTTCCTACTGATTGTAAGACCAAAATCCTCTCAAGCTGAAGAAGGAAAGTGACCGTTCGTAAATGTTTATTTGGTTTGATAATTTTCAAAATTTGAAACTACTTTTGTTCACTCAGTGTGATGAAAATCAGATCTACACTGTCCTGCATGGGTCTGTGGAGATCCCATAATTTTCATCAGATTCTGTGTTCAACAGCAGTACGGTCCAACTATTTAGCGGAACAACCAGGACCAAATCAATAATACCAGAACAAAACAAAATTACTGGAACAAAAATAGATAATAATCGAAAATACTCACTATTGTATTGTGTTCTGACATAAACGTTGATTATAACTGATAGATTATTTTGAGGTGATGTTTTATGAATTAATTGAAAGAGGTGTACGTGAATAACATAATTGCTCACAGGTCCACGAGACTTATTTTCTAGGAAAATATAATGTTTAGCTATTGATAAAGCATTCATTTATAAATTATTGATACAACAATTCAAAGCAAGTAATTACTTTTAGATATTGTAAAATAAATAATTGCCATGAATCTGCTATATCAACAATTATTACGTCGTAGTTTAGTCTTCTGTATGTATACAAAACAATCACAAGATTCATCTAAATAATTGACATTTTCTCTATCAATTTCTAGCAGTATTTAAATATTCTGTGTAGTATTGCGATTATTTGCCTCTTCTTTTTTAGTCTTTCTTTACAATTTTTTTTCCCATGGAAATTGATGTGATTGAAATTTGCATCAAAGACAAATCTGCATGTTTAACAGGTATACGGTTTAATACATATATTTGCTAACGCTTTTACATTAATCAAGACTCAATGAAATGGAATACAAGCAGGGAGCATTCCATTTACATCGTTTTGTAGATCGAATAGTCTCGTACCTGAATCACAATTGACCAAAGTAAAGCAACGAAATTTGGTTCATGTGCTTGTTTAATCAATTAAGAAACCGCTATCCAATCCTTCTCATCTTTGTTTTCTTCTGACGGCAGAGAGAGAGAGAGAGAGAGAGAGAGAGAGAGAGAGAGAGAGAGAGAGACTATGATAAATGCCACGGTTTACTTTGGATAAGAAATATAATAAAATTGGTAGCGACTGTATACACTCTGCCTTTTACAAGAACAGTTTATTAATCAGGGGGTTTCACATTTATGTTATGAATACACATGAATGTGATATAACGCTGAATATAACAAAATGTAAGTAGAAGGTAAACTATATGAGAATATAAAATTTAAACGTGTGGGCAAACAGGAACAAGCGAATAATAGTATTTTGTTTATTGTATAATATGCAATTAATTTAGCGATTATTTGTAAAGTATACGTTGTGCATATATTTTTCTGACGGATCAGAAATAAAGGCTTACAGATGAAATATTAACAAACAAAATGGGGTTTAGACGTGTGCACATATGCGGGAGCACCGTTTATCTTCTTTTATGTATTTTTTGTTGTTTTTTTTCTCCAGTTTTTCCGTATGAAGTACGGATTACTGTTAAGAAAATTTAATGCCTATAAAGATAGTATTTGCGACCGAAAGTGATTTTTTTTTCGCTAACTACTTTAAATATGTTGGTTTCGCTTATAATCTACATAAAAAATGTCTAGAGTTTTAATTGCAGTAATCAAATCACATTTAAACACAATAATAGAAAAGTGTCCTTTATTTATTTTTCATTATATTTCATCGCTATCTATGTTGAATCTACAATTCTTAAATATTCACTTGTGTTGTTTTGCCTGTCTGAAATTTTGATATGCTGAGCAACATAATACGAATCTGATTATTTTAGTTGATCGTGTTTGCATTGATACACAAGACAATGAGCAGAGTGGCTGAACAATAATTTATAAGCACTATTGCAAATAATCATAATGTAACAACTTATTCAGTCCGACTACTAGCTGCTACTTGCCGAAAATTGATTCACGCAGTTATTCTATTTTCAAAGTTTAATGTTTATAACAAACATATCTTAATGTAGACAGTGATATATAATTTTTTAACAATACATTTCAAGGACATTGAAGATGTTGTCACTTAACTGTTCCATATTTACACCAAAGTATAAATACAAAATAAAACAACAAACAACGAAAAACAAAGTCAAATAATAACCAAACAACCAACGTCAGTATGAAATTATTTGAATATAATATAAATGAAAATGTAATAAGTTATAGATGTAAGTAGAATTTGTGATTTAATATTTGTTCCTCGATTATCTATTATTTCCCCTATAATTTTGTGTGTTCCGGCTTGTTCCGTTTTGATCCGGGAAAACGTATGATTCGTATTACCTCCCTTAGAGTTCTTTATGAAAGAGGTTGTTCATAGAATAAAGGTAGGATCATTTATTTCGCTTGTCAAAAGTTCCAATATTAAAAAAGATTTATGAAAAAACAACAAACTGCTGACATGTAACCACTACTAAAATTTTTTATTTTACGAAATTATAAGTAGTTAGTGATGTACGAGACCTATTTGAATACGGGCCAGTGAACTAGCGTAAATCACAAGGTGTACGTATTGTTGCTTTTACCACAAGAGTCTGCAGTTTTATCAATAAAGCACGACGAAACTTTTGACCACATGAAATCAGCTTAACGGTATTATACAATAATAAAGGAATGCAAATCGACCTCAACCCTCCGCTCGATTCGAATTTTCTCACGCGTCTTTTATCTCTTAAGAATCGCACGAAGACTGGAAAAAACAACTCATATCCATTAAAAAAACAGTAACGTACCTTCTCATCACTCTCGGACGACCATTGCATGAATCCAATCCAGCGAATTAACCTTTATTTTCACATTTACGGTCACAAACCCTTTTGAATGTGAACCATTCCAGTATTAAATAAGAGGACTACTCAATTTATTTCATAATATATATATAAAAAAACATGTTCGGAATTTTTAATATTAGGCTAAATAAAAGCCTGTGAATAACATCCTGCTGCTCCAGTAATACACATAGACACATGTTAGTACTGTGTCCACAAAAGGACTAAGGTACTAATATTAATACTAGGTTAAGCTTGGAATTTCATTCACTGGCACAGGGGCTTGTATCGTTGCTTATAATTTACCGTCATACATGTACTATGTAACTATAATGGAAGGACACTTCTCTCCTTTCTTGTGTGACTTATTTAAGAATATACACTGATATTTCTATCTACATTTCACTGAATGTATTCTGAATCCGTTCTCAATGGCCAAATGAAAATAAGTTATAAACTAATGCAGGACATCATTATTCTTATAACCAATGAGAGGATAGTATTCCATTCAGCGTATTGTTCTTGACAATTTTGTGGGTGCGATCAGGTTCATGTCAGATAGTACCATGGGAAAATGATCTGGCATTCCTTAAAGGTATGATAGTAAACCAAACTTCGAATACGCATAAAAAGTCGAATACTTGAGCTAAATAGCAGTACCAAACTTATTACGTTATGTGAAATGTAGCTTGAAATATCAGGGTTTATTCTTAAAGAGGTCGTGCGAGAGAGGCAAAAAGTATCCTCCCTTGTAGTTATATAGTACATATACAATGGTAAATTGTAAGCAATGATACAAGCACCTGTGTTCATTGGTAGCCATACTTCTCATACATAAATAAGAATAAAATAACAGTTAAACTTTTATTGAAATCAGTAATATTGAAACAATTATAATAATAACTAAATTTATATTTCTCTGCCCACATTGCAATTAAAATTCATATAAAGCTAATTTTAATTTGTAACATCATTCATGGTTTTCCACCTTAATTAAATGTGTATATTCAATTTGATCATTGGATCTATTTTTTGTGATAATATTCTACCAATGAAAGTGTGGACATTCATTCATTTTTTTCATAAGTTGCAATTTATGTTCATTTTAAATTGTGCATGCTACCATACCTAAGGTAGACAAACACCATGATAATATATAGTTGTATCCCCATGCTATGTAAATCAGGGTCAACCACCATATATTGTTTTATTTACATTTAAGCACTTAGATTGACACAGATCTTTTATAGAAATAGAAACTTCATAAATTTTAAGTAAGCAGTACTAGCAAAACAGCTTTAATATATATCAATGATAATGTTAAGTACCACGACAATACAGCATTCTGGGCTTTAATTTAACTGTCAGTCATACATTAGTATATTATTTTATACTATATGTATGACTAATAGTTGTATTGATATGAACCCCTATGGCATAAACCCCTTATATTTTGCCCTAGTCCTACAATGTAAGATGTCTACATTAACAGTTATGTTATGTGGGTTGACGTCTTACTTCCAAATTACCTTGGATACGGAAGTTTGCAGGGTCAAACCCCAGCCGAATCATATCAAGTACTTAAAAAAATGGTACCAAAGGCTGCCTCACTTGGCACTCAGGATTAAGATTAGGTGGTTAGTGTTAGGACAGGTTGGCCTGGTGTCAGTATAACGTAACTGACTGGGACATCATGCCTTATGTCTGGGGCATGATTCTCCAGTGTTAGACATCACTATAAATTGTCATACTGCAGACATCATAGTGATATGACTAAAAAGTTTTAAAGTTATGTTAAAAATCTAAATCATGCACACTCACACACTTCCAAATTAACAGCATTAAGTAGTTTGTTTCTCGCTTGGTTGAGAGGGGAATTAGAGTCCAAATTTTAAGGAATATCTTGCATACTTGGAAACTGATATTGACATTGCCACAAAATAAAATCTTTACTTGTCTTGGTTGAAACAGAGATCAAAGACTGATCTTTTCAAAACCCCAGATGATCAAATTTGTTATTTCCAATAAAAGGTGACCATTTTCCATAATTTTGTTTATTTTGGAACAATCTGTTTTTGAGTCCTATAGCATATTGTTGCTAGCCAGTATTCTGATTTGTTAACACCGAGGAAGATTGATTAGATATTTTTGTGCTTTATCCTAATGACATCCATTAGATCATGTGAGTTACATCCCTTAGTATGCAATGTCAACTGACAAGTAGACAATTGACTTTAACAGAATACTTTGTAAGTTGATTGTTTAAAGTATGACTATGTACCAGAGAAAAGCCATTTCAGGTGTATTTAATGGAAAATATGTATTGCTGCAAATGTGGAAAGCCCATGGGAAATTGTTTATTTACTAGTTCATTCCAGTTATGTGCTCCCCTTGTCTTTATCATGTAGGAGCAGTATTAAAATGGAGGATAAAGAAGCCTGCACATTAGTAGTGAGACACCTGCCTGCAGATCTCACACCTACAGAGAAACAGGACCTCCTCTGTCATTTTGGGGCAACTCATATTCGAGTGATGGGCACAAAGGGACCAATGGTAATGCTGTACATTGTAGTGTATTTATTATTCATTATGGATGGAGTGCAGGGATACTATTTTAAAATTATTGCATGTTTTATTTGTTTTTTTTTCTTTTGTCATTAATCCTACATATATTCATACAAGAATGCTGCTGTTGCTGGTGAATCTTACAGATAATAATATTGTATTTTATAAATGGGATTTTATTGTCTTCTTTTATCCCAATATATCAAAATTTAAGATATAGACTTGAGGATAAACTTGAACTGTTAATTTTTAATTTTACCTGTAGATACCTTGATGACAACAAATATTTTGAAGGAAAGTAGACATTACATGTAGAAATGGTGTGGAATGAATAGGAGAATATTAAGTTTTAAAAAATGTAATTTAGGTAATGAAGGTGAGTGTGTCCTTTGTTCACCCATTTACTATGTGTGTCCATTAACATGTATAACATTAACCTAACTGTAATCAGCAATGAGTCATATGTCTATGATATTAAATATTTATATATTCATAAACAGAATTATTAACCAATCAGCCAACACTTCATATTATTTTAGGACCATAATGTTCTCATTTAACTATGTATTGTGCACAGAAAAATGTCTTTTATCTTTCAGAAGCACATGGCCTTTGCCAAATTTAATGGCCATAAAGCAGCCAAATTGGTGAGTAAAATAAACTATTAGACAGAATATGTGCACTCTTTGTTTTAGAAATTCCATTTTGTGAAGTGAAAGCTCATCATTCTAAGCATATGACAGTAGTGCCTTGAACACTGTCACCATTGTATGTTTGTACATGTCACAAGTCTTAGTTACCTTAAAGTCTTTGATTTTTGATGGGATCTCTCCTACTTTGGATGTGCATTCCCAAAACCCAACATGGTCACATCATATAAAATACATGTATCATCCATCTATGCAGTGATTCCTTTTACCTTTTGTGCATCAGAGACAACCAAAATTTTATTTACCCTTTCCCCCTTTCTGACACAAAGGTTTCCCTTTGGCTTAACTTCTTGTCATTTGGATTTTATTTGAAATAGGTTTCTTTATTAATTTATGATTTTGAACAAAACTGCTTAGCCTAATACAGGACTGATGATCAACAGGTAATAAAATGGGCTAGCCTTGTAGTAACTGGTACTCATGAGAGAATTATTTGAACAGTGGAATGTGAATTCATTACATTGGGACTGAATGGAACATGGGATATGGGTAAGAAATAAAACATTGCTTTTGTGTGCATAGTGTAGTAGCATGGTAAATTTAATGATTGAAATCCCTGGTGCATGATGTACTCCATTAGTGTTGTACAACATTTTGGGATGTGCACCTTTGTGAGAAGAAATGATTGGCAACAGAGAGCAAAACAGGTTGCAAATTATGCCATAAACTGATCAAGGGAAATTCCTATTATTATTATAGTTGGTATAAGATATACTATATAAAATTTGCTTTGATTTACTGTTTGACAAGGAAAATGCCTTATATTATTATAGTAAGGTATACTGTATACAGTTTGTTTTGATTTGCTAATAAGGAAATCACTACCTTGAATGAATTGATTTACATAGTCACTTATTGACAGTTTTCTCACCTGGACTTGGAGTGTTTGAATCTGAACCACATTTTCAGAAGAGTGAGTGTCAGTAATTGCCATGGGCAGAAGGCTAAAGAGAACTGTGTGACCCAATGACCAACTAATATTTATGTGGAACAACTTGAATATGCTTGGGATTGAGCAATTTTTTCCAATGAGTAATTACAAAGTAACTATTGAGATCCTTACCTTGCAACCCAGCTTACACTTACTGGGTTTTTACATGAATCAGACATGTACAGTTCATTGTTGCTCTGAAGAGATATAAATAGCCCCTGGGTCATAGCTTGGAAACCATTGAGGTCCCAATCTAATTAATTTTTGGGTCCTTACCTGGAAGCTGTTGAGGTCCCAACCCAGTTAACCTTTGGGGCATTACCTAGAAACTGTAGAGATCCCATCACATTACCATATTGCGAATTAAGAAATGAATTCAAGTGTGTAACCTAAGGTTTATCCTGTGTCTACTCCCCACACCCAGGCCCTATGGGACTTAATCATAGCTTCACAGATTTAGCAATGAAGTGTGAGGGTACCCCATTTTTTACATATTTTGGGGGGAGATGGGAAAGAGCAGTGGAATGTGGGGTATATATTTTATTAAACATAGTTGTTGCTTGCATCATTTTCTTTCTTCAATTTGAGAAAACCATCAGCATATTTTATTGATTCTTGGCACCATTTTTATATTATAATCAAAAGGCTTTGTCGAGAATGCATCAGTTGGAGATAATGGGTCATAGACTGGTTGCAGAGTTTGCGATGGTATCACATGATAAATACTGGCCAAGTGAGCTTTATGAAAGGTAAGTTTTGCAGAGCATTTTGAAAATTTGTATAAAGTGTAGAGTCCCAAAAAAAGTATCAGTGTTAAAAAAATAGGTATACCACAGAAAAAGAAAACGTGCATATTATAGAGGTACAAAATTGTCATAAATATCACAGTATTATGCATGGCTTACTTGCATATCAGCTCATGTACATAGTCATGCTTCAAGTCTTTAGTAATATTCAACAATATTTAATCATGCTTTACATATATATTTTGATTCTAGGTTTACATGAAAAATGGCAGCCAATATAGTTTTTACTAGGTTTCCATGAAAAATTACAACCAATATAGTATTACTAGGTTTACCTGAAAAATGGCAGCCAATATAGTTTGTGCTAGGTTTACATGAAAAATGGCAGCCAATATAGTTTGTACTAGGTTTACATAAAAAATGGCAGCCAATACAGTATGTGCTAGGTTTACATGAAAAATGGCAGACAATATAGTTTGTACTAGGTTTACATGAAGAATGGCAGCCAATACAGTATGTGCTAGGTTTACATGAAAAATGTCAGCCAATATAGTTTGTACTATTTTATACATGAAAAATGGCAGCCAATATAGTATAGTATGTACTACGTTTACATGAAAAATGGCAGCCAATATAGTATAGTATGTACTACGTTTATATGAAAAATGGCAGCCAATATAGTATAGTATGTACTACGTTTACATGAAAAATGGCAGCCAATATAGTATAGTATGTACTACGTTTACATGAAAAATGGCAGCCAATATAGTATAGTATGTACTACATTTACATGAAAAATGGCAGCCAATATAGTATAGTATGTACTACGTTTACATGAAAAATGGCAGCCAATATAGTTTGTACTAGGTTTACATGAAAAATGGCAGCCAATATAGTATAGTATGTACTACGTTTACATGAAAAATTGCAGCCAATATAGTTTGTACTAGGTTTACATGAAAAATGGCAGCCAATATAGCTTGTACTAGGTTTACATGAAAAATTGCAGCCAATATAATATGTACTAGGTTTATATAAAGAATTACAGACAATATATAGCATACTATAGATAACTTGTGGACATAAAAAATTACAGAAAATATGTAGGATACTATAAATAACTTGACTTAGAAAGTTACGTAAAGTATACAGCATACTATAGGTAACATGATGACGTACAAGATACACAAATAGCTAAATGTTGATGCTAGAGGAATAACTCTGAAATTCCTTAGTATTTTCTCTTGACCATAAACTGTAATGGGAAACCTGCATTTTCTTTTCAGTTCCTCTTTTCTCCTTACATTTGAGTCCTTGTAATTAAATTGTTTTTGTCCCTTCTTTCTTATTTGGTCATCGAATGCTGATGTATGCCTACATACTGTTTCATAACTCCTTTTTAAATGTTCCTTCAAACAACTATAATTACTTTTCATTCTGACTTGACTATTTTTCCAAAGATCAATTAATAATATTATAACTACTTTTTCAAATTTTTGGTTTCTGTTACAGTCATATTATGGTTATTACAGGTAAAGTGAAGAAAAAAAATGTAGCTTACTAGATCAAATTACTTGTACATGTACAATGCAGCAAAGTCTTTGAAGATCAAAATCCTTCAGAAGCAAATATAAGTTTTGGTCTGCAAGGTTTTTCAGTGAATAAAGTTCCCTGTATTCAACAAAGACTTAGATGTTATTAGTCCTTTGTAATGTTGACTATTATTGAGAAAATATCAAGTCAGTTAGTACCCCCTCATTATAATGCTCTTCATTACAGCTGTTTGGCATATCTTCTATTGTAAGACTGTCTATTTTGGAGTTTATCTTTTGTGCATAATTGGTATTTTGAACAATATAAATGTATGTAGTTTTTCTGGGAAGAAAGATTGTAGAATACTTAATTCCATTTTTTTTTAAATTATAAGAGCATGGGATCAAAAATATGATAAGTTTTAATAAGGGATTTTTGTTTTCTAAGGTAGAAATAATAGTGGTTGTTAGTTGCAAATGCTGAAGCTTGGAAAGGGTTTACTTAAATGAAAGAACCAATGAAATGGCAAGTCATGAACATTTACTCTTAATGAGATCTTTTGACCAGGGCCAGAGAATAAAATTACTTATGTAGCTTTCATGGAGTATACTTTTTACTTGCATATTTTTGTCAATTCTCAGTGAAATATATTACTTGATCACATTAGCAGTGGGAAATTGTTCTTCATCTCCTCTGAGTCTAGCCCTTCCTGCAAGAGCTCCCCAAAATGTAATTCTATCTATATGTCATATAAAGGGAACTAACTCTTTTTATAGATTAACCTCATATGTATCCTAACTTTATTTAGAGCTGTTCAAGATGTAAAGAAGAGAGAAAAAGAAGATAAAACAGAAAAAAATAAAGAACAGAAGAAGCCTCATCCTAGTTTATCTGTTGAAGAAACGTTAAAGAAGTGGGGGTATGTTGGTATTTATCTTACAAAGATTGAAAAGTTACTACCTTCTTGAACTTACACAAATTGCTCCTTTTCTAAAAACATGCATATTGTAATATTTAGATGTTCAAATTGTTTGCTACCTTTATTGTATAGTTACATTTTAGTGTAAATAATGTTATTTACTGCATATATCATCGTTTTCTGTCCGTTTGCAAAATGTACAATGTTTTTGATTCCAGTTACCTTGAGCCTTGGGAGGAAATGCTGGCAATGTTTACATTGTCTATCCTAGTAAATTTGAGCCTTGGGACCAAAGGTGGGCAATCTGAATAGGGTATATTATGGTAACTTTGAGCCTTGAGGCCAGTGGTTGGCAATGTCTGCATGGTCTATTCTAGTAGCTTTGAGCCTTGAGACCAATGGCTGGCAGTGTCATTAGTGTCAATTCTAGTGACTTTGCCTCTTGGGACCAGTGACTGGTAATTTCAACATGGTCTATTCTAGTATCTTTGAGCCTTGAGACCAATGGCTGGCAGTGTCATTAGAGTCTATTTTAGTGACTTCGAGTCTTGGGACCAGTGACTGGCAATTTCAACATGGTCTACTCTAGTAGCTTTGACACTTGAGACCAATAGCTGGCAGTGTCAACTTAGTCTATTCAAGTAACTTTGAGTCTTGAGGTCCTTCTGTCATAAAGAAGTCATTTAGTTAAGAAATCTATGTAACTGTGTATTCTTGCAAATAAATTAAATTTAGAGAGACTTGCATCAATAACATTGAAGCAATACTCAATTATAAGTTGAATCAGATTGCAAACAGCATAGAGCCTGATATGCCATCATGTAATTTGATCTCAGATCAGATGGTCTGAGGCATTCTGATTGCTACTAACAAACTACATAGGCCTAGAATTGCTTGTGTATTAGGCAGTTGCAGATCTGGAACAATGCAGTTTGCAGTTGAAATTAACTTATCAATGAATATAAAGGATATGTAATTTTATAACTTCAAAAAAGAGACTTTATGTTGTATACCATAATACTTGCACAGATTCATACATACTTTATGAATCTTTACTTTATTTCAGTTTTGAGTATCCACAAAATCCAAACCTGACCTACCTGTATCCACCTCCTACAGTGAATATACTGACTAATATTGCAAATGCTTTGGCTTCTTATCCCAAGTTTTATGTACAGGTGGGTAGTGGTCATTCTGATGCTATGCTGATACCTGTCTATAAAGATTATACAAAGAATGCAAACATTGTGTTGTTCATGGATATGTGTCATTCATGGAAACATGTCTATGTGGATATTTTTGTAATATCAAGTTGAATACCTCTTTTAACAGGTGACCATTACATATATATATATATATATATATATATATATATATATATATATATATATATATATAGTGGTGTTTATGTAACTTACATAAATATTATGTGATGTTCCAAGTTCATAGCTTTCATAAGCTAATTGTGCAGTGTAATGATCAAACCATGCAAACATTTGGGTATCTAATAATTACATTGATAAATCACTAATTATTTCTGGGTTAAACATTGCATTAATACAGCAGTGCATAAGTTCAGAATTGCATGAATACAGTAGAGCATTAGTTAAATATTGTATGAATACAGCAGTGCATAAACTCACTATTGCAATAATACAGCAGTGCATAAGTTCAGTATTGCATGAACACAGCAGTGAATAAGTTCCATTTTGCATTAATATAGAAGTGGATAAGTTATAATTTACATTTTTATTATATGTTCATTTTTTTTCTTTGTTAACTTTACATTGTCAGAATCGTTGAATATTCCCTGATATTGAACACCTTCATATTGTACCCCTTTATGCTTGATGCACATGAGTGCGCAGTATGCTATGAAGTTTAAAGATCGGTGGGAGGAGCTGCATGCACATTAATACTATTATTGTGCATTGAAGAAATCTATGATTGTGAACTTTATTATTTTAGTAATAAAATAATAAGTATATTTTATTGTGAATTTTATTATTAAGTTTTTGATAATGAAGCAAAAAATGAGCATATAATAAAATGGTTACTGCTTTTGAATGGAAAAATATAAACTCATTTTTCCAGATGGATATACTGCATTCCCAAGGTCATGCAGTATAGCCATCCAAAAAACTTGTTCCTATTTTCCCATACAAATGCAGTATCCTATAAATCTGGACATAAGTTCACTGTTGCATTAATACAGCAGTGCACAAGTTCATTATGCATTAGAACTAGTGAATAAGTTCAGTACTAGTACACCAGTGCATAAGTTCAATACTCTATTACTAAAGCATTTATTCAAGTTCAACATTACATTAATACAGCAGTGCATAAGTTCAATATTGCATTAAAATAGCAGTGTTTAAGTACAATTTCCATTAATACAGCATTGCATAAGTTCAATATTGTGTTAATACAGCATTGCATAAGTTCAATATTGTCTTAATACAGCATTGCATAAGTTCAATATTGACTTAATACAGCATTGCAGAAGTGCAGTATTAATACAGTAGTGCATGACTTCAATATTGCTTTCATTATAGCAGTGCATAAGTTTAGTATTATTAAGCAGTGGATAAGTTCAGTATCCCATTAATAGCTTTTACTTAAGTTCATTATTGCGTTAATATAGCAGTCCATATTTCCATATTGCATTAATACAGCATTGCATAAGCTCATATCAATACATCAGTGTTCCATTTATACAGCATCTACTTATGTTCATTATTACATTAATACAGCAGTTCATAAATTCAATGTTATTACAGTAGTCTATATTTCTATATTGCATTAATAAAAAGTGTATAAGTTCCATATTGCTTATTGCAATAATACAGCAGTGAATAAGATCAATATTGTATTAGTAAAGTAGTGAATAAGTTTTTGACTTATTGCTTGGTTCATGCAATAGAATACAGTAATCAAGTTTTTTCAACCTTTTGTTTTAAAAAAACTTTTTCCCTCCATTCTTCGTGATTGTTTAAAAGATTTCCTAATGTCCTGTAAATATGTTAGTCTTTCATTGTTCTAAATTCTCCATGTTCAATTGTCCACATACTTTTAAATTTGGCATAAATTGGAAATGTGAATTCTATGTTAGTTTACACAAAAATGTATACATAATTTAATTCACAATTAGATTTGTGCATAAAATTTTCAATGACCAAGTTTCCTCTATAAAGACAGATTTTCCTTTCTGCAAGTGAATTTTAAAGTTATGATTGTTCATCAGCCAATGTGAAATGACTGTTTGCAAAGTATACATTTTTCATGGATGTATTATTTATAGTTGATTGAAAAATGATAGCTTTGTAATCCATTCTTCTGATTATGAGGATGCATGTTTAAGTGGTCGGTTCCGCAGGCTCAGGCTTGGATCGTTTTGGGTTTGAATCTCATTATGGCCATAGCTGACCTGCCCTATTCAAATTACCAAAGCTGTGACAGATTATGTTAAACATTGGTGGACTTGGATCTTCTAAGAACATAGTTTTCTCTTCTTAGCTTTGTACAATGGAAATTAGAATTAACTCCAGCCCTATTATCAGTAATAGGCTTCTGAAGATTGTGTGTGTGTGTGTGTGTGTGTGTGATTTGGATTTTGAATGTAGTTTTTACAGTCCTGAAGATTTTAATCAGGATGTTAATTAGTCATCAAATTTTGTGTCTATTAAGTATACATTAGCAATCTCGTTTTAGCATCTATTTATTGATCACTATTTTACATCTGTTAATTGATTTTAATTTTACATCTATTAATTGGTCTTTATTTAAATCTATGAATTGATCATAATTTTGCATGTCATTTGTATAGTAAACTAATTTTGTGTTTTGATAGTAAACTAATTTGGATCTAGTAATTGCATATTATACAAATTTGTACCTATTATACAACAATAAATTATTTTTTTATTATTAAACTGTACAGGTGTAAACTAATTTTGTGCATATTAATTGTAAAAATGTTTGATCTATTAACTGTAATTGTACCTTGTTATATCAAAATGCTGTGATTTTGGTGATAACACTATGTGTCTGTAGTCAGCTATTATGTCTATTTAATTCCATAGGATTCTATAACAAACACATATAACCATAAAGTGTATCTTTCTAATTTTACCATAACAAAGGCATGTAACAACTGTAAAACATATCTTTCTAATATTACCATATCAAAAGGTATATAACCATAAAGTATGTCTTTCTAATTTTACCATAATAAAGGCATATAACCATAAAGGCATGTAACTGTAAAGCATATCTTTATAATTTTACCATAACAAATGCATGTATTTTGTAAAGCATATCTTTCTAATGATTCGTTTGAATTGCAGGTATTACATTTGATGAATAAAATGAATCTACCAGCACCATTTGGGCCTGTCACAACCACTCCACCAATTGTAAGTTGAATTGCATCTGCAATTTCATTTTGTACATGAACATATTGGTTTTTAAGACTCTCTTTTGCTCGTGTATGTATGTGATTTTTCCTTTTTCGGTCTTTTGTGGTGGAGCAGTTAATATACTTGATGCTATCTCGACATTGAAGTGTATTGGTAAATGGATAATTATTGAACAACTGCCACTGAATCCACAGAGACATAATTGCTATGGTGTAATTACATAACAAGTACCTGCTGGAAATCCACCAGGATGTATGGTGGAAAAGTGAATACCTAGGAACTGCAAATTTTGAATACACAGGGACAGATGATTGATGTGTAATTACATAAAACTCTCCACTGTAAATCCACAGGGACATGTTGTGCATCTCCAGTACAGAGGATATAGTGAGATGCCTGAGTAATTGAAAAATGAATAGTCAGTGTGTGAAGTCCACATTGCAAGTTGAATAGCCAATTCATGAAATCAACATTGAAGTTGAAAAGCCAATGCATGAAGTCAACAGTGAAAGTTGAATAGCCAGTGTATAAAATCAACATTGAAAGTTTAATAACCAGTGCATGAAGCCTACATTGTAAGTTGTAGCAAATCCATTATTTAAAACTTGCTTAAAGCTCATCTTGTGCAGAACAGATATCATAGATCATTTGATATCAGATACAGGTTTACTTTGTGTGCTGTTGAAAAATGTTATAAAAGTAGCAAATATGGCACATTTCATGTAGTATTATCTTGTGTTGCCAGGCAACTGAGCTGGATGAAATGCTGAGAGCTCCAGATCACATTCAAACAGAAGAAATGGAGTATTCCAGTTCTGAAGAATCAGAGATAGGTAGTGACACAGATATACAAAGGTAATACTCCACTTGTGAAGAATTAGTGATAGGAAGTTACACAGATAAACAAATGTAATGCTCTAGTTCAGAAGAATCAGTGACCACATATATACAAAGGTAACACTTCAAATGTGAAGAATAAGAGATAAGTGGTGACACAAATATAAAAAGGTAATATTTGAGTTGTGAATAATCAGAGATAGATAGTGACACAAATATACAAAGGTAATACTCCAGTTGTAAAGGATCAGTGCTAGGTAGTGACATAGATATATAAAGTTAATGCTTCATTTGTGAAGAATTAGTGATAGGTAGTGACACCTATACAAAGATACTCCAATTCTGAAGAATAAAGATAGTTAGTGACATATATGCAAAGGTAATACTCCAGTTGTAAAGAATCATTGATAGGTAGTGACACAGGTATACAAAAGGTAATAATACTGTTCTGAAGTATAAGAGATAAGTATTGACACAGCTATACAAAGGTAATACTTAAGTTGTGAAGATTCAGTGATAGGTAGTGACACAGATATACAAAGGTAATACACCAGTTCTGGAGAATCAGTGATAGTGACACAGGTATACAAAGGTAATACTCCAGTTGTGAATAATAAGAGAGAAGAAGTAGTGACACAGCTATACAAAGGTAATACCCCAGTTGTTATAAATCAGTGATAGGTAGTGACACAGATAGACAATGGTAATACTCCAGTTGTTATAAATCAGTGATAGGTAGTGACACAGATAGACAATGGTAATACTCAACTTCTGAAGAATCAGAGATAGGTAGTGATAGAGATATATAAATGGTAATTTTTCAGCTGCATTGATAGTTTTTTTTTAAACTTATTATTTTTCTATCAGCTCTGCATTTCTATCAGCACCGCATACCACTGCTGCAAATGTGGGCATGAAATCGATGGAACATTGTATATGCATGCACAGAATAAAACAAAACAAATTAAGTTGTATGCTTACAAAAAAATAAATTTATTAATTCAAAAATGTTTCATGTATTTAAATTATTATTTATATTAGTGATAATTTATACTCTCTATTATTGGAGTTTACATTTTACAAGTGAAATTTGTAGATTCAGTGATAGGTAGTGACACAGATATACAAAGGTAATACACCAGTTCTGGAGAATCAGTGATAGTGACACAGATATACAAAGGTAATACTCCAGTTGTGAAGAATAAGAGATAAGAAGTAGTGACACAGCTATACAAAGGTAATACCCCAGTTGTTATAAATCAGTGATAGGTAGTGACACAGATAGACAATGGTAATACTCCAGTTGTTATAAATCAGTGATAGGTAGTGACACAGATAGACAATGGTAATACTCAACTTCTGAAGAATCAGAGATAGGTAGTGATAGAGATATATAAATGGTAATTTTTCAGCTGCATTGATAGTTTTTTTTTAAACTTATTATTTTTCTATCAGCACTGCATTTCTATCAGCACCGCATACCACTGCTGCAAATGTGGGCATGAAATCGATGGAGCATTGTATATGCATGCACAGAATAAAACAAAACAAATTAAGTTGTATGCTTACAAAATAATAAATTTATTAATTCAAAAATGTTTCATGTATTTAAATTATTATTTATATTAGTGATAATTTATACTCTCTATTATTGGAGTTTACATTTTACAAGTGAAATTTGTAGACCCAGGTGTCAAATATATCTGAGGCATAGATATTGTAGGACTTTTTGATAAGTGTGAATAAGTTTCCACAGACGATGACAGAAATGGAGAAAAGATAATTTTACAAGAATTAATAATAATTAATAATTCTAATTTTGAATTGACTGGGTTTTCTGCAATTTGATCAGATATAAATGGTCACATAATACTGATCTGGAAGTTTTTACACATCAATAAATTCTGCGGAGTACTTTTCATTCCCTGTTTCCAAGCTGACTCATCTGATATGACGTTTTATCTATATCAACCCATTACACCCTAATAATAACAACAACAAAACCCACCCACCCACTCCTGTGATTTCCAGTCATAAGATACCAACCACAGATAGAAATGGACCATTATAAGTTGAAACAATGTAACTACACAGACCTTCCTGTGCTTGACCACTCAGTTTAAACAATGTAACTACACAGACCTTCCTGCACTTGACCACTCACCCCTTTTCCAACAAAGGCATGTGGTATGCTTTACAAGACTGTTTTCAGAAATTATTGGACATCATCTAGATAACATGTTGCAGCTGAGGTTATTAAAATCAGGGTCATACATAAACAAGGGACCTCACTAAAAATGGACATGATTTTGCTTTTGAAAGATCAAAATGTACAGAAAGTAAAAACAGTGTTGCATATGCAAGCATAATTTAAAAAAATTGGAATAACTGTTTTATCTGCAACAAACATTAAAACATAACAAGCTATCACTGGTGTGACCCTCTATGGCATTCCACTCCATATTACTGTATAAAGTATTAAGGACTCTTGGCTAACAAAGATCAGGCTATCTACAATGTATTCTATCACAGTTAAGAGGCTAAAGAAAAATCTTTGATCTGCATAAAAGTAAACGTTTTGTTGATTAGATATAATGATCTGAAGCTAGAAAGGAAATAAATTGGAAATATAAGGATTAAATGATCATGGTTGGGTATTTATCAGTGTGTAAAATTTACCTAATCACTAACAGGGTAAATTCCGACTTTAGTTATTTTGTGAGTGATTAGGGCAAATATACACATCGATAAATACCCTACCATGATCTTTTAATATTAAGCATGAAGGTTTATTATATGCATTTCACTTGAAAGATATTTTCAAGACTTTTATAGAACTGAATATAAGATTTAAATTTATTTTATTGTCCATCTTTCTGACTGTCTGTATGCTCTTTTGTTATGAGTTTCAACTGTGTTATGTTTTTGTAAATAACACAAAACATGATTTGGTCTACTTTCATGGCTAGATTAAAACTGACTATAACAGAGAAAACTCACACACACTGTTTTGTCACACTAATGTTATCTTGAGGCATATAGGGTTACAGCTAAGAGTGGAGCCTGAAGCTGACCTTAGGCGACCTGTAACTGTAAGATCATTTGTAGCAACAGAATGTTAATACTGTATATTACCACAACTCCCCCTAAAAATGAATATTGTGCTCATTCAAACTTAACAAAGTTCTATTTTGCACATAAATAAATAATTCAAATAGTTTCTGGTGAGTTGGAATACTTCTACTATTTGTAGTTAAAATTAAGTTTTATCCCTATGACATTCACAATCATTCTTATACTCATGAAAACAAGCACATGGTGATATATTGACATTGCCACTAAAAGCTGTTTTTGTTTGATTTTCTATATTCCTGGCAAGTAGAACAATTTGATGCCATGTCTGCAATCTGTAATTTCATGACAGGCCAGTATATGGTACCTCTTGCTCTTTGCTTTGTCTTCTCAATGTCCATATGACTTTTGTGCAACTCTTTTAGCATGTCTTTTACTAGAGCATCTGGTATTACAATCTTCTTTCCTTTTAGAACTAATTCATCCATTTCTGTAAGTTCGTCTCTGCAGTTACAGAAATTTCAGATTTCAAAAAATATGAGATATTTATCACTTGGCCATACCTTCTGAATCATTTCTTGTAATTTGGTCATTTTATCATCATGTTTACTTCCATTCTTTATTGCTTCTGTGTTTCTGGAATCTGTATATTTGACATGACATGTACAAATAGCACTTAATTTCACTATCCATGTTTGTCTGTCTGTATGCTCTCGACAATGCATCAGCTGTCTGCTACAATGAATTCTTTCTGGACTATATACACGTTAGTAAAAACCTGGACTATATATGTTAGTAAAAACTGTACTTCTTCAGTCTTAAAAGCATTCTCTGAAGTTTAGGTGATGCAGCTGATAGAGGTTTCTAGAGGATTGATTCCAAAAATTTATAATCTGATTCAATTTACACTTGATGACTATAAGCATATTAATTAAATCTTTCAACACCAAATAACACAGCAAGCGGTTCTTCTTCGATCTATGTATGCTTTTTTTCTGAGTCTGTTAGAGACTTTGATGCAAATGCTATGGGTTTGCCTGACTGCATTAACGCTGCTCCTGATTTTGATGCATCACAACTAACAATGACAGACTTCTTAACATTGAAGTATTTCAACACAGGTTATTTACTTAATATCTGTTTGATCTCTTCAAATGCATGCTTCTGTGCAGTTTCATAAACAAATTCAGTGTCACTTTTCAAAAGTGCTCTGATTCGCTCTTTCACAATAGACATATTTCGGATAAATTTCGCTAGGTAGTTGACTGTACCCAGTAATATTTCAGTTCCTTTTTTGTCCATTGGAGTAGGCATTTCTTGTGATTGTTATTACCTTTTCTGATCAGGTGGAATTTTTCCAAATTAAGTGTCAGATTTATTTCCTGGCATCTCTTTAAGAAATATTTTAGTTTTCCATAATGTTCTTCCTTTGAAGTTCTCTAAACAGTTCCTCAAAACACTATGCCATGCGTTTCTGAAAATCTTCTTGAAAGCGGATTTAATACCAAAAGGCATTCTAAAGTAGCGTTATCTACCAAATGGGATATTAAATGTTGTCAATAACTGGTTTTCCTCATCCAGGGGTGTTTACCAGTAAGCGTGATTGGCATCTAGTTTGGAGAAAACCATAGCTCCAGCCATCCATGCAGCTTCATTGGCCTCAAATGTAAATGTGTTGTAAATGTCTCTACCATCCTGACCAATAATGTATAGGAAAGCACTGAATTTTTCTTTGCCTTCTTTATCTGCAAGCGCAACATCTAAATAAAACTGCATAGTTTGCTTCCACCTCCTCCAAGTTTCTGCTAGATGTCGAGAATTAAATTCCATTTCAAGTGGCTGATTGAGCTTTTCATGCTGTCCCTATTAACACATAAACTTGTGTATCCAAATTTCAGTATGGTTTTGAGGGTATACTTATTAATGGTATAAATCCAGGTTATTCCAAAATGTTCATTTCTGACACCGTGTTATGTTTTGCTAATTAACACAAAACTTGATTTGGTCCAACTACTTTAATGCCTAGATAAAAACTGAATAAAATAGAGAAAACACACAGACACACACACACGTTTTTCACACTAATGTTATCATAAAGCATATAGAGTTACATCTGAGCATGGAGCCTAGAGTTAACCTTAGACAACCTGTAATTGTCAGATCATTTGTAGCAACAGAATGTTAATACCGTATATTACCACAAGCTGTATTTGTTTTAACAGATCTTGCATTTTGGGCCTGTCTTTTTTGTCCAGTGTATATATCTGTAAAAGTACAGACCTAACTTTCGTCATTATTTAACATAACATGTAAGATTGGAAAATTGAAGATTAGAGCCATATTTATGCAGATTTAAATGGTAAAGTTCATAGAAATCTGTAGTCTTAATTTTTAACTGAGATTCCATGACAGGGCAATGTAGATCCTGGAAGCCATGTCTCTCACTACAGATTAGTCTTCATAAAACAATACCGTTTCACTCATCAGTTTTTTCAGTTGTGCATTTTGTTATTAAATAATAACACTTCATACTTGCATTTTATATTACAAAGATCTGCTAAAGAAGTTCCTCTACCCAAAAGGAAAACTCGACATAAATCTATGGTTCCAAGAAAAGTTTTACGCCTTATCCAGCCCCCAGATATTTCTAAGTGCCCCGTGGAACCTGTTTTAAAGCCAGAAGAAGTATTTGAAGGAACTACAGCTCCTGTACACAGGAAAATACAGTTAAAGGTCCCACTGGTTACTCACAATGAACAGGAGTCACAAACATTCAGAGACAAAGGTATTATTTACATCTGTAGAGATAATGTATAAGTCTTCATATATATCATTTATTTGTAATTGTTATAAAAAGAAATAGCTGCAGTCTTTCATATTCTCTCTCTGTCTGTCTCTCTGTCTCTCTGTCTCTCTCTCTCTCTCTCTCTCTCTCTCTGTGTGTGTGTGTGTGTGTGTGTGTGTGTGTGTGTGTGTGTGTGTGTGTGTGTGTGTGTGTGTGTGTGTGTGTGTGTGTGTGTGTGTGTGTAGGTACATTTTTATTATACCCCTGACTTTGGTTTATTGGTCTGTCAGGTATGTAGGTATACACTTGATGTACATACATACATGTGTGCAACTATTTATCTTTCCATATACTGTGTTAAAACTTTATAGATATTACTAACATGTGGACAACATGTCATGCACTTATTGTTGTCATGCTGTGAAGAGCATTCTTAAAGTTGTGCTTCTTTTTGATCTGTTATGTTAATTTGTATGTGTGCAGTAATTCCCACTGATTTTGACAAACTACCCTAAATACTTGTCAGACATTGTTAATATGGATATAATGTTCACTTGTCCTGCTGGGATCACCTCCCCTTTGGTTTTAAATATTGATGCTATATGATCTGATAGCCCATTTGTATGAATTGCCCTGGCACTTGATGCTACAAGATATGATAACCCATTTGTATGAATTGCAATGAAACATGATATGTTAAGCAATTGGGATGAATGGCCCTAATACAGACAAGACAGTTTTGGCATAAGGCAAAAATGAGACTCAATGTCATCATGCTTTGATCTGATTTTGATGTCTATTCAATGTTCCAAACTATTGTGATAATTCTTATGTTGTCAGCTTGTCCTTAGCTTTTCCTGCATTGTCATAAACAATGTCATAGACCTTATCAACATCAGACCAGCATGGACATCTCTTCTGATTTGTCTTTCATGAGTTATGACCCGTTTTGGTCTGTAATTTGGCATGGAAAATTAGTTCCACAGCTTTAAATGAATTTAATTCCATTTGGCAGGGACAAAACATATGTAATATACATGTAGCATTGTTGTGCTTTCATTATTTGTTTTATAGTTATTCCTCTTTTGTTTGTTTTACCAATGATTGTAAATGCTTTTTTGTATTCACACACATACTTGCAATCATTCTGTTTAGAGTTATTCCTCTTTTCTACTTGCACTATTCATTCAAAAAAGAATGGGGTATGGGGCATCCTTGTAATATGGTTTCCTGTTACATATTCCTCCACATAACTGTTCAGTCTTCAGAACCAATAATGTAGTTCACATTTGGAGTGAATCTCATTCTCTCTGTGAAGTCAAATTTCCCACTTTATCCAGTTGTATATAAAGCCAAAACAATGTAAAACAATGAAATGCAGTATCAGTTCAAATAATGACCTTTATGTATTTCCTTTTCTGCCTAGATAATGCAGCAGAAAAAATGTCTGAAAATGTTCAAATTGAATCTATTGGATTTGGAAAAATGGAGCCCATTGAGAAGGTATGTAACCCAAATTGATGTAAGACAATCAGAACATTGATATATTGAAAATTTATTTAAAAAACTGTCAAACGGATTGGCATCAAAAACATTGAATAGCTCAGTTACTACTCATGCTGAGAAGCACACTCTCACCACAGGAGACCTAGCAAAAGCCTGGATCAACATTGATACAAGTTGGAGGAATTCTCATTTCACAAGGAAAGTATACTTCGTCAATACTTCCAACTTTTCTTTCTTTCCATTTGACAAAGTTCTGCCTTTACAATTTTAGCACACTTTGTTGTCTTTATACATTTAATTTTACTTAGGTACTTGCTTGGGAAGCCAATGTAACTTCATAAATAAGTTCAGGCTGTACTTTTCATTTATGTTAAAATGCAAGTCCCTGTGACTTACAGAGAACTTATGATAAATGTATAATTCAACAAAGACTGGCTGCATCTGGGTAAGTTTTGTCTGCTAATACACTATTATCCAGACACTATGTATCATTGCATTTACCTGTCATTCTTGAACCTCTCATAGGTATATGATGAATTTTGTTTTTTACCTGGATGCTCCATAGCTTTATTAATTTGATCTGGGGTTTTTCCAGTTAATGCTGTAAGACATAGCTCTACACCAACTTTGTGTTCAATAATAAGAGACAGGTGGAGAGCTACAAAAGGTTTATATGAACTGCTCTATTTGTTTTGCAGATTAGACCATGAGCAAAGCACAAAAATGCATGACAGTATATAGTCAACATCTTGACATGTCCTCAGTGCAGGAATTTTTGGCCGATAAGGGAGATAAATCAACAACGGGCTCTCCAATTACAAAACACTAGAAATCTAGATGAAAAGAAATGCCCTGATACCTATGACACCACCAAATGATTCTTCATTGCTGGAAGTACCTTCAGGCCTTGCCTCTTCATTGATCCACTCTACAGCTCTTGTATCCATTTGCTCCACCCATACATGGACCGGTCAAATGGATCAAACATCTTGTAACTTGTCCCAACTTTATGACTCAGACAATGCCCTCCCTACTAACATGGCTTATTCCTGTTTCAACTAAAGGAAACTAACAGGACAAAGACCTGAACACAATAGGTTCCCAGAAATCAATCTGGTATCCAATCAGTTGAACCAGGTGTATACAAGTAATCCTGGAGTCCAGTCTAACCCACATATAGGGTAACTGCACTCTCTACTTATGATGCCAAGCCTAATACCTGGCACATATCAATTTTCTCAACCCTTGGTGTAGTAGTGGGGACTCATTAATCTGTGACCAATTGAAAAATAACCATTTCTACTTAAGGGCACTCCATGAGTTTTGTCAGAAGACTACCTCAACAGTCTTCATGAGCTCCTTCATTTAGCAGACCGCCTGCTCTCATGTAAGCAAAGACATTGATGCTTGCTTCTTCATTTCACTATGTTGCAAGAATGCTACTTGGCTATCAGATTGTTCATTGACGAAGTTCTACCCGCCTCCACTTACCTTATCAACCAGCTGGACCCGAACTCCAGCATATGTTGAATCCATTTTCAAATTACATCTGCAGTTTGGCAGATTCACACTTGTTTGCACTGTTAGCATCATCAATTTCGAATCCACCCTTTCATTCATAAACGCTTTCTGTCTAGTTTTTGTCAGCATGGAACCAAGTCTCCAGTCTCTTCCATTCTGGTGTGGAACTTTCTAAAATGGTGTAAACATCAAAAAATCAATATCCAAGGTCATCATATTCCTGGATGCCTAAACATAATAACAGATTCTTTGTTACAGTAAAATCAGCTTAGGCAGATGGAATGGTCTCTCCATTGCATGGTTTTCATTCAGATATGTATTTGATAGGACTGGCCATTGTTGAACCTGTTTGTGACAAGGTGGTATACCAAACTCACAACCTTCATCACACCAGCTCCTGGTCCCAAGACTGGACAGTCAATGCGCTATCCATAGACGGACAAATAGGAAGACAAATCTACCATCCAATTTCTCTAATTCCAAAGGTGATACAAAAACAAGAAAATTGGAGTGTTGCCTCATCCTTGTTACAACGTTTAGATGAGAAAAGTTGTGGATCAATGACCTCATCAATGTCACAAGGAAAATTCTATATAAAATAGAAAATTTCCCTCATCTGCTCAACAACAATGGCAGTTGTTTCGTACAGCATGTGTGGATCATATTAAACAGACCCTCACAAATAAAAAGATTCTCAACTAGATGTGGAGAGAATAAAGCAAGAAGACCCTTCACTCTAAAAAAGCAAATGGAAAATGTTTACACAAAGGTGTAAGCAAGAACACATTATGCTAATATAGGCATCTATACCTGAAATAGCTGACTTCCTCCTCTAGCTTATTGATGAGAAAAACTCAGCATCAGACACAAAGATTACTGCTCCACGATCACTGACACCTTTCGTTGTCATGGAAGAGAGGCTTTTGGACAGACCAATGATTTATCATACCTTATTATTAATGGCCAAAAATGTTGGGTCTGTGCCAAAAAAAAGGAACCTGTCATTTGCACTCATCTGGTTGAACAAACACTATTTGAATTGCTTTCATGGGCATCTTTAGCTTACCTTTCACACAAGATTTGCTTCTTTATCACACTAGTGGTGGCAGGCAGAATTATTGCAATACATGTCCTATCAGGTGACATGAATTACATGCAGTTCTGACAAAATGGATCAGTTTTACTTTTGATAGTTCCTTCTTTCATCTCCAAGAACAAGTTTCCATCCATGAGTAACAAGTACTTTGTACTGAACTCATTGTTTGCTCTGGACACTTCCACTCAGGATCCAGTATGATCCTTGAATTTGTATCTTATAAAAACCAAGTTGTTGTGTCAATGGAGATTGTATTGTCACCACTCAGACAGGACAGGATAATATCAAACTGCACAGATCAGTGCATCCTGTATTAAATTGGTTTATCTCTCTGTCAGATAAAAACTGAATCCACTTACCCAATGTTTTACCTCAGAGATCTTTAATCCCAAAGTGTTCAACTCCATATGGTGGGACCTATAGCCATGGAACAAATGTTGCCTTTCCAGGTTGTTCAACAGCTTCATCATAAGATGTGGCTTCAGGACTTAACTGGAGTTGCAGTAGGAAAATGTTCTCTTTCTGAAGCTTCTCTCTGACAGATGGAGTCTTCTCCAGTTGGGTTACTTAGAAGCTGTCTCACAAACCCAAGTGGCTGGAGATAACTCCTCTTGGATAACAGGGTGTACATTCCTTCACCTCTTATTCTCCTATAGTATTATGATGTAATGTATTCACAAAGAAACATATTTTAATAGGAAAAATCAGTTTCTGTGCTAGTATATTTAGTCATCACAGTATCCTAGTGTGCTTTGATATTCACTGCATGCTTATCAGCATTTAAGGAGAAGAAACTTATATCTGTAAGTTTGTTTCTTGATGAGATAACAACATGCAGATACTTTACAGTAATAATGCTAATGAATTTTGTGAATTAAATCTTCAGAAATAGCTCTTTAGGCAATAACTTTTTCAAATAAAGTTGCTAAAGTATTATATCTATTTCATTATGTTAACTTTGTTTTGATAGGGAAGCATTTTTAATGTCCTAGCCAGCATGGATGGATTATCCTTGTCAATTAAGAACATGTTACACATGATCTCAGCCTTTGCATATTTGATTTGCCAATCATTAAAAAAACCCAACATTCTGTTGTCCTATAAACATCGAGTATTCTACAGTCTAATATAAATTTATACACTGGCTCTTCACCATTATAGCCCCAGTAATCTGCAGTTCAACATTAGGGCTGTCATCGGGTAACCAGGTACCCAACCCTAGAGAAAAACCCGGGTATTGAAACATAAATGCGGGTACCCATAAAAAAAATCGACACACTTGCCAACCACTTCAAACAAGTGTGACAGCTATGGCTCTCATTAGAAACTAGATCTCTGCGTAATATAAATAAACAATACGTCAGACAGTCAGTTTTGATTAATAAAATTCATTGGCATTGTGCAACCGGACAAACAGTTATCCCAAAGGCATTATATACCAAGGTTAAAATATTTGTTCTACAGGTAATTAATCTCTTTGTAGATGATAACTATTGAATGTGGGTGCAAAATGATTGGACCATTTCGTGCTCTTTTATTGAAATCGAGATGGATACCTTTGATTTATGAACAAACATGTCAAAGAAATCCCACAATTTATATTATGAACAATCATCACCTAGACACCTTGAAATCTTCGTAAAGCCACAAAGTAATCTTTTGCTCATTGTTTTTCTAGTCGACTGGCTCTGCGAATTTCGAACGTTAGCCATCATACATATACCGATATTTCTATTTTTGATACTACTATGCTTTTACCGTAACTATCTTAAGAATTATTAATCCAAAATAATAACACTTATGTGACTGCATGGTCACGTGATATAACTGTGGTACGCATGCATGGGTAATTCAAATCTGTGGTCAAAAGCAGATGAATAAATGTGGTCTGTTCTGACAAGGACTTATAGTTTAAAAAATGTTAGTGTTCTAAAGCTTTTAACGTGGCTGATCACAGTGATCATTAAAAGTTTGATTATACCTACCATCTGTGTACAAAGGTCATTCTAAATAAATTTGTTAATTAACAGTGTGCGGTCAGACAATTCGCAGTTACGTCAGTGTGAACAAATCAGACCGAGTAGTACACGGTTAGCCTCTATCGCCATAAAAAAATATTAAAGAAAAGGAGATAACAATTAGTTGGTCTACAGTTGTACATGTCATTGATGTGCTAATGGGTACCCAGGTTGTTTTTTTCAAATTTGCAATGGGTACCCCGGTTGTTTTTTTCGTGATTTTTGACAGCCCTATTCGTCTTGTAAGTATAAAGACATTAGCCTAACACAATAGAAACCCCAGTATTCTGCAGTCCTATAAACTCCCTGTAATTGCAACTCCATATGTATTTACTAATATACGTCCTTTGTTTCTACCCTGTATTTTAATTACTTGTGTCTAAAATTTTAATTCTTTTTCTTTCATTTTTGCATCATTGTGTTTTATTGTGATGATGATTATTATTCAAGGGAACTGATATTTTTGTAAGAGTTTGATTATTTAGAAGTAAATATGTTTCTCTGCTTTTATAAGAGTTTTGTTGATTTGGAACGTAAATGATTCTAGGCTTTCATAAGTGTTATTTAGATAGCTGGATTTGATAAACAAATGACATAAATGATTGGCTGTGGCCAAGGTCTTTTCTTAGTATATGTGTTTACATCGTCTACTACACATTGTCAGATAATAAGATACCACGCTTTATCCATGCAAATGCAGCATATTATGAGGTCTCAGTTTAATTTGAATAGACTTAGGTCCCTGTGAAATAGTCAGTCAAACAACATCTCTCAGCTGTGTCTTAGTTGTATATTATGCCTTGAGAAGAAGGTATCATATTTATTGTGCCGAAGTGAGTAGTATAATATACCTTGAAGAAGATTGGTATATTTTTCTTGTGCCAGTTAGAGTTAATTCTTAATTATATCAATAAAGCTATAGATGTGCCTTAATAATAATAATTATAACAAGGACTTTATATAGCGCATAATCTTTAGAAGCACTAAGTGCTTTACATTTGACAACACTTAAAAAGAATAAAAAACATAATATGATTACAAGAATAAAATCAAACACCACAAAATTAGAAACCGAAAAGCATGCTGTAAATTTTTAAGGTAAGGATACCTTATTAGAATACATTATTAGGTGTTTATGATTGTTCTTGCAGTTGACAGCTACAGGAGTTCATCTTCCTTTTGAAAATTAATTTATTCCCTGGAGGACTATATATACAAGTTGTTTAGGACAAAAACATTCAGAAAAATTCATTCGAAATTGGAACAGTGCAGTACAAATTGTAATTCAACATGAACATTTGTGTAAAGACTTCATCTGATGTAGTCATCCTCCACCTTGGAAACATGAAATTATAAACATTTGTTTAAAGACTTAAACTGATGTCATCATTCTCCAGCTCCCCAAGTAGCCAAGTAGTCTAAAGCGCTGACCATTATGGATCACTGCCATCTCACCTCTGTCTGTGTGAGAAAAGCATAAATCCTGACCTACTAGCATAATGCATGACAGCAGATCTGGGTCTATTTTGTTTGCTCTGCTGACATCCTTTGTGACAGCAGATCTGGGTCTATTTTGTTTGCTCTGCTGATTGAGTCCAGACTCGGCTAATGTGGGTAAGTGAGAAAGCCTGCCAGTACCTTCTTGTGGGTTGGCGTTTCCTCCCAGGGTTTTCCAGGGTTCTTCCTTCACCATTAATACTGGCTGCTATGTATAGCCTATCTTGTGCTGAAAAATGGCGTATAACCCTACAACAACATCATTCTCCATCTTGAAAACAATTTGAGTTTCAAACAAGACTCAGTTAGAACTTAATAGGACTCGTATATATTCACAATTCTAGGATAAATGTTTTGGAGTTTTATTCACAAACCATAAGTCCTGTTTCATATTTTCACCCTTTTTGCCATGTTTTCAAAGGCAATAAAATTATCTTTGTTAAAACTTACAAAGCTGGTTGTCTCAACTATTTTCTTCTGTTACTTTGAACAAGTCGATACATAACACACTACAGAGCCCCTTGTATCCTATTGTCCCATGTATTTTTTATAAATACACTGGTCCTTGACTACAAAGCCCCCTGTATCCTACAGTCCTATATACATTTATAAATACACTGGTCCTTGACTACAAAGCCCCCAGTATCCTACAGTCCTATATACATTTATAAATACACTGGTCCTTGACTACAAAGCCCCCTGTATCCTACAGTCCTATATACATTTATAAATACACTGGTCCTTGACTACAAAGCCCCCTGTATCCTACAGTCCTATATACATTTATAAATACTCTGGTCCTTGACTACAAAGCCCCCTGTATCCTACAGTCCTATATACATTTATAAATACACTGGTCCTTGACTACAAAGCCCCCTGTATCCTACAGTCCTATATACATTTATAAATACACTGGTCCTTAGGGGCCCCGAGTGGCCGAGAGGTCTAAAGCGCTGTCCGTTACGGATCACTGCCATCTCACCTCAGTCTGCGTGGGTTTGAGTCTAGGATTCGGCAAATGTGGATATGTGAGAAAGCTTGCCAGTAGCTTCTCGTGGGTCGGTGGTTCTTTCCGGTGATTTCCTGGTTTCTTCCTCCACCATTAATACTAGCCGCCATGAATAGCCTATCGTGTGCTGAAAAATGGCGTTAAGCTCAACAACAACACTGGTCCTTGACTACAAAGCTCTCTGTATCCTGCAGTCCTATATACATTTATAGATACACTGGTCCTTGACTACAAAGCCCTCTGTATCCTACAGTCCCATATTCATTTATAAATACACTGGACCTTGACTACAAAGCCTCCTGTATCCTACAGTCCCATATACTTTTATAAATACACTGGTCCTTGACTACAAAGTCCCCTATATACTACAGTCCCATATACATTTATAAATACACTGGTCCTTGACTACCAAGTCTCCTGTATCCTACAGTCCCGTATACATTTATAAATACACTGATCCTTGACTACAAAGCTCCCTGTATCCTACAGTCCCATATACATTTATAAATACACTGGTCCTTCACTACAATGCCCCCTGTATCTTACAGTCCCATATACATTATAAATACACTGGCTCATTACTGTAAAAGCCCCCACCCAGTATCCTACATTTTCATCTTGATTTATAAATACACTGATCCTTCACTACAAAGCCCCCCACCCAGTATCCTAGTCCCATATACATGTATAAATACACTGATCCTTTACTACTAGGCCCCCCACCCATTATCCTAGTCCCATATACATTTATAAATACACTGAACCTTCACTACAAAGTCCCCCACCCAGTATCCTAGTCTCATATACATGTATAAATACACTGATCCTTCACTACAAAGCCCCCCCCCAGTATCCTAGTTCCATATACATGTATAAATACACTGATCCTTCACTACGGAGCTCCACCACCTATTATCCTAGTCCCATATACCTGTATAAATACACTGATCCTTCACTACAAAGCCCTCTACCCAGTATCCTAGTCCCATATACATGTATAAATAAACTGATCCTTCACTACAACCCCCCCACCCAGTATCTTACAGTTCCTTATACATTTGCAAATACATTGGCCTTTCACTATATCCCCCCACACACTATATCCAAAAGTAAACAAATTCATGTATTATACAGGTATTATCATGGATTTCCTGATTTAGTTATATCATTGTTACTCAGTTTTTCTTCACTCACTTTTAACTCTTAGTTGATTAGTACTTAACCATCTTTTTTGTGCAGCATTACAAATTGTGATGCAACATTGTTTGTAACATACAGTTGAATCTGAATATAAAGTCATATATAAATAGACAGATCTGCCTAAGCACAAAAATCATATTTCAGAGGTCATTAAATAATATATAAATAGACAGATCTGCCTTGACACAAAACTTCATTTTTAGTAGTCATTAATTAATAAGATCACCGTTATAAAATGTGTGCTATGAAGACAGGTTTTTTTTATGTCATGAAGTGCATTAATGGTTACCATGGAGTATTTGTCTGAACATGTGTTATAGGTCACTGTTGATCAAGTATAATATGTTTGCATTTTGTCATTTAGCCCCATGTGGAAGACACTGCACAGGTGACAGATATCAGTTATAAAGTGGATCCCAAACAATTTGTGTCTAGAGAAGACTTGAAGAAGGGAAGAGTGATAGACAAAGGTAGATTCCTATACCTCATAATTTCTTTTAAATTTTTGATTGACTGTAGGTTATATTTTGAGGAGAACCTTCATTATTGAGCAATTTAAAGTTAAACAATTGATTCGAGAATGTTGATACTGAAGATAGGGAAGATAGTTTTTATAAGGTGAGGCACTTTATGCCCAGACAGGATTTTATTGAATGATTATTTTAATTATAATTTCTTTAAATAAGTGATAATCATGTATTTAACGTAGTTCATCCTTATTATAACCATGAAGGGATCCTCCTTCACAAGCCAAACCAGGCCGTGTAAGGATGTATTCTTGAATAAATCAGATGTTCAGCACATGAGATGTACTACTGATAAATATTTATGTTATACTTTGTAGTTTCTAGCTTTCCCAATTATGACTGGAAGGGTATGGGTTCAGATCCTGTCAAGGTCTGTTTCTATGGTGTATCTCTGGGCTGTTGTGCTCAGCGGCTGGATTCATGATCAAAATATGTCACTTAATTCTATTATAAACTTTAGCTAGCAAATAAATTTGAGCATAAAATTAAAGACAATTGCATTCTCTGAGTGAATAATGGTTGTGTTTCATCTCATGAATGAAGAATCAGGTATTTACTTGATGCAAGCAAATATCTTTGTTACTTCTTTAACCATTAGACTTTGACTAATTTATTCCATATCTATTGAGTTTCATTTTTTTTTATCAAAAATGACATTTTTACCATTTCACTTGTGATAATGACAGAAGTTTTAAAACATCAGTTGGAAATTTGAAACAAACTTGTGATATCGACAGAAGTTTTACATCAGGTGAAAATCAGCTTGTGATAATGATAAATCAGGGAATGATAAAAATGGGAAAATGATGAAATGTAGCTTGTTCACTACATGTATTTGTAAATGAAAATATATGAAGCAGACCATTTCTTAAGATTGTCTTATTAATTGTAAATCATGAAGAATGTCTCATTATATAAGTGAAGGAGATCTTGCTAATAATGACTATAATAAAATCTGATTTGTCTATGCAAATGGATGGATGAGTATGACACACCACACACTCATCCTTTTCAGCAATATAGCTTCACTTTATGCTTTAAATACTGTAATCATGTAATATTTTGAGAAACTGAATTTGACTTGTATTTCAAGCATACTTGTTTATCAGAGTACTCCTTGAACTGTTGCACAAGTATAATGGGCACCTGATTGTCACCTGGTAACATAAACAAAGTAATAGATATGTCAAATGGCAACATGAACAAAGTAATAGATGTGTCAAATGGAAATATGGACAATATAACAGACCTGTTTACCCGACCGTATTTGACCGTATTTGTATGGAATAAAGCCCATCCGTACGGTCATACGGTCATTGAACTGAAAATACGATTTGAGGTTGCATTTATTTATTACTTTTATAAAATTAATTTTTTTTAACCGTTTCTTTTTCCATTTCGTTTCGTTGTATCGTCTCTTCGGTCCGCATCCGCGTCCACATTTTGTGCCACGTCACTTATTTTGACATTCTCAACATCCGGTTGTTTAAACTAAGGAAAATGCCGCCGACAAGAAAGTTTCAGCATGAAACTAATGATGAAAATGGAAAGTCTAACACAGAAAGCAGCATGTTCTACCAGTTTATTCTACTCTGTGGCTATGCCTTAAACCATCGTCAAAAGGAGAACATTTTGTGCATTGCACTGTTTGCAACTTAGACTTTTCCTGTGCACATGGTGGAAGGAATGACTGTTCATGGCATGTGGAATCGGAAAATCATACAAAATTGAAATCATTAGTGAATAGAAATAGAAACATTTTGTCAATGATGAAAGGAAAGGAAGTCAGTGATCAAAACATACTTCAAAAACAAATAACACGTGCTGAGGCGATTCTATGTGAGTTGATCGCAAATATGAATTTATCATTGAGTACAGCTGACAAGTTAACGGAAGCAATACTAGTTTTTATCAGATAAATAAGATTGCCTTCACCTATCTAGATAAACTTATTATTTTCTAAGTGGATGGGTGGTAACAATGTCTGTCATAATGTTTTATATCAAGTCGTCCTTAACCATGTAAAATAGAGAATTGGCTTTAATTAAAATGTTATGGATATATGTGAAGCTGAGAAAACAGAATTTCTAGAGAAAGTAACGGAGGAAAACAACAATAAATTTGGTTATGTTGTGGTATTTTTTTGTGGTTTTTATCAGAATTTCTAGAGAAAGTAACGGAGGTAAACAACAATAAATTTGGTTATGTTGTGGTATTTTTTTTGTGGTTTTTATCACTATAATATGAACAGGATGTTTAAGTCAGTGGTGTTCAATTTCTGCATATTTGTGCCTTGAAACACAGAATTAACTGAATACCAGCGTCTTTGCAAACTAAGAGTTATTTACACAATATTGTATAGTCATTATGTCGTGTAATACTACATAATGATAATTATAGTATATTGATAGTATCTACTATTTGTGTGCTGAAAATACTGACTGCAGTCTGAAAATACTGACAGGCATTGCTTAAAATACTGACAGGAAAGTTTATGGGTAAACAGGTCTGATATAATAGATTATGGCAAATCGCAAGATGAACAAAGCAATAGATGTCAAATGGTAACATGAGCAAAGTAATAGATATGGCAAATGGCAACCTGAACAAAGTAATAGATATGTCAGATGGCAACCTGAACAAAGTAATAGATATGTGAGATGGCAACCTGAACAAAGTAATAGATATGTCAGATGGCAACCTGAACAAAGTAATAGATATGTCAGATGATAACATGAACAACAAAGTAATAGATATGTCAAATAACAACATGAACAAAGTAACAGATATGTCAAGCCACAACATGAACAAAGTAATAGATACTTTTCTCTGTCCCTGTCAATTCATAGGAAAGATGAACATTTCAAATATGAAAATGGTGGAGATATTGGTAAATATTGTTCAGCACATTATCAGTCCTTGTCAGCTGAAATAAGTAATGGCATGGCTGAGCTAGTCACTGTCACATATTGTTTGACAGTATAGAATCAAGTCTTCACTTGTATCATGATAACATCAAGACAGGATAACAATCAATAGATATTGGAAGCTAAAATAAGAAAGGAGACAGAAGAGCTAGAGAAACCAAAAATGGAATTGTTTTATTTACAGCATTCTTGGCTCAGTAATTGAGGATGTGGATACTGCAGACAAAAAAAGTCAAACATTTCTTCAAAGAATCACTGAAAATCCAAGATGGAGTCACTAACAACATGCTTTGCCATACATTTGTTTAGCTAAATTGAGGTCCTGATTTGAACTCAAAACCAATAATTATTTTCAGGTTCCTCAGAGTAAAAGATTGGTTTTAAAACAGGCAACAAAATTACCCCTAAAGTCAGGATTTAGCTTAGTGCCACTCATAACACCATAAGAAACTAAACTCAGGAGAAAATTCCTGTATCAGCTTTATCTCATGCAAAGCAGAGTACAAGGGGAGGATGCTTACTTATAAGAAGGAAGTGTGTTTTGTTTTCCTTGTGAGAAAAAAACAAGTATCATCAGTGAATTCCAAAAACAATGACTTCACTTTGACACATTTGTTTAGTAACTCTATTTTTAAGCCAAAGAAGTATGCATCAACTTTGAGTGACATTCATTTACTGATCAGTTTGTGTATTTATGGTTGTTTTTTTTTTTAAAACTGATAATACACCCACACATGTGTGGAGTGCATGTGTGGAGAGTCTATATCAGTCTCTACCATGTACTATATTACTATGCACACATCTTTTTCTTCTGATGTAATGCTTGAGATTTGAACAAGGATCAATATTGCTGAGTCTAGATAGCTACTTTTGAGGTTTATTACTAGTTGAAGTGGACATGAAACTTAACTCAAGTGATCTTTTGCAGTGAGACTAAGAAACCTTCAATATTTAAAAGTTGTTTTATAATTTAATTTTTAGGTCTAGTTGTGCTTTGCAGGGTTACAAGTTGACTGTGGGCAGTAGTTTTAATCAATGCAACTTTATGCCTTTGCATTAATAGAGTAAATATATAGTTTTTTAATTTTTATTGTCATGTATTAATCTTTTTTGGAGCTGGAAAAGACAGCATAGGATGTATTATGGGCATGTTATGACTGAATAATAGCTAACATTTATTATATTATCATGATGACTCTTTTAAGAAATTAGAGTATAATGACAAGATAATGTTTTTGGACTCACTTAGAACCACTGGCAACAGGATTAATTTAAAATAATGGATTTGGTATGAAAATTATATCCCTCTATTAGCCTGGTTTGTGAATTATGAGGCATGTGATGAGATAGCAACTGTGGAAATGAAAATTGTATCAATGCCATCATCAAAGCTGTGATTCCTCATTACAATGTTTTTAAGGCAAATAACTTTCACATTAGCAAATTTATTTCACTGAAAATTGAAATCAGTGTTTTATTTTGTATCTAGATTTGCTAGAATTCTTGAATGCATTATCAATACATCATTTTTAGGTGAGGCACAGTATGACTTGATTCAAAACTGTTGTAAAAAATGTCAAATGTTTCAGACTTTTCCCATAAATGAAAAATAGTAATTTCAAAAATAAAAGCAGAACAGACAATTCTAGATTTTGGGGGCTCAAAGCTACATTATATTTTCTTCATTTAAACCAGAGAACATTTTAACCATCTTGCATAACATGATGCAACTACACACACTAGGCACTTCCATTGCTAATAAGTTTGTGTTAAGTACAGTTGATCAACATTTCAAAAGGGCCCATTTATAAATGTTAAAGGAGTTTTGTCCATAGTACTATAAAAGCATTTTCCTTGCCTTTCAGAAATGAAGAATTTCTCTGTGTTTAAAAATTATGAACCAGGAGAAGCAACCAGTCGTCTGTATATAAAGAACTTAAACAAGAAGACGACAGAACAGGTAAGGTATTGAGGAAAAGATCATTAGAAAGGATTTTTGTTATGTCTGAGTTATGTCCCTTTGAGCATTACACTCTAGTTTCCAACCAGTCATCTGCGCACTGCACATGTGGAACATCAAAGATAAGGCAACAGAACATGTAAGATAGGAAAATTTTTCTGTCTGGAACAAACTTAGTTTTTATATAAAACTTTTAATATTTTGCCCAGGTGGCAAGGAGCTTTGAAGATCAGACTACTTACCAGAGTACTGTATGTACTTGTTTCAAAGATGAGTCCAACTGCATCAATGCACAGACCCAGATTTGCCATCACATAATGTGTTAGCAGATGTGTGCCTGTGTAGTTTCTTTGGTGTAATCAGTAGAACAAGCAAGATTGACCCACCAGGTGCATTATTATATGGCAGATCTGGATCTTTGTTGCTTGCAGTTTGACTTGACTTATTAGCAAGTATGTTTGGGTTGGAGGGTGTTGGAACAAAGGGTTGAATTTCATTAGAGAGTTACATCCCTTTGAGCATTATGTTCAATGCAGCCTCAAACACAATACATCCTAGTATCTATATATCACTTATGCCAATAAGGCACTAATTAGGTGACAGGTTGTTCACATAACTGAGTAATATCTCTCATTTAAGTTCAAGGGCATGTGAGGAAAGATGTTTAAGTATAAGGATATGTAAAGAAAGATGTCCATTGATATTGGAACCACTAATGGTAATATGAAAAAATTGTAAAAAAGCACATGTATGCAAAGATTATAATGGTAGAAAGAATGCCAAAATGATTGTCACTCTAATATTTTTTGTGATTTTTCAGTTTTTATTTGTGTATTTTGCATAAAAACTTTTATTACTGGAATGTGTTGTTTGGGTTAATGTGACTATAATTTGTATAGATGTAGCACATTAAAAAGTACACAGTGTTTTGGCTTCTTGTAACATACAGACATAGTGACTGAAGAGTTTGAATATATTTCAGTTATTCTACAAGAGTTTGGATTGTGTCCGAAAAAGTCAGTTTTTATCAAGTGATAAATAGATTATCACATGACTATGGTGTTATTTATGTTGATATACCTATATCATAATATACCTATATTACAATTTATATACATATTGCATGTGTAATAAACATCTGATGTCATTGCAGATGAATTCATAACATCATACTAAATAAATGAATAGCAACCTCAGCACCCAATTATATTTCAATGTTATTTCACTACATTAATCTATAGCAACAAATCGTGTCAAGTATGCATTACCAAGTGGCATCTCCTTTCCAGTGTTCAGAGCACAAATAAGTTTGATCAGCCACTCATATATGCACAAAAATACCAAACCAGTTATGGTCATGGTTATCTTTAAACTCCAAAAGAGAATAAATGAGAGTGATGTAAAAAATGAGAAGCATCGATTCTGAGCGAAGAGCATACTGTTAGATCTGTTAGGGTACTCGCCAATTTATATAAAAATTGACTTGGCTAAAGTGTAATGGCGTAATTCTCTCCATCATTTTGAGTTGATTTCATCATTGTAAAGATGGTCATATGCCCATGGGAGATAATCCATGTGCTAATAGACTATTGTATGTGATCATTGAGAGAGGAAGTGGCTGCTTCAAAGAGGGTAACTGATTTAGATATTCTGTATTCAGTTGAATGTATTTCTATTATCTCAGACTTAAATTCATCAGCTGTTTGAAATATATTCAGAAGTCATTTGAAGCACTGAAAGATTTGTTTAAGATGGATCCCTCATTTGTAGCTGGCTATTCAAACAAGAATCAGATTATATTACTAAGTAGCTAGTTGCCAGAAAAGGACTATAGATGTCTGCATAATATTGTCACAGGTGATGAAACATGGATTTATGTTGTGGGGTTTGTTTCAGTCTAATTGAAAAGAAAATAATGTTTGGATTGAAGAAAACTAGCAGAGATGGCAAATCACTCCACATAGCCAGACTGTCAAGGGGTTTTACACACATTATTTTTTGATAGAAGAAAACTTGATCATCCAGTTACCTGTGTCTGAGTCTGCCAGTGTCAGTGAGCACTGTTATGCTTCTAAAGTGATACTAAATGTTATGGAACAATACTGAACAACCCACCTCTTCACCTGTACCCAAGGTATCCATTTCTTTGATGACAATACACTGACACATAAATCTGCCATCTTCAAGGAGTAAATCTATCAATCATTGACACATCCTCTTCATGACCCACATTTAGCTTCCACACATAATAAAGGGATCATAATAAAGACCTTGACACATTCTTTACATGGCCCTGATTTAGACACAACACATAATAAAGGGATCATAATAAAGACCTTGACACATTCTTTACATGGCCCTGATTTAGACATAACACATAATAAAGGGATCCCAATATAGACCTTGACACATTCTTTACATGGCCCTGATTTAGACACAACACATAATAAAGGGATCATAATAAAGACCTTGACACATTCTTTACATGGCCCTGATTTAGATACAACACATAATAAAGGAATCATAATATAGACCTTGACACATTCTTTACATGGCCCTGATTTAGACACAACACATAATAAAGGGGTCATAATATAGACCTTGACATATTCTTTACATGGCCCTGATTTAGACACAACACATAATAAAGGGATCATAATAAAGACCTTGACACATTCATTACATGGCCCTGATTTAGACACAACACATAATAAAGGAATCATAATATAGACCTTGACACATTCTTTACATGGCCCTGATTTAGACACAACACATAATAAAGGGATCATAATATAGACCTTGACATATTCTTTACATGGCCCTGATTTAGACACAAAACATAATAAAGGAATCATTATATAGACCTTGACACATTCTTTACATGGCCCTGATTTAGGCACAACACATAATAAAGGGATCATAATAAAGACCTTGACACATTCTTTACATGGCCCTGATTTAGACACAACACATAATAAAGGGATCATTATATAGACCTTGACACATTCTTTACATGGCCCTGATTTAGACACAACACATAATAAAGGGATCATAATAAAGACCTTGACACATTCTTTACATGGCCCTGATTTAGGCACAACACATAATAAAGGGATCATAATAAAGACCTTGACACATTCTTTACATGGCCCTGATTTAGACACAACACAAAAAGGGATCATAATAAAAACCTTGACACATTCTTTACATGGCCCTGATTTAGACACAACACATAATAAAGGGATCATAATATAGACCTTCTCACATTCTTTACATGGCCCTGATTTAGACACAACACACAATAAAGGGATCATAATATAGACTTGAATGCATCTTTTACATGGCCCTGATTTAGACACAACACATAATAAAGGGATCATGATAAAGACCTTGACACATTCTTTACATGGCCCTGATTTAGACACAACACATAATAAAGGGATCATAATAAAGACCTTGACACATTCTTTACATGGCCCTGATTTATACACAACACATAATAAAGGGATCATAATATAGACCTTGACACATTCTTTACATGGCCCTGATTTAGACACAACACATAATAAAGGGATCATAATATAGACCTTGACATATTCTTTACATGGCCCTGATTTAGATACAACACATAATAAAGGGATTATAATAAAGACCTTGACACATTCTTTACATGGCCCTGATTTAGACACAACACATAATAAAGGGATCATAATATAGACCTTGACACATTCTTTACATGGCCCTGATTTAGAGACAACACATATTAAAGGGATCATAATAAAGACCTTGACACATTCTTTACATGGCCCCGATTTAGACACAACACATAATAAAGGAATCATAATATAGACCTTGACACATTCTTTACATGGCCCTGATTTAGACACAACACATAATAAAGGGATTATGATAAAGACCTTGACACATTCTTTACATGGCCCTGATTTAGACACAACACACAATAAAGGGATCATAATATAGACTTGAATGCATCTTTTACATGACCCTGATTTAGACACAACACATAATAAAGGGATCATAATATAGACTTGAATGCATCTTTTACATGGCCCTGATTTAGACAACACATAATAAAGGGATCATAATATAGACTTGGATGCATCTTTTACATGGATCTGATTTAGACACAACACATAATAAAGGGATCATAATATAGACTTGAATGCATCTTTTACATGGCCTTGATTTAGACACAACACATAATAAAGGGATCATAATATAGACCTTGACACATTCTTTGCATGGCCCTGATTTAAACACAACACATAATAAAGGGATCATAATATAGACTTGAATGCATCTTTTACATGGCTCTGATTTAGACACAATACAATAAAGGGATGATAATATAGACATTGACACATTCTTTACATGGCCCTGATTTAGACACAACACATAATAAAGGGATCATAATATAGACCTTGACACATTCTTTGCATGGCCCTGATTTAGACACAACACATAATAAAGGGATCATAATATAGACCTTGACATATTCTTTACATGGCCCTGATTTATACACAACACATAATAAAGGGATCATAATATAGACCTTGACATATTCTTTACATGGCCCTGATTTAGACACAACACATAATAAAGGGATCATTATATAGACCTTGACACATTCTTTACATGGCCCTGATTTAGGCACAACACATAATAAAGGGATCATAATAAAGACCTTGACACATTCTTTACATGGCCCTGATTTAGATAAAACACAAAAAGGATCATAATAAAGACCTTGACACATTCTTTACATGGCCCTGATTTAGACACAACACATAATAAAGGGATCATAATATAGACCTTCTCACATTCTTTGCATGGCCCTGATTTAGACACAACACACAATAAAGGGATCATGATATTAACTTTGACATATTCTTTACATGGCCCTGATTTAGACACAAGACATAATAAAGGGATCATTATATAGACCTTGACACATTCTTTACATGGCCCTGATTTAGACACAACACATAATAAAGGGATCATAATAAAGACCTTGACACATTCTTTACATGGCCCTTATTTAGACACAACACAAAAAGGATCATAATAAAGACCTTGACACATTCTTTACATGGCCCTGATTTAGACACAACACATAATAAAGGGATCATTATATAGACCTTGACACATTCTTTACATGGCCCTGATTTAGACACAACACATAATAAAGGGATCATGATAAAGACCTTGACACATTCTTTACATGGCCCTGATTTAGACACAACACATAATTAAGGGATCATAATATAGACCTTGACACATTCTTTACATGGCCCTGATTTAGACACAATACATAATAAAGGATCATAATATAGACCTTGACATATTCTTTACATGGCCCTGATTTAGACACAACACATAATAAAGGAATCATAATATAGACCTTGACACATTCTTTACATGGCCATGATTTAGACACAATACATAATAAAGGGATCATAATATAGACCTTGACATATTCTTTACATGGCCCTGATTTAGACACAATACATAATAAAGGGATCATAATATAGACCTTGATATATTCTTTACATGGCCCTGATTTAGACACAGCACATAATAAAGGGATCATAATATAGACCTTGACACATTCTTTACATGGCCCTGATTTAGAGATGACACATATTAAAGGGATCATAATAAAGACCTTGACACATTCTTTACATGGCCCTGATTTAGACACAACACATAATAAAGGAATCATAATATAGACCTTGACACATTCTTTACATGGCCCTGATTTAGACACAACACATAATAAAGGGATCATAATAAAGACCTTGACACATTCTTTACATGGCCCTGATTTAGACATAACACACAATAAAGGGATCATAACAAAGACCTTGACACATTCTTTACATAGCCCTGATTTAGACACAACACACAATAAAGGGATCATAATATAGACTTGAATGCATCTTTTACATGGCCCTGATTTAGACACAACACATAATAAAGGGATCATAATATAGACTTGGATGCATCTTTTACATGGCCTTGATTTAGACACAACACATAATAAAGGGATCATAACATAGACCTTGACACATTCTTTGCATGGCCCTGATTTAGACACAATACATAATAAAGGGATCATAATATAGACTTGAATGCATCTTTTACATGGCCCTGATTTAGACACAATACAATAAAGGGATCATAATATAGACCTTGACACATTCTTTACATGGCCCTGATTTAGACACAACACATAATAAAGGGATCATAATATAGACCTTGACACATTCTTTGCATGGCCCTGATTTAGACACAACACATAATAAAGGGATCATAATATAGACTTGAATGCATCTTTTACATGGCCCTGATTTAGACACAATACAATAAAGGGATCATAATATAGACCTTGACACATTCTTTACATGGCCCTGATTTAGACACAACACATAATAAAGGGATCATAATATAGACCTTGACACATTCTTTGCATGGCCCTGATTTAGACACAACACATAATAAAGGGATCATAATATAGACTTGGATGCATCTTTTACATGGATCTGATTTAGGCACAACACATAATAAAGGGATCATAATATAGACTTGAATGCATCTTTTACATGGCCTTGATTTAGACACAACACATAATAAAGGGATCATAATATAGACCTTGACACATTCTTTACATGGCCCTGATTTAGACACAACACATAATAAAGGGATCATAATATAGACTTTGACACATTCTTTGCATGGCCCTGATTTAGACACAACACATAATAAAGGGATCATAATATAGACTTGAATGCATCTTTTACATGGCCCTGATTTAGACACAACACATAATAAAGGGATCATAATATAGACTTGGATGCATCTTTTACATGGATCTGATTTAGACACAACACATAATAAAGGGATCATAATATAGACTTGAATGCATCTTTTACATGGCCTTGATTTAGACATAACACATCAAAAAGAGAATGTAATATAGCCTTAATAATTGGATAATCAAAAAGAAATTATATTAAGGTTTGCATAGGGCATTTTAAATGGATACACTTTTCACTTAATATAGAACATTGATGTTTGGTATAATAAATATGCCTTTAATATGGATAAAGATATATCTATTTTCATTGCTCCAGTTTTCATATGAAACACAACCTGTGCACATTCAGGCCTTTATATTACTTGAATTTTTTTATTTATTTATTTATTTATTTATTTATTTATTTATTTATTTTATCTTATACTTTATTTGAACAAAGATAACTGGCAGTTAAAACTGTATTAATTCAATAAGAGGAGCATGACACAAAATATGATTGACATTCCAATAAACATCAAAAGGGTTTATTAATAAAGACCTTTATCTTATTAAATATAATAAATAAGATAGACTGTCATTGCATACACACACACACACACACATAATCATTTTACCAGGAAAATATTGACTACACCTTTAAATCTGGAGTATTTTCACCAGTTCAGTTTTGTTATGATGCTGACATGTATATATTGTATGGTATTAATAACAATACTATCACTGTTATGGGAGGTTTGTTTTCTATACCAACAGAAAGTTATAGGCTATATACAGCATTTGTTCATATCATCCCTTTCATTATGTACAGCTAGTTCCATTGATCGATTGTGTCATTATATACCTAAGTGTGAAATATAGAGACTTACTGGTGAAGTAATTGTCCTATAGTTTTTCCTTTCTATATTTCTACATGTGAAATATATCATATTTTCACACGGCATTTTTCCTATCTTGCCATGCGACACTTGATGTTTGTGCCATCAAAAGTTGTACTTGCATGAATGAAAACAAGTATTTATTGAGCTGGAACAAATAAATATAAACTGCCTTACATTTCAGATATGGAAATTAATCTGATAAAAAAAAATTGGACCAGACACCATTTTTCAAAACATCAATTGCAATTTTAAGTCTTTGAAATGCTGATAACCTATTTACCATTGTGATTTAAAATCAAATACTTCTTTAAAATTTTTTATAAATGTTTGGGCCAAGAAGATGCCTTATGGTACCTACCCTTGATGCGAAATGTATTCAAATTTAAGATTGTGTTTATTTTATGATCCCAGATCTTTTGTGAGTGCTATTGTGGAAGAAATTACTGAAATTATTTTTTATCGTTTTGCAAGCCTTGACTTAGAATACAGTGCTAGAGTTTGAAGGTTGCCTGCCAAGAAAAAAATACCTAAATATAGCTCATTTCATTGTCTTCAGCATTTATGCATGTCTTTCAGGATCTGGTGAATGTGTTTGGTTCTTATGTGGATTGGAACAAGGAAACTGACACAATGATGTAAGTCAGCCATAATGGTAATGTCATATGTACTTGTTTAAAAGATGTCCAGCAACAAACTGTATAGACCCTGATCTGAATTTGCATAATGCACCAGCAGATATGGATTTTGTGCAGATTGATAGGAGTAATCAGTAGAACAAACACTTGTTTGCAGCTTGACTTATAAATAAATAGATACATTATCTCAACATATTTAATTGTTTCCATCATTACATAGGTGACAGGAATCTTTTAACTTAAAAAATTGGTTTAATATTTCAAAACAGTTTTTCAAATGTTGTAAAGACTTAATTCATATGAAAAATAAAAAAGTATATGATAATATACAAAATATTATGGTAAAATTACCATTAGTTTATACATATACGTGTACATACAAAAGTTGGTATCTTAAGTCTACATACCAGGTCATCTCATTGTATCAGTAATATCAATTCCATCAAAAATGGGCACAAACATGCAACAGTTTCTTAAAGATTGTGCTAGATTTTGTCAAATATAAATACCTAACTTCTCACTAATACACTAACTTAGGAGAAATTGTATTTTCCAAAAATATTCATATTTGTTGGACATGTCCAAAAGGTCTGACTTTAGTCTTTGCTGACAACAATTTTATCAAACATTTGGAGATTTTAAAAAGAGAAATGTATTCAGCTTGAAAAATACTTAAGATGTATTCATAAAAGAGGTCAAGGAGATTGGCTTCAAGTTTTTAAGATGATACTTAAACAGATGTGGACAACTCCAATCAAGTTTGGGAGTAAATTATTTGATTGGATGGATAAAGAGAAAGAGTAATTTAAACAAACAATTGGGGGTCTTCTCGTAAGGACAGGGAAAATTATTAATTGGAATGTTTATTTATTCCAGAGTAAAAACTGGGAGTACTATGTTTATTATAATAGCAAATCATACAGCCCTACAACTTAAGCGGTTGAGTTCCAGTCAATGCTCAACAGTACTGCTATAAACATGTAAGTTTAGCATTAACATGACCACTGGGTTGTCAATATGAGAGTAGTTTGGAACTGCTGTCTGCACTTTGAACTTTGAAATGGAAAGGATTAAGATGGGCAAAGGAAGGAGGGAGAAGGGGTCGAGGGATGAGACAGTAACTAAAAGTGTTACTATAACAATACAAAACATTTAGCCACTTTTTAAATGAAACTCTTTATTTTGTCAGTAAAGCTTTGTAGTACTTCTGTAATTTAAATTGCACATGATTGTGTCAACACATCATTGGCCATCTTGCTTTTCAGTATTTGTGTGAAATATTCAGTAAAGTTTTTGTATAACAAACCTTTTGGAAACTGCCAAATTGGTTCATTATATTCAATGAAGTTTTCACATCATAAAATAGGTAAAGTCAAAATGAGCACAGATGACTGGCTTATTATGACATGACTGATTGAAAATACATGGGACATTATGGAGGTAATTATTTTGCTTTTGGTAGCATTACCTGCTGATAATTTTTTTTACAGCATTTCAGTATTAGTGTATTTTGTAGGTTTGACATACGGCTGATGAAAGAAGGAAGAATGAAGGGTCAGGCCTTTATTACACTGCCCAGTGAAGATGCAGCTAGGAAAGCTCTTAGAGACACAAATTGTTTTGTCCTCAATAGCAAGCCTATGGTGGTTGTATCCTTTCACATTGTAATTAATTAATACAGCATGTCAATCAGATTTATACGTGTGTATATATATATATATATATATATATATATATATATATATATATATATATATATATATATATATATATATATATATATATATATATATATACATACACATACATACCCACAGTCATGTGATTCTTTATTAGCACCACTATCTACTTGTATATCCCTAAAGTCTTGTGATTCTTAGCACCTTCTTATTTATACCTAAAGCTTGGGATTTGTTGCTTAGCACTTGTATCCACTTGTATATCTCCAACGTCATGTGATTCTTTATTAGCATCTTTATCTACTTATAAATGTTACTGTCAGGTGATTGATTTTTAGCCATTTGCATATCCCTAAAGTCAGGCAATTCTTTACATAATACCTCTAACTACTCATATATCTCCAAAGTCAGATGATTTTTTTCACTATATGTCATGCATGTTCTTAATTTTTGCACATTTACTTCTTAGTGAAATTTTTTTACATTAGTGTTTTACAAAATTTATTTTCTACTATTAGAAAACATCCATTTTCTGTATGCTGTAATGAAAGGATGATGTGATGACTCCATCTCTCTATATATGTCTATCCATCCATCCATCTGTCTATATATGTGTATCCATCCATCCATCCATTGTATGTGTCTATCCATCCATCCATCTGTCTATGTGTGTCTATCCATCCTTCCATCTGTCTATATGTGTCTATCCATCCTTCCATCTGTCTATATGTCTATCCATCCATCGATCCATCTGTATATGTGTCTATCCATCCATCTATATATGTATCCATCCATCCATCTGTCTATATGTGTTATGTGTCCATCCATCCATCTGTCGGGGGCCCTTAGTGGCCGAGTGGTCAAAAGCGCTGTCCGTTACGGATTACTGCCATCTCACCTCTGTCTGCATGGGTTCAAGTCTAGGATTCAGCGAATGTGGATATGTGAGAAAGCTTGCCAGCAGCTTCTTGTGGGTCAATGGTTCTTTCCAGTTATATCCCGGTTTCTTCCTCCACCAATAAAACTGGCCGCCATGAATAGCCTATCATGTGCTGAAAAATGGTGTTAAGTCCAACAACAACCATCCATCTGTCTATATAAGTGTCTATCCATCCATCCATTTGTCTATATGTGTCCATCCATCCATTTGTCTATATATGTGTCTATCCATCCATCCAGCTGTCTATATATGTGTCCATCCATTCATCCATCTGTCTATATGTGTCTATCCATCCATCCATCTGTCTATATAAGTGTCCATCCATCCACCTGTCTATATAAATGTCTATCCATCCATCCATCCATCTGTCTATATATGTGTTCATCCATCCATCAGTCTATATATGTGTCCATCCATCCATCTGTCTATATATTTGTCCATCCATCCATCCATCCATCTGTCTATATATGTGTTCATCCATCCATCAGTCTATATGTGTCCATCCATCCATCTGTCTATATATGTGTCCATCCATCCATCCATCCATCTGTCTATATATGTGTCTATCCATCCATCCATCTGTCTATACATGTGTCCATCCATCCATCAGTCCATAACAACATTGCTTCTTTAACTTTTTGGTGAAAATTTCACTAAACATGGCACATAGGTTGCCCATGTGGAGACAGTCTTGAAAATGGGAATGTTTCCACCCACCTTGGGAATGTTTCCACCCACCTCTAGTGTCCCTGAGAAAGAAACAAAATCTTCAGATGTACAACACAAGTTGACAGAATATATTTTAACCAAATTTCATATGTGTGTTTGTAAGAGGAGAACAAATAACATGTATGTACAGACCTCAAGTCACATCAGGGTATGGTGGGATTGAAGATGTAATCTATTTCATGGGAATTCGGAAGGTGAGTTAGATATAAAAATTTCTGCTGGTAGTGGGGTTAACAGTGATAATTGTGTCAGAGTTAAGATTCTGTATGAATATTTTTTAAAAGTTTGAAAGTCATATATCTCCTAGACTGTTTATAGCATTTAATGGAGACTTAATAATACAGTATCCAAAGCTTGAAGCCAGATATCTTAAGCTTTATGAATGAAATGATTCACCAGTGCCATGTATTGATACATGTCTCTATTACAAAACCTACAATATCATGCATATCAAAACAAATTTAAAAAATAAAGAGTTAAATGGCTAATAATTATAATTGCTATAGATTAAAATTAACTTCTATAAGGTAAATATCCTATCGCTTTTCCACATTGTGTATCATAACAAAAAAAAATCATTGATTTGTTTCATCCCTACTTTCGTTTCAAATCTTGCCTGCTTATACAGGAAGCTGTGTCATCCTAATTGTATTTATGTGTTAGACATGGCATAATGTGAAGCTCAATGTATAAACAAATATTAATTCCACAGTGCTTGAAAGATGGTAGGCACATGTTTCTGCCTTATATTCCCACTCTTATTTAAGAGTATGCCATTGCACACCTGCCTTTAATTGAAAGAAAGTTGTGCCTGTTTCTTGTGTAATGTACTGTTTGTATCCTTAACTGGTATCCAGCAATTTGCACGATCAGCAAAAGCCAAAGATCCAGTGGAAAAGAAAACATAGACAACCGTCACCAAGGAAACCAGTTTCAAAGGAAATTAAAGATAACAATGACCATGAAGGAAAGTCCTTATGGCTTTTGGTTTGAAGTACCATCAGCCATGTTTGCTGTCCAAGTTATTTTACACTCTTATGTCTAAGAGAAAAAAGTTCTGTGTTCTGTCCAAGGTGTTTCTAATCTAGGTCAAAGAGATAACAGTTCTTTTGTATCTGCCATAGAAGGAGTTTTAAACTTAGGACCAAGAGAAAACAATTCTGCTGAAGTGGAAGAATATGTATCAAATAGACATTTAATTTATAGGAGTAAAAGATAAAGACAATAAATTTGTTATTTTGACAATAATGATAGCAAATTGAACCAATATGTAATTTTGTAGTAATCTTATTGAAACAAAAACTCTGGAACATACAAAACAGATGGTAAGTTGAATGCATATAATGTGCAGAACTGGATCATGTTTCAAGAAAAGACAATGTTCTAAATATTTGGGACATTGCATTTACCACAGATTGTACTCTATAAGAAATAAGTTATACAGATTTTCTGCATTGCAATTACCACAGATTGAACTACATAACAGATATGTTACACATATTTTCTCTATTGCAATTTACACATAACATTTAAGTTATGCAGATGTTCTGAAATGTAGCTTTTGTTCAGAAGCAAAGCTTTTATGAATCCTAGGAATATATTTTCAGTGCAGTTTAATACAACAGTTACCAGTTGTGAATGTTGATGTTATTGCTAACAATGTGATCTTTCAGCTTTCATTAACAAGACTAATAGAACCCACTTATGCATCGAGACTGGGAAATTTCACTGAATGGTTTACATTAAATGTTCACCTGGGTTCTAACAGACAATATGTATGGTGCTATGCATGTATTGTGGAGTCCATGCAAAATACCCTGTGGTTTATCAACAGATAACCAAACATTATCCTATAGAAATACTTTAGTCAAACATTCATGTTAATTTCATCAATTTCAGCTTTGTATTCACTGTGATGTTAAAATCTTGTGTATATATGATTCTCGTGTAAAAAAAAAGTCTCTAGCTTGGTGATTATTTGTAAATATCATGCTATCTTTATAGTTTTAACTTTATCAAATAAATTTTATCATAATGATTTCTTGTGCACTTGCATCTCCATATAAAAACATTTGTATCATATCCATCTATTTTATGAGTGAAAAATGAATAAATAAGCATGTTGTTCATTGTCCAGCTTTCATTCCATTACCACAAGTTAGTTATTCGCTACTCTTCCCATACTACAATGTATAGCACAGTGATCGTGGATCCACATATTGATGTGTTATAGACAAACAAATCAACTGAAGAAAATGATGAATCTCACCCATAATGGGGGAAGGGAGATAGAAGTGGGTCAAAACTATGTGCTTCATTGGCACAGTTACCATCTTAAATCAGTGCATATTAAATTAGAATTTAGTGCAAACAGAGACTGCATCAGTACTTCATTTAGAGAACAATTCATCAGTATAGATGCAGGTCTATTATACAGCATGAGTAGTTCAATATCAACACATTTACACACAAACTGCTCTCATAGCATCATAAAAGTGAATCCATAATAATTCCATCAAAAAATTGCACACAGAAACATACATTTTAGTAATTTTGCAGTTGATAATTATGTTTCTGAATTCAGTGCAAGACTGGTAGAGATGGAGCTAGGCAATGCTTGATAGGTCCATTTGAATGCTAATATTTAATTTCTTTCTATTTCATTCAGACAAACATGTGAAATGCTATTGTTTTTTGCCAGCAACATTCATATTTGCTGGACATGCCCAAAGATTCTGATTTCTGACCAACAATAAAATGCATAACTTTGGAGTTTATAAAAGGTAACTTGTATTCAGCTTTGAAAAGTACATGTATTTGAACTGAAAAATAGTACCCGAGGTCATATGCATTAACCTCAATATTCTTGCATGAGAATTCTACAGGACTCTATATATGTCAACTGCCTGAATCCAGTTGGGATTAAATCAATGAATTGCATGAGTACAGATGGAGTTGCATAACAAATAGTTGAGTAGCTCTCTACAGGAAAACAAAATAAATTCATTAAAACCTCTTTTATGACCATAACTTTGCTTCACTGCAGAACAAAAGCAGGATGTAGACAGTTTAATTATATTAACCACCCCTTTCAACTTAAATGGGTTAGATCCAATAACTGTTAACACTGGAATTACAGTTTCCTGTGTATATGAAAAAAATCAGAAGCTAAAAAATCAAAAGGTTTAAGATTTTGGGAATGGGTTGTTTTACATGTGCTTAGCAATGATCAAATTTACTTTACATTATTGAGCAAAATAATTGTTTCAGTGAGTGTTTCTCATGGTTGACTGAGCAGGCATTGATAGTCTGTTGTTTTCCCTTAAAATGGTAATTTTGATTTATAAGTTCAGGTAAGAAACTTTGTTAGACCATTGCCTTACTTGGGAACACTTAAATCTTGAAACTAGTTGCTTTTGTTCAACTCCAGACCTGATCCTGCTCAGGGATTCAAGATTACTTTTAACAGCAAAAATGTTTACATTTTTGTATCCTGTTATCAGTTATATATACCAGCTAAATAACACACACCTATTTTGTACAACTGTATTGATAATAATTGTTACAGGATGATAGTATGATTGGTACAGGGAATGTATGGTATTATTCAATTGATTGCATGACATCACTTCAAAACCAGGTGTGCATGTTGGCAGCTTGCGTTTTTATCTTTTTAATGTGTTTTTAGTCATTGTCCTATAACTTGAACAACATTTTACAGTCATATTGACTTCTGGATGATTAGCAATTAATTAAATTAATTCATTTATACATTTGGATGAGAATCTTTTCCTCTTTTGAGCAACAATTACAGAATGCATTAAAGAATGCCTTGAAGAGGATTTTGTTGTTGTAGAGTTTAATGCCATTTTTTAGTACAAGATATACATGGTAGATAGTATAAATGGTGGCAGAAGAACCCTGGAAAACACCAGGAAGAACCACTGACCCAAGCTTTCTCACATAACTATGTTAGCTGAATCCAAGACTCAAACCCACACAGACAGGTAAGATAGCACTGATCCATAATGGTGATTGCTTTAGACCACTTAGCGACTCAGGGTCACAGCTTTTAGGAGTAACAGTTAGCACCAGGTCTGGTTGAGAAAGCCTCATGCAACAGCAATACTATTATTTAATATCAAACTTCCTCAACAATCAATATGGATGGAAATTGTACTTATAGTTAAGGATGAACAAAACCGCTCACACATCACAACCACTATCTCCTATGCTCCAATCGCTAAACAAGCTGCAATACACTCTGTTGACAGCATAAATAAACATTGTGAAGTTGTGATGTCAATGTAAAGCTGGCATGTTTTGTGGTTATTGATTGATAAGGGGAAAATCATGTATTGTTGAGTTCATGCTTTGTGTTTTGAATATCTGACAATGTTGTATCATCTGCATATAGATCTGATATGGAGTCCCTTAGTATAAGTGGTAGGTCATTAATAAATAAAATAAACAGTATTGAAACTAAAATTGAGCCTAGTGGTACTCCACATCTAATTGTTCCAGGTTCAGACAGAACATTATTTATATAAACATGTTGTGTTCTCTCACTTAAGTATAAAGTACACCATCTAACTGTGCTTTCATCACATTGGTAGATTTTGAGTTTCTTCAAAAGGATTTCATGATCCACTATGTCAAAAGCTTTCCTGAAATCTGCAAATACAGATCCTATTATTCTATATTGATCAAGTGCTTGAAGCTTTTTATCAGTTAGGGAGATCAAGGTAGTCTCACATGAGTGTTTCTGTCTAAAGCCTGATTGATTATGGTGGAACAGCAAGTGTTTGGTTGAATTTTTTTTAAAAATGAGTCATGGACATTTTTTTACAATCAATTTTGACAAATTTTTTAATGATTTTTAAGTGATATTTTTGTGTACATTTTATTATTTCTCTTGCATTTAATCTTTCTTGAGATAAAAAAAATGGTAGGATAGTGATCACCAAGACCAACATTTGGTACATTAACACAAGCCACATTATCTGGTAGGTTGGTATACATGTGATCAATAAGAGTGCTTGATATTTCTGTTACCCATAAGAGCTCATTTACCAGCTGGACTAGGCCAAATGATTCAAAAAATTCCATCCAGTTTTTCCTTACTTGAGTATTAAGGAGGTTCTTATTTATATCACCGAGTATATATGTTTCTTTCTCCTGTGCAAGAACATTTTCCATTTGTTTAAAAAGGTTATCATTCCAAAATGCCTTGGAGGAAGATGGCCTTAAAATGAAACCCACTAGGAATGATTTTGCATTGTTTTGAGAAATTTCTCAATTTCTTGTGACCAAGTCACATTTCTGCATTTACATTTTCACTAAGATATACAGCAACACCTCGCCCTGCCGTCTCTCTGTCCCTCCATAATGGTTTATTGTTGCCATAACAATAAAATAGATCATCATTGTGGTTAGCATCTAATTCGTTTTCAGAATGTCCTAAAACATGTATATTATTTTCCACGGAAGACAACATTAACTTAATTTGGACTGTTTTACCTTTATACCTTGTACATTTAAGTGACCTATGTTAGAACCTTTTGTATTTAGTTTCATTTCAATTATATGTATGTGATCATGCAATGGGGTACTCACTGAGATTGTCTCATTACAACTTTTATCATTCTTATATACTATTTCCATATATAAATGTTCATATATATTATCATCTTTAAAGTCACATACAGACCCTAAAATCCATTAACATTTGCATTTACAATAGTGTCCATTGAATAGTTAAGAGTCAAGAATCTCACTTGGTGCATTTAGATTTGTTATAAATGAAGCATTGGCATTCTCCTCTTTTCCAGCTTCCTTGTATGTATAATACATTCATTGATAGAGTCTTGGTTTGTGTCCAAATTTATGGCATCTGAAGCACTCAATCTGTTTGCCATGATGGCATACATGTGTCACATGCCCTGTTTCTCCACAGTAGAGACTCATTATAGTACCTGAAAATGGAGGCATACATATTGATATTTCTCAGTAGTTGAGAGGTTCCTTTTCTGAGTAAATGAATTTTATCTCAGTGGTAGGTTGACATCCAGTTTCTGAAGAAAGAAAATTTTGTATTGAGAAATGTACTGTAGGTTGAAGTCTTCAAATAGGTCAAATATCAGATCATTGACTTCTTTCACCCTTGTGACCACAGAAGGTGGTAGTCCTGATATGATTATTGTACATGTATCTGGACTGCAATACCTAGCAGCATACAGTAAACTTTCAAAATCAGTTCTGATTTAACCTAGTGACATTACATCTCTGGCATAATTTCCTCCTACTAAAATAATAATTTGGTTGTATTGGGTTAAGTCAGAATTTATTAAAGTTTCCATGATGTTGATTTTTGCACCTCTTAGAGTCTGTACATCTGTTTTCAAAAGTCTCATTATTATACTTTTCATTATTGAGTAGCCAATTATTAGAGTCTTATCTTTTATGGCTTGTGATTTCATATTTTAGACTTTAGTTTGTATTTCAGACACTTAGAGGAAGGGGTGCTGAACTTGGTGTCTCCATTGTGCGAGTTGAGCTGATGTTGACACATTTGTCTGAACACAGGGAAGTGCAGTTGTTGGTATAGGTAACAAACTTGTCTGAACTGAGTGTCATGGGTGTACACCTATTGCTTATCACTTTACATTTTCTCATGGCCGTATTGGGATTGTCTGTGTCTGAGCATCCGACATTGTTGCAATTTGGGAGTCTGTCTGAATTGCTGTTTCATGTGAGATTATTGCTCATTAATCCTTCCCTGTGCTAGCATGTATCTAGTTTTAATTATTCAGTTTGGGCTTCCAAGTTCCTAATTGATTTTTTATGTACACACATGGAGAAATCTTTATGGTTTAAGCCATCACTGCTGTGGTCATTATATATGAATCGTATATTTTGCCTGACTGTATATTTTGCCTGACGGGTGTTAATTTTATTGCTGGAGTCATCTAGGTCAAAGACTTCAGGAGCTGTTTCATGTGTTATGTATTGGCTCATTTGAAGGTAACACAAAGAAAGAGCAACTACAACAAGCTTTGTAAATTTTACAAAAATAATTTATTTCCCAAGAAAACATGGTGAAAAGTTAAGTTAAACATATAAACAATACTTAACAATATAAGAAGACCCAAAAATTAAAGTCTATAAGATGTTATGAATAAATTCGACTATAACCTATGACTAAATGTTTCTTACAAGTAACTGAGTATTTCAAAGAAACTAATAAGTCATTTCATGTACACATGCTTAAAGGACATTGATTTCTAAATCACACTTGGGTATTACAAGCAATGATGTGGTCACAGCCAATCATTTACATAGGTTTCCCTGGCTGTTTACTTGCAAGAGAAAACCTTCATGCTCAAATCCTGCTTACATGAGTCACATTTATGTTTTAAGTAAACATGTTTCTAACAAAATATTAGACCCATGCAAACATAATCACTATAACGATAATTATATTTAATGATATGAAAATGAAATCAAATTAAATAGAAATAAAATAGAAAAATTCTAATCTTAACACACATGTAATATAACTACAGGATTGTAACACGATTGAAACTACATCTAGCAAGGGTATTATCATATTGTCTACATTCACAGATAATATGACCTATCACAAAGAGTTCAGCCCATGAATTTGTAATGCAGATGTTTTATACAATGTAGCTGACAATGCTTTTCTCTTGTGTTCTGTAGATAGTACCATTCTGAACACTTAAACTGCATGAGGTCATGCAAGGTTCTGAATCCAATATGTTTTACAAACTCAAACTTGTGTGGATCTATGTGCACAGTAATACTGTGTTTATTTTGTTTGACCCTCAGGAATTCTGGATAAGTGTTAGCCATATTGGATAACTCCTGTACCATTGCTTTCATTTTCACTCTCTACATGACTTGCTAGTATGGGATTATCTGTGTGGATCTGATCTTCAGGTATATCAGACTTACTAAAGCCAGAAAATGATGCAGAAAAGGTTGAGCTGAGTGTGCTGAGTAAGGAACCTACAAGACGCATTTAAATGTTTCCATGATTCTGATATTTTCAGCTTGTTTATAACAGTGGTAGAAAGTATATGAAATCCTTATATATGAATAACACATATCCATAAACTTTTGAAAAAGAAACTTGCTTAATGTGATGTGATTATGATTTATAGAATAGCTTTTAACAATTTTTCAGTCTTAACGCTTTGATGTCTATAGTGTGGCAATTTATAGTGATGTCTAGCACTGGGGCATCATACTGCAGACATGTAGCATGATGTCCCACCCAGTCTCATTATCCTGTCACCAGGCTGACCAGTCCTAACACTAGCCTCCTAATGCTGAGCTCCAAGTGAGACAGCTAGTACCATTTATTAAAGTTTTTGCTATGACTCAACTATTCGATGCGGACGCTCTAACCTCTAGGCTACCAGAGCGGTTTATAATGTGTTTGAGTTGGTATTATCTGAAGTTCAGATAGACTAGATGTTGTTTCAATTTCAAATTAATCCACTTTGGTAGCCATCTAGGATAACAAAATCCTGTTTTGAACAGGTTTCTAAAGTCACTTTAATAAATGAAAGTATGCACATTAAATTTCACTCACTCTAACTTAATTTGACGTAAATCCACAGTATAAATTATGGCAATTGATACTAACATATTTAAAACAAGTTTTTACATCAATTTCATTGAATTGTGTGGAGCTGTGTTAGAACCAGCCATACATGGTAGCCATCTTTGTTACATGAATGCCACTGTGTTGGTAGATAGCAACACTAATCAATTTTAGTGGTTACCGATCAAACAAAACTATAGGCCATGTAGAAAATGGAGGGAAAACTAATATAGTCCAACAATATACATTATCCTGCCAACACTATTGTTGGTTAGTTAACAATGACATGTTATTTAACAATGCACAATATTCCATTAACTGAAAGGGAATCAATGCAATTCTAGACAACGTTGGCATTGTGACATTCTGATATTTGTCAGATACAACGACGATTATGCAAAGTATGTTGGCTTGTCTCTGATGTTTCCCAAAGACGAACCATCTCCATATGCAACAACTGTTGTTCATCGTGATTGTTTGAGCCATACCTTGCTGCTCAGCGGAGTAACTCTTAGAGGCAATCAGAACATTAGTCTAGCGTCAACAACATCTTTTTGGAGAAGAGCTGAGGTTTTCATATGCATTTCTTCTTAAGTCATATTTGAGTTTTGCAGAGATGCTTGCTTGGTCACTTTCGATGTCAACTACACAGTCGATGGGGCACCACTATCGATGCACGTTGGCTTGATCTTGGAGACTGGCAAAATTGAGTCGGCAGCATTTACATTGTAGATGTCAATGCATATCACTTCAACAGTCGCATAATCAAATTATCAAATAACGTCGACTGTATCATTTGTCTCACACACCACAGACGAGTAAACAAGAATATTCAAGAGCAGTTTACATGACAAATAAGTATCCAAGATGCCCTCAACACACCAAAGACCTTTTTGTAACGTTTCAAAATATGGATCTATAAAAAATAGTGTTATGGTATTTGACCAGACTTTGAGGACAATTGGGTCGTATTTGCATTCTACTAGATGTAAGTTTCATAGCAAGGCTTTCATACCTTGTACCTGATGTATTTTTTTAATTGGAAACGTGTGGAGTTGCTTGAACAGTACGTGGCCGACATGTAAGCTTGTTCGCTAGTAAGTGGGCCTGACAATCTCGTGCATTGCTGTAATTCTCTTAGCGCACAGGTGGTGTAATGGGGTCATTGATGTGCCTCTGAAAAACTGATTATTATAACTGTTTTATTAATAATATCCTGTAGGAACATAAAAAAAAAACAAATAGAAAATGATCACGAGCTGCTATTAAGGTGTTTTTAAGATGGTAACTGGAATTGTCCCCTTGTTGTTAGACAAACCCAACTTAAACAGGTCTATGAAATTAAACGTAATCAAGTCAAAGGTGATGCAAATGCATAAGACTGGAATATATCCATTATTTTAAGCAAATTCAGCGCTGTTATCTGCTGGGGCTCCCGCGGTTGCAAAAACTGACTTTTTAGAGACCATCGGAGCCGTATCTGGAATGACTTTAAGAAAGGTGGTTGGAGGTTGCATAACGTGTCGAATACAAATCAAAAAGGTCTTCAAATATCATGAACAACTTATTGAGTACCATTAGATAGAAGCTTTCTACTATCTAGAGCAATACTGTTACGTATCGGATCCTTCAATTTAACAAAAGCAAGCGTGAAGACAAAAAGCTTTGTAAATTAAAAAAAAAAAATTATTTATTTTCCTAGAAAACATGAAATAATGTAATTATGTTAAGCAAGACTTACGGTTCACAGAAATAACCTAATTTTGTTTGTTCAAAATAGAAACACAAATCCTGTAAAAAGTTCTAAACACACGTCTGAAGTTCAATTCCGGTCAGACGAAGGGTAACAGAGAATTTCAGAATTTACACAATAAAACAGTTTGTATTGTTCCGTTCCAATTTATATTTTTGGAAAGTGTTTTTGTCCAAATCAGTATTGTTGTTCTCCAAGAAAACAATTGTTCAGAAAAACGAAGTAAAAATAGCTCCTCTATCAGGACATGTTCTACGTAGGTATACGAACAGACACCTTCTAGCACAATAATACCGTTTCCAAGGTGATAGAAGTTGTGTAACTTTTAAGATTTTCCAATAAACTGTCTTTACAACTGTGACTATGTATGACTCTCGAATACGACTCTGTCTTACAAAAATACCTCAACATATACATGAAGCTAATACGTTGTTTGAATTACACGCGCACGGATGACGCATGTAATTTCTTAATTCATCTGGACATTAGGAAAGCCTGGCCAAGTATCAGCCAATCGTTTTCATAGCTATTACTGAATGTTTATTTTTGTCATCATAAACAGCACGTGCTCGCATGAGTCACATTTTTTGTTTTTTGTTGTTTTTTGTTGTTTTTGTTTCTTGTAAATGCTTTTGAAAAAGACGCATGCACAGTCGAAAGCTCTACGGATAGTTATATACTAGTTTTGCACTGTTCGTCGTCAATTTATTGCATTTATCTTAATCCCTGACACGCGTGATCTCTTGCTGAACCCAGTGCACTTGAAAGAACTGTTATTCGCCATAAGATTTGTATTCTTTTCACACACACACACACACACAGAGATATATATATATATATATATATATATATATATATATATATATATATATATATATATATATATATATATATATATATATATATATATATATATATTTATATATATATATATATATATATATATATATATATATATATATATATATATATATATATATATATATATATATATTAGCCATAGTTTGCTTCATGCAAATATAAAATAATGGTCATAGATGTAGCATATCTAAAAAATACTAAGTCTGATCTGATTTTCATTAAATTCCATGTTATAGTTTACCCAGGTCTATGCATTTGGCCTTGCGTAAATGATTTTATATACTCTAATCACAAAGTTCTCAATCTTAGTCTTGTTTAAGATGGCTAATCTTTTATCTGCAGTTTTTAATAAATACTTAACCATTAATGAAACCGCCTTCGCATTTTATATTTGTGTTGATTATACATGTTTTAAGAATCTAAATGGAAGAACACCAATTACACCAACGAACTCTTCGAATGCACAGCAAATCCAAGTATTGGTTTCTCATTATTAATGATGCACTATGTACCATATAATCATTTTCTTCTGTGTGCTTTGCTCTAATTTTCACAGAAATATTTTGCATGATCCAGTTTTGTGAATTTGTTCGACTAGGTTTCTGGTTTCCGTCCTTCTGTTTTTGTTATTAGTCGAATGCAATTACCAGCTTTACACAAAATGCTATGTACAATTGTTCATGATCGTTAGATAATAAAAATGCTTTCCACTGAATAATCTCGTTAGTAGATATCTAATGTCATGTAATCAACCGTAGCTACAAGTAATAAAATGAAATCCAGATACGACAATTCTAAATATGAGGTGTACTTTGAGCCTGTACAGCGGATATTTCCTTTTACGAACACCGTTTGCTTTCCCAAATCTTTTGAACAACAGAGCAATCCCTATTATAATAATTTAGAAAGATTGTATGGGTTTTTTTTGTTGTTGTTTTAATGACGCTTTTAATACAATGTTTGCTATTTCTTAATGAGAAGATTCCAGCTAAGCGTCTTTCCCACTGGCACACCGAAGCAGTCGACCTAGGCTGACCTGGGATAGTATCGAACCCTCAACACGTCGGTCACATACTATCTTCTTAACTACGTTCAAAAGAAAGGAATTTTAAAATATATACATCGTTGCCCGTAAGCCGAGTTGAAAAACTGTTAGTCAGGAATCAAGAGCTTGTATCATCTATATACACCTTATATATATATATATATATATATATATATATATATATATATATATATATATATATATATATATATATATATATATATATATATATATATATATAACCAGAATTATTTATTGCAGGCATATAGCATGGACTGTACTCTAATTATAGTATTTCTTCTTTTTTTTAAAAAAAAAAATAAGTTTTGTCTTCTTAAAAAAATGACCAGTATCATTTCGTTGGTTTAATGCACAATACCTCGTGTTGTATACTTTTAACACCGATCCTACGGACTGGGTCTCTAGTCAAACAGCAGTATCAGAACGAACGCCATTTTTATATTGAAATTAATTGGGGGTGGAGGTTGAGTAGGCTTGGTTGTGTTCCAAACTTTGCCTTTGGAATTTACAGATCTGAATGATGGAAATAAACCAACCACAGCTGGTCTAGTGGTACAAGTATTAAATATATAGCTATAACAGTAACTAGCACTAAATCTGAACTCCAAAAGAAAACAATTTTCATGAGATAAACAACCACAATGGCATACTCTGAAAAACACACAAGCTTCATGCAATGGAAATAAAATATTACTCGTCTAATACCATTTTGAAATTTGATTTTATTGTTCATGTATATGAATAGATATTATATTTGAGTGGTCATTCTTTGTCCCTTACTACTCGCAAACTAGTTTAAAATTTCAGTCTCTAGAAAGCTAACATTTCTTTTCCTATGTTATACAATATTCACTACGTAGTTAAACATCATTTGCTATTTATCGTCATTTTTGCAAGGATAAAAACGCAATTTCAAATAAATTGCTATGTTAAATGGCAGACCGAGCATTTTGCAATTTCAGAGACATAAATGCATATTTGTGTAAAAAAATAGTCTGTATATATTGCGCTGTTTAGAACGCATACAGCAAAAAATGCATACAATTATAACAATTGAACAAAAATCTGCGCATCTTGAAATATTTAGAACGCCAATAGCAAACAACTGCATACACTTGTAACAAAAATCTGCATGTCTTGAAATATTTAGAATGCACACAGCAAACAACTGCATGCACTTGAAACAAAAATATTCGTATCTTGCAATATTTTGAACGAATGCGGGAGGCAACTGCATTCGCATGTAAAATTCGTATCTTGCAGTATTTAGAAAGAACACAGCAAGTAACTGCATATCATATTTAAAAAAATCTGCAAATCTTACGATATTTAGAACAAAAAGGAGCTTCAAATCAGTTTAGCACACAAAAATATTCCCTTCCAGTCATAATACATATTGGACTTGTTTATTTTGCGATTTGTGAGACACTGTGTATGGTATGCATTCACCCACCTACCATGGCTTTCATACTTTGACCATCAAGGTCTGGCCATATGAAAATTATATGATTACTCTTAACACATCCAAACTACCTTATAATCTCTTTTAAACTTTTTTAATTTCCAATTAATAGAAGTCGCAAATAATCGGGGAAGTTAGTGACTTATTATTTTGTATCACACAAAATCATTGGAGCTATTTGACAAGTATTGTGAAATATCCTATCATCAAATGTGGAAGTAAGAACATCACATTGGTGTATCCGTGTGACATCCATGATACAATGTTATGAACAGAATAACACATCAGTGTATCCGTGTCACATCCATGGAACGATGATATAGACAGAATAGTACAATAGTGTATCCGTATCACATCCATGATACGATAGCGACAGGTTAACATATTGTAACCTACAGAGACAAATCGTTTTCATAATTTTTATCCGTGTGACATCCATGATACAATGTTATGAACAGAATAACACATCAGTGTATCCGTGTGACATTCATGATACCATGATATAGACAGAATAGTACATTAGTGTATCCGTATCACATCCATGATACGATAGCGACAGGTTAACATATTGTAACCTACAGAGACAAATCGTTTTTATAATTTTTTTTTATTAATGATTTTACTGTTGTGTTAATTGTTATTTCTTATTTAGACCAATAAACAGTTATCATTGGGGTTTCTAAATTGTATTTGTTAAATATCAATATAATCATTGGACGGTTCTTTCATGCTAAATGTCAGTACCTTAACTCATTCCTCCCTGAAGATTTTTGACGTTTTCGTCTGAGATGTGAGGTGGAAACACATTTATTCTTCTTTTTCGGGAATGGGGCTGCTTCTAAATACAGACAAATACATCTGAGTCCATGAGATTTCCGTGTAGCCTGATGCATAGCTGTGTTAGAAACGTCGTTTTTCATTGAAGGGTAAACGTTGCTTAAGGCAAAAGAAAATAAATATGTGGGCTGAAAAAGTTAAAGACACTGGAGTGTCTATCAGCGACGTTGCTGAGCTAGAAAAGCTATTAAGATTTCCAATAACAGTGAAGACGTTGACAGGAGAGATTTTGCACAAAACAAAATATAAATCTAGAGGAGCTTCTATAAATATTATTGATCATAACGCGCATGCATAGACTGATGCTGTAACTGTATTTCCACGAAAAAGAATGGTTAAATTTTACAATGATGTATTCGATGCTATCAGTGATATTAGCATACGTGACCCTGTTTCTGTGTGGTTGTTTCAGAGTTCTGAATGTGATAATTATGATCAGTTTGTACGGTATAACGGTGATAGTTATCGTACAGAATCTCTTTATAAAGAAATGGAAATACTTGCGCTGAAATATACTTCTGACGATGTCAAAGTTAGACGATTACTAAGTAATTGTTTTACTGTACCATCAGTTGCTGCTCATTTCGCTCTGGAGAAAAACTCGTGGAAACCAACAAGATTAGAATTTCTTGAAGATGTCGTGAAAAGTTGTATAGAATACGGACACGGTGGATTGTGGAATGCTACATATAATTACAAAGACGTTATCTCAGTTGATATGGTAGCGTGTTATCCTGGAAGTTTTCGTGGATATGGAGAGTGTTCTAAATACTTTAATAGATTTGGACATCCTACACATGACATGACTAGAGTTGCGATCAATGGACCCTTACCAGATTTTGATTTAACATTATTTGCTCATGTAGAATCATTCGAGCTTAGAGAAGGTCTCCATATGATTGTTTATGCGTGGTTCGGAAAACACTTTTCAGAAAAATGTTGGGCTCCAATAGTTCTGCTAAGATATATGATCGATGTTGGAATTTTAGTATCGTTGAAAGTATTTGAAGCTATTATATCATATCGCGTGCAAAGGCAAGATTGGTTAACAGAACCTGCTAAACACGATGAGAAATTTGCAAAAGATCTCGGCAGAACAATAATCGGTAAGTTTACTCAAGGAGGATCACATGATCATAAACGAACTTGTACAAGATTGATCATGGACGATGCTGAACTCGATTTCATAATCGCTGATACGATGGAGAAAGACACATTTATAAGTCGATGTAATGCTTATTTGTCAGACAAAACAAAACTAGGTACCATTGTGAGCTATACTGATGGCGAATCACCGCAGTTTAGTCATCTAAGATCTTCGATGCTAGCTTATGTTTCGATAAATCTATTATCGATGATAAACAGATTTCCTCGTTACGCTGTTAGAGTCGCGACAGATTCATTTTATGAACACAAAAAATATAAAGATTCATTAAATATGGGGAACGTGGAGGATAAAACAAGAAAATATACTTTGTTATTGTGAATCTGCCGATGTTGAAATTGAGGAAACATATCACAGAAATAATCAAGTATCAAAATCATCTGCGTCTTCCGTGTATGATCCTGTATCTAGACATAAGACTGTTTATCTTAATAGGTGTGGAGGTTCAGGTAAAACAACACGCGCGATTAACTTATTCATGAGTTTAGATATGATTGTCTTAACACCAATGCACAAACTTGCCAGGGAAATAAAGCAACGAAATATAAAGTCGTGTACATATCATAGTTTCTTTAGATGGTGCGGAGATACATGGACCCCATCACGAATGGATGAAAAATATATACCTAAAATTATGATATGGGACGAGATATGCACAGTGCCTCTGGATGTATTACAAATATTTCTTGGTTGGTTGTTACTAAAGAATACTGTTGTGATTATGTGTGGTGATCATGGTCAACCACCACCCTTTGTTGGGCAGTCTCCACATGAGTGGCTAAAGAACAACGTAGAATATTATGAAGAAATATTTGATGATCATAGAGCCGTTGATGAGTCGCTGAAAGAATTTAAAAGATTAATACGACTACAACCAGATAAAATGCAATGTGAAGTAATGCGTGAGATAATTCCAGAAACATCCATGAATGATTTTTGGACCCTATGGAAACCTGCTGATTTGATAGTTGCCAGTAGAAAAATAGTTCGTGACGAACTACAAAAGAAATTATATGCATTACACAAGGAAAAATTCTCTTGCCTGTCGTGCTAACCACGCTGCAGCAACATCACGCGAAACTTTTGCTGAAGCGGCAAGTTTGTTAATCGCTGCCTAACCTCGTCAATATCCTTTCGGTGAATAATAAATAAATTCCATATTAATAATCAGTTGATTAATTACCAGCTCCTATCATTATTTTACTTTTCATGGCAGATTTTATCAGAAAGCTAGCGAGAGATTCTCTGAGAGATTTATTAGGTATAGAATTTAATGCGTCAATCAATTTTATATCTGCGAGATGCCGTTGTTGCAAATCTGGATTTTTATACGCTACATCGAGAGTGAGACACGCTTGATCTATCTTATTTACTGGATACTCTCCAGGTTTTGGTCAATCTTGGTTATCGAGTCTGATATCGAGACGAGTTCCAGGACCACAATAATTATATCCTGGAAGATGTTTCTCACCAGGATATTTTGCCCATGGAGTTCCTGGCAAATTCCCTAATGAAGCGGCTATATCACCACCATGCACTATTTGCGACGCAGAAACAAATTTATATTTTTTGTACCACATTTTGCACACTTGCCTGTGAGTGCGCGTCTCTTACTTTTTGTTGTTATCGTTGTCAATCCAACTGTGGGGGTTGTCGCTCTACATCGAACACAATATAAACTCATATCATTATTATATGGATATAATTGATTTTTTCTGCGACACGAAAACAAGAGCCAGTAAGGCACCATCCAGCGATACCAAATTCTATCAGAATGATTATAATAGGTCTTTCTGTATCTGGTAAGACGCAATTATTGCTTAATCTGATAATGCGATGGCTCAAGTGGAATAAGTTGTATTTAGTAGCGCCATCTGTAGATGATCAACGATGCTACGAAGTACTTAAAGATTTTAATCAAAATGCGAAATTACTTGACAAAAATGATATCATTGATTTTATTACCGATATTGATGGAGCTCCATCCGTAGATGACTTGGATGGATTCATCAATAACCTCGTAGTGTATGATGATGTAATGCTGGACAAACAATCCAATCCAGCTAGAATATTTTCTCGAGGAAGACATAAAAATACTGACGTGATTTATGTTACTCAGAGATATACTCAGATACCTAAGGTGATCAGAGATAACAGTAATATTTTGGTTTTGTTTAATGACGTAGATAATTTTACTTTGCAAAATATTTATTATACTTGGTGTTCAGGGGACATGAATATGATTAAATTTAAAAATTTCTTTTCTAATGCACAAGCTGTTCCTTTTGGATTTATAACGATAAATTTACATAATCATAGCTCAAGGTATCGTGTAGGTTTAGATAAAATCTTTGGTTAATTCATAGCAGCAGAGAGGCTGAAGGACATACTTGTAGTGACTACATCGTGAATAAATCGAGCAAAAAATCTGGTCAATTAACGAAAGTTTTACTATTAAGGCAAAAACGTTTTTTCTCAGCCTTTGTAGGAACCCTTAATTTTCAAAAATAAGGTCTCAGGCAAATTTGTCTGTTCAGCCTCTCTGCTGCTATGGCAGACAGGTCTCAATTCCACTCAGACAGGCAAATCTTTGCAAAAAGTAGGATTAGTTGGGAATTTCAAGTAAAATGTGGCCAGGACACATAAATGATAGGACCAATAAGGCCCCCCTCCCTTCTAATAATCATCCGACCCCTGGGGTCTAGACCCAACGGAAAATAGTAAATTCAACAAAAAACAATGATAAAATCGACTAAAATGCCTGAAAAATAGTGTAAAAAACAATAAATTTTGATAAAAATCGAACAAAATAAAATCTTTATAAAAAATAATTAAATATGATTAAGTAGAGAGTGTTTCATGATATAGAATATAGTTTATATATCTTTGTGGAGTACAATCTTATATTTCTGAATAAACTCAATAATAACAACAACTACAATAACTGAAAAGTTTTATGCTTGTCCCAGTCTCGCTTAATTATCTAAGAACCTGAACATGATATTTTGCTCAAATTTAAAGGAATAAGCAGATTTTGTAACACCTTCGGCAACTGATTTAATTGAGGGTGGTACAATGTTAAAGTATTTACTAGCGGAATAAATTGACTTGAACATAATTTTTTCTCCAGATTCTTTATTCACAGATTTAATAGCTTTTGCAAATCGTGCACCCCCAGTTTTCCAAACCTACAGTTTTCACTTTGTGTGATGATACGTAAATTTTTAAGTGAGTTGTCAACTTTACAGTTGTTGATATGGTGGACCACATATCCGTCTTTGATCGGTCCCAAGAAACATTCGATCACAAATCTGTATGATAAATAATTTGTATTTCCTTTTGTGTTAAACACAAGATAACCAGCATTGGTAACACTACCTACTGGTTTTTTCAATCTGCAATTTCTGATGATACCATTACGATTCGCTTCATAATTGGTTATGATTCGATGACGCACAAACTCATTTTGCTCCATTTATATAGTATATACTATTTGTTTAAATCATTGTTTTGAAAATCTAGCTAGGTAATCTTCTTCGCCTTTTATGATAGATTGAGAGTTATATTTTTTATCGTAATATCTTTTTAACTCTCTGCATCTTTTACCACCACATTGCGCGCAAAGGTATGTCTTTCCTCGCACAACAACACCACACCGTTTACACGGTTCAGGTCCTAGATTCCCATTTCTCACGCATTGCATGTGATTACTACAGAACTCGTTTACGCAATTTTTGTCACACGGAGACGTGTAACCAATCTTAAGCCAGCGGTAATTGTGATTTGATTGAATCATATATAAATGATTAATGCTTCAATTTAGATACATATTTGCCTTAATTATAATATGCAGGAATTATCCGCAATTGAGTCTGCAGCAGCTAGATTTGATCTTGACAGACTACACAAATTTAGTTTCTCAATGCAAGATCTAGCTTTAACAAATGCGGATAATACTAAACGCATTAGTGAAGCCAAGAAGCCAAGAAGGAGTTCCGCCACGATGATGCGGTTCATGTGTGGTCCACATTCAGGATTGGAAATAATATCTATCTTATGAATGACAAACGAGGTAGAGAGATCATTGACTATCTCGGTGTTTGGAAATATATTATTTTAGTAAAATTTATTGTAAATATAGAGGATGATATTTGGATCATCCGAGACAAGCGCGAATCCATCCAAAAGTTAGAGAATAATATTATCCTCAATGCAAATTCCAAACCTGGAATACTGACTGGAATAGACAATCCATATTATGAGCGATCTTATCCAGTAACTGCTGTTGTCTACGCGCTCTATCCGTTAAATGATAAACCTGACGTTAAGGATCTCAAGATAATGAAACTGTCATCCATGACTAGAATAAACTGTGTGGCTCAGCAAGTTATAGAACACTTCATAAACGCGATACGGGGAAACGGTTTAACAGATTTAAGGCGAAAGAAAATAAATATGTGGGCTGAAAAAGTTAAAGACACTGGAGCGTCTATCAGCGACGTTGCTGAGCTAGAAAAGTTATTAAGATTTCCAATAACAGTGAAGACGTTGACAGGAGAGATTTTGCACAATATAAATCTAGAGGAGCTCCTATAAATATTATTGATCATAAAATCCGGACACAAACTCCGATTCCGACAACGTGTAAATTTTGAGTGCAAAAATATTGGGTCACATAAAACACGTATACCCACTGTATTTTGTAATGCGAAAAGAAGTCCAGATTATTTGGTATCCTTATAGACCTACATCTGTCTACTTTTCTGTAATACCACCCATTTTGGTATATCTTAAATGACACTGACACTACAGAGCTAATAAGTGGGGTACTACCTCCTGACACAATCGTGGCGCCAGGGGTTAGTGAATTAAACTTTCAAGTCCAATTTTCTGATAATTTGATTTGTCGGAGAGGTTTACATTTATTTATTATTTCAGACTGGTATGCAATTTGATCAATAATACGTCCCAATATAACTTGCTTAAGACGTGATGCTGAATTAAATGGGCAGATGCTTTTTTTTAAATATCAAGTGTATGATTCTATATCATGCAAGTGTGTTGAAAATTATATTTCTTGGCTTGTTGCTTTTTTAGAGTTGAGTCAGGCTATGAAGCTTATGCAACAGTTGCTATGTACACGCTATAAAAATGAATGACTAAAGGTTACTGAGGTGAGAATGTCCATTTACCTTACATTGATGAATCATATGACTCTTTTAAATGCACTTTATCTGTATAATACTTATTACGATTGTTTTCAGTAAAATCAGAGTGCTAATTGACTCAATTCAGTTTATCAGTACACGTTTACTTTCTCGAAAATAACGCATCTTATACTTTTGCTTAACTTCTCATGGTACAAGAACATGAACAGTCTCTCTCTCTCTCTCTCTCTCTCTCTCTCTCTCTCTCTCTCTCTCTCTCTCTCTCTCTCTCTCTCTCTCTCTCTCTCTCTCTCTCTCTCTCTCTCTCTCTCTCTCCTTGTTAAGGTTCAAACAATTTCGACCACCACGGAGATTATTTACGGTTACCATTTTTAAATTTGTCACAAGAATTAAAACAAACCTGCCTGCCTTTACTGCTATGTCACCAAGCTTACACTTACTCCTGATTCCTGAGTAAAAATTGGTAGGTAGAGATACAACTTGTCCATAGTAAAATAATACGATATATAAACGATTAATAATGAACAGTCTCATGTTACCTTCTGGGGATGTTTACTACGCTCTTGTTTTGTTTAAAATCTTAGTCCTACAAACAGATGGAGATGATGAATCATTGTTATTGTTGTACGATTTCATGTGGAAACAACTCGACTAATCCCACTGGATTACATGAGTCGTCTGCTATGCTACAGGGAAACTAACCTTACAGAGCGTATATTAATTAGTAAGCAAGATAGCCAGTAGTATAATGTTAGAAATAAATATGCATATGTATGGTTGAAAAATGAATATCTTTGAAATATATATATTTGGAGGAAAAGATATATAAGCTGAAAAGTAGTTTCGAATTCATTGGACCACGGAGACAAGTTCAGGATTGATACGATTACGAGAAGCGTACTCGTAACCGAAAACATCAGCAAGGTCAGAAGGCTCTCCTTTTTCTCCAAACTCTCTAAAGCAGACTACTAGCACAGTGGAAGGGCAGTTTGAAATCGTTCATAACACTCGTGGCTGAAGTACAAAATAAGGTAACGAACAAATAGATTAAGACCTATTATACGAATATGTTGAAATCAAGATATGACTGATCCACTTCTAAGGCCAATGACAGAGAAGTGATATTGCATCTTACCTTTTGTGAATACTGGCTACCTTTACTGTTCAAAAGTCCATACTTATTGATGGCTTCACAGAGAATCTTTTGGTTTATCTACAGGAAAGTATATAAGATGTGAAAGTAGTACATCCTTTTTCTCCGGAACAGAGTCTGCAGTTGACAATTATGCAAAAACAAATAGACTCCGTGACGAACGTAAATGGATAAACAGAGCTAATACACCACCCCTTAAAAGTCGGGTGCGCGTAGCCACGACAGAAACAAAACCCTATCCCTTACCATATGTGGTAAGAAAATACATTAAAAACGAAGTACAACAAATGTACGGTGCAGATTTGATGGAACCACCCGACAGTCCATGGGCAGAACCAGTGGTACTAGTAAAAATGAAGATAAACTTTGCAATTTTGCGTATGCTACCAATGTCTAAAATAGTCTGATATTTTGATCTAAAACCAATGTTTAGAATAGATTTAAATACTAGATAAACTTGGAAAGGTTTAATATCTTAAAGAGATTGATCTTACTGTATGGTATTTACAAATTCCGTTGGACTACGGAGCCAAAGAAGAGAGTGCTTTTGATAAGACTATAAAACTTGTCTGCAAAGAATTAATACTTGTAAATGATAAACCAAAGGTCTTTACATATTTATACAAGCATCATTACAAATCAATAGACATATGTCTTGTATGTGGTAAAGGAATAACATAGCGAAAGGTGTGCCACCATTATCAATTAAAAGGCAAGCATAATTTATCCAGTTTTGATTTTAATTACGTCAAATAAATGGAAATTTCATTCATAATATTTCATGTTAGTAAATGCGCATAATCTTGAAGAGACTGGATAAAAATAAACAAAATGAAGGCGTTAAAGTCATACCGAGCCAAAATGAAGGCATACAAGTGATACCGAGCCAAAATGAAGGCATACAAGTCATACCAAGCCAAAATGAAGGAGTTAAAGTCATACCGAGCCAAAATGAAAGCATACAAGCAATACCGAGCCAAAAAGAAGGCATACAAGTCATACCGAGCCAAAATGAAGGCATACAAGTTATACTGAGCCAAAATTAAGGCATACAAGTCATACCGAGCCAAAATTAAGGCGTTAAAGTCATACCGAGCCAAAATGAAGGCATACAAGCGATACCGAGCCAAAATGAAGGCATACAAATCATACAGAGCCAAAATGAAGGCATACAAGTGATACCGATCAAAGAATGTATTTTACTCATCAAGGGTTACACAGTTAATAGGTTCATGAAAGAGGAAAATGAAATAAAAGTCAAAAGACAAGCGGATTTGTCGACGGTTTTAGGGTTGTTGGGCAAAGCATACCAGAAACAAAACCTAACTAAATGTAAAGTTTGATAGTGAGATTCAATACATTTATACAATGTCAACTATATATTTGGTTAAAGACAATGATAAATATGAATAACGACCTCTTGGATTAAAAACAAGCTTGTATGTGGTTAACCTTGTCTATTGCTTGGAGACACTCTAATTAGACCTGGTAGAAATATACATGTACCATTAGAACAGGCTGAAAATTGAGCTCGCTCCCTACTTTACTCTTGTTACCGATCAGGTGCGACGCGACATCTCGGAGGGACACCAACCAATCTCTCTTCTGGTTTTCGATGTTATGAGCCTGCACTTAACACCTGTTGATTAGCGACGTGGGCAACAGTGCATTAGCCTTGCCAACAGATTGTGCCATGACTATAATACAATATTCCTTCAGATGAACAGTCCCACCAGCGCCTGAATACAGTCGATTGTCGCTTTTTACCAATGTTCTATGCCGCTGGGAAGATGTGGGCCTATTGCCAATTGTATTAGTCTTCAAACAAACGCAACAAATCAATGGTCCCTAGTAGTTCTCCTACCACTCCACCCCACGGCAGCTACTTTTGTGAAGCAGAAAAGCTGTTAATGAAAGATGAGTTGAATAATTAGAGTTCGCTCAGCTTATAGAAGCCGATGCTTCAGGAAAGTCGACTGAGATATGAACTGCCAAATCGCAGGGCAGCTCGGAGAATGGAGTGACACTGGACTTACTGAAAACAATATTTGATACTGAACCCCAACCACCACACGCACAGCAAATCGCTCACCCTCGATAAGTGAGAGATAATCAGAACCACTTTGGATGCCGTAAGCACTGACGCCAAGACGTTGCACATTCTGCTCTGTTTACATCATGAGGACATTAAAGATGATACGGTGTTTACATTCATTACGTCTCGCCATACTACCTAATCCTCTTCGATGAAGTGTTTCTCAGCTAGGTAAGTGAATTAGGGCGGATTTGCAAGCTTGTGAAATGACATAAAAAAACACACATTATTTTCAATAATGGCGAACTATACCAGAACAAACCAGTACAAAAAACTCTTGACGTTAACATTACTATGGTGATGTGTTCGCAAGCACCCTACAACGGAAGCCGGATATTCAAGACCACACCCCTGTACTGCCATAATATGCACTGGAATTGCAGCCAATTACGATGGTCTCATGACGAGATAGAATTATCAAGCCTGCGGGCTGGCTGTACACTTCTAAAATTATGTCATGAAAAGATATGGTCTGGAGAGGAGGCATCACACGTTTCACCATTACAATCGCTAATGACACCATAGACAGTATGAATTTTCGGGCTCAGCAAAGACTGCATGCCACAGACGAATTCCGGGCAGGAGACCATTTGGTAGGGTTCAAAAATATGCGCGTCTTCCAGAAACGCAAGAATAAGTTGAATACCAATAACGTCCCTGACACCCACTTCATAATTAGTGAGTTTGATGAGCTTTCCACGCTTCTGTTTCGATCGTGGAGTCACACAAGCCATGCAATCAAGGGTCCCAGCATTCAACAACACACTTGTCTTACATAATACCAAAAACTAACAGCGACCTTAAACGACTGTCTAGCAGTCTCATTATAAATCAAATGTGGCGTCAAAACAATTGCGCAAGCACAACTTTCATAAAATCCGTCTGAGTGAGGGGTTAAGTGGTATCTAAGGTACCAATTGTCTCGACAACGTAGGAGTCTATATTCGGAACAAATACCATATTGACTGCCGCCGCTCTCAAAACGTTATGCCGCACAGATCAAGTGTAGCTATGCAAGCAATGGAGCGATAAGACAAGCTAAATGCAGTCGGTCGATAAAGATGGGGGAAAAAAAGAAAAATCCTGACCGACCTAATAACAGAATCCCCCGAAATGCAAAACTTTACGAAGGTCTGAGATGAGACTAAAACTGCCGTCAATAATGTAATAACTCAGTTACTAAGCAGATAATTGGTGACCGTTTCTGTCTTTGACTGAGCTGTAGGATCTCAATATGTCCATGCAAACCTCCAGGGGCCATCTAGTGAACAATTTGCCTGAGGTTTTGCAGCTTCACGAAGCCATCACTTTCATGCAACAATGCAAAGAGAAGCAGGAAGACATACAAAGACTACATAAATTTTGGTAATTGCGGAGCTCTCAGTTCCAAAATCAATCACATACGCATGCCACATTGTAATAGCTCCCCAGCGCTCACCTTAGACTTGCGGCTAAAGGCTCTTGCAGACCATCCTGGCTTCACCATATTTTGTCTCCTAAACGCTCATCGCCAGATCATAGCAGCCATTTGGCTCGCATAAATTGTATAGTTATCGTTATAGCTGTTGGCAGTCAGCTTCTGTTGGTTACGAGGCAATGGAGATAGATGTTCAAAGCAATACTCGACCTACCGTAATGGCAAGAATTTGAACAGTTCTCTCGCGAGTGGAGCTCCACAGTGGTCGACAAGGAGACTGTTCATTGACTTCGCTGTCCGTAAAGATCTTGCTACTGAAGTTGAGTTTTTATCTGTATTAAACCTCGTAGTCTGCTGTGCATGGGAACTATAACCCGAGTCCTGTAACCGATTCCTGCTACTGATTCGTCCCACAGAATCACACAATTAATTTGTTTTCTTCTTGTTACTGGTTGAAGTATATACTCTTAATGTTATTTGTACATTCGCACAATTCATGAGGTAAGAACAAATGATGATGCAATGAATCAAAATGCTGTTCAAAATAGTTCATCAGATTTAAACAATAACAAAAAAAAACGCGTTCTAAATGGTAAATAAATTCAAACAGTAATCGGTCACATCATATGCAGCTGTGCTGGATCAATCGACGGTAAAAATGTGATTTTTGACTCAACACATTGATTCCATTGCTATTCTACGTCAGACCGCCTCCAATGTCAACACTGCTTTGGACGGTCGAAACAGCCTATATATATATATATATATATATATATATATATATATATATATATATATATATATATATATATATATATATATATATATATATATATATATATATATATATATATATATATATATAATTATATGATTTAGATGGGAATTATTTATTCACAATATTCTCCTAAAATTATGTCATGAAATGATATGGTCTGGAGAGGAGGCATCACACGTTTCACCATTACAATCGCTAATGACACCATAGACAGTATGAATTTTCGGGCTCAGCAAAGACTGCATGCCACAGACGAATTCCGGGCAGGAGACCATTTGGTAGGGTTCAAAAATATGCGCGTCTTCCAGAAACGCAAGAATAAGTTGAATACCGATAACGTCCTTGACACCCACGTCATAATTAGTGAGTTTGATGAGCTTTCCACTCTTTTGTTTCGATCGTGGAGTCGCACAAGCCATGTAATCGAGGGTCCAATCATTCAACAACACACTTGTCTTACATAATACCAAAAACCATCGACTTCTTTATACTTCTTTTCTTCCACTTCGTCTTCTCTATACTCATTCTCTTCCTCATCCACTTTGTCCTCCAGACTCATTTGCCTCCTCATCCACCTTCTATCCACCTTCTCTCAACCGACTAGACTTTTGTCGAATCCGACTGTGTTTCTAGTCTCACTTCCCTCTCCCTTCTTGTAGACTCGGGACTCAATTGAACCGGAAGTTATGTCCCACCCCCCCAAAAAGCTTCCTGTAAAAACACAAGGACGGTACCATTTACTTTCATTTGCTCTCTCTCGTCTCACATTACACCCAGCCTATCATCAGAAAACGGTTATTATATTTTTTCGGTCACGAATTCATTCAGATCAAAAAATGATACATTCCTGTAAAGCAAAACAACGTCATAATACAGCACTATATCAATTAATTCTTGTACTTAAATTTCTTCACATCAGTACATACTCTTAATCCCAATATACTAAACAATATCGCAATAATCAGACACATCTATTTATATTAAAACTTATGCAAAGTACGCTGTGTAAACCTGAACATAACGCATTAATAAATGCACCAGTTTAATACGAGGTAACCTCATAGCGACATACAAAGTCAATTCTGATCATAAGTTAACAATCTACATAGTTCTCTACGTAATAATCAAAGCCATTTTTCAAATACGCATTTAAATGAAACACTACAAAGGCAATTCTACATACTAACCGATGCTAATAATTAAGTGTACATACTACATTAATTACAGTTATGGTGCCGAATTATTCTGCAAAAATCAGGCAAAGAACTTACTGACCTTTCGAAAGCTTTTCTTCCCTTAGAATCTTTTCTAAATTTTGCTGCCAATTACGGGTGACTTCTCGGAGTAACCCTATTTGCTCAGCAACCCTGTTTGCTTACGAGTTACGAAGTTATGGTTCGGATCCATATTGTAATCACACCACACTCTCTATCTCAATTCCGAGTGGATGTCGCTGTGAACTGATCCTATCAAACTTAGCGAACACGTGGAGACGGATGAGGACACGCTACGTTCACCCCGCTGGCTTACTTTTGACCATAACCTAACGTCTTAACAATTAGATGTGAATACTACAAGCCTTTGTCTAATGTTGCCTATCCTAACTCCGATTTCCAATATGTCACGGTAACCTCTCATCGGGGATTAACACTAGCCTGCGGCAATCTTTATACGTTAAATACATGGTCGCAGCAATTCAAGGTTTTACATGACTTAATATATGGGCTTAGCGAACGTGACACCGTGTAAAAAAAAACACATGTCCTCCAATTCCCTCATGTCCATCTATGAACATCAAGGTAGCTACCCGTTAAATGAAAATCACCATATATAATCCTTTCAGAAGTACATACATTTTATTTTCTTTTTGCTGGTCTTCAATATAATTTCAACTTTGTATGCATCGTGTCATTGGTTGCATGGAGATAAATCTTGTTCATAAGATATGACCTATATCTCCATCCTATATCTCCAACAGTTAGAAGTCTTCAGTTCCAAAACAATCAGACCACCATAAGTCACTTTCCTGGCAATAATTATATCCTCGATAGAGTTAGGAATGTGTCCCTTTTGAAAATATTTTTTTTTGTTGTTTCAGATGGTAACTGTATCACTATTTTCAATCTGTGTTTTTTAAATATAGAAGCTTCCAAATGCATTATCTCCATCCATGTTATGGACCTGAATATTGTATTGCTTGTTTCTACCAGAGTCAAGTCTGTTGGTCTCTGATGAGTGTTGCCACATCTCAATTAATTTTGGTAAATTATTCAGCCCATTTTCCTGTCGATGGTCATCTACATGACTAGCAAATAAAACTGAGCGCTTATTTATTTTGAGGACATGCTGTTAAATTACCCAATTTCTTTATAATTCAACGTATCTTATTTTCACCAATTTCTTTAGGTTCATCCAACAAAGTATTAGTATTTATAGACACAATTGGCCTAGAGGAGATAGGCAATGAAGTTTCAATATGCTATTTGTGTCGGTCATTTAAAGAGTTATGAAAACATCAGATGATACATATATTAAGGGTTTTATCAATAGTCGAGCAGGGTGATGTGTACGTATGCGTGTGTGTCTGTGTGTGTGATTGTGAGTGTGTGACTGTGTGTGTGATTGCATGTGTTTGTGTTTGTGTGTGATTGTGTGTGTGTGTTATTTTGTGTGTTTGTGTGTGTATTTGTGTGTCTGCGATTGTGTGTGAATGTGTGTGTTTGTGTGTTTGTGTGTGATTGTGTGTGTGACTATGTGATTGTGTGTGTGTGATTGTGTGTGTGATTGTGTGTGTACTTGTGTGGGATGGTGTGTGATTGTGTGTGTTTGTGTATGTGTGTGTGTGATTGTGTGTGTGTTTGTGTGTGTGATTGTTTGTGATTTGAAGATTTAACGTAGCTCTAAAACATTTCAGTCATATCCCTAAGATGTATGCAGTGTAGCAGTTTATAGCGATATCTAGCGCTGAGGCATCATGCCGCAGACATGTGGCATCATGTCCACCCAGTCGCATTTACCTGATACCAGGCCGACCAGTCCTAATAATAACATTTTAATGCTGAACGCCAAGCGAAGTAGCTAATGCCATTTTTGTAAGCCTTTGGTATGACTCGACCAGGGTTAGAACCCACGACCAATTAAGGCACTATGGCGTTCTCGATTTGTACCCGATCTATTGCCTTGATGTATATTCAATAGTTGAGCGTGATGGCCGTCTTAAACATATCGATTTATTTCAACAATTTTCAAATATTCTCTTTTCCTTTTTTCATATTGTAGTACAAATGATTTCAGTAAGCTCCATTATTTCTATCCTTGATTGCTACAACTGCCTGATATACTGGGTCATCATCGTCTTGTTTAAAATCTAATAAAGTTTCCCATTAATATCTTCTTTCTGCTCAGTCATTGTATATTGACCCTGTAAATTTGAGATATATTCTGGATACACTGTAAATTTAACCGCGTAGAAATTTGTACACATTTAAACACATTAGATATGCTATTCATTCACCCTCCTACCATGCCGTTATAACTGCATGAAAATTACTTTCATGGCTGTAGCTACTCATCTATATGTTGAAAACCATGTAATTAGTAGGAACATCTTTCCTAAAACTTGGATTGTATCTCGTTTGATGCTTTAAATAAGAATTTTTAGGATTTGTACGGTCAAGAACATTATTTTCAGACACATCAATATTTGATCACACGTTACTCAACTCCAATCTTTTAAAGATGCGATCATTATATCTAGACCCTCAATATGGTTATTTCTTCTTAAATTTGAGAAATGTTTTCACCATCACTCTGAGAACTGTTGAATAGAATTGTGGTGTACCGTAGTGAAAACACGTTTAACTTAGTGTTCACTCTGCAATTGTCGTGCTGAGAGATAACGTGTTCCTTCTTGACGTCACGTTTGCTGTTTCTCTTTTCTTGTGGTAATTTAATTACTGTAGTCAGGTTGTAGACTTTTGGACTTTTGCTTTCCGTTGTTGGTTACCGTGGCTGGATAATATTTGATTAATGTCTGACATTTTCTGCTTTGTTTCTTGCTATACTGCCTGCATGTATTCTACATTTTATTGTCCGAATTTGGTGTGGTTTTACTATGATGGTGAAAATATATATTGTCACAACTCTTGAAAACATGTAGCAAACAGACACTGAAAGTGACATTTTAAGTAAATTAAATAAACAATTCATTTCCCTACAATACAAAGTGAAAACTCAAGTGACACCTACAATATTATAAATTATATTTCAAATAGTCCTAAATGTCTTATCACAAATTAAAACAATTTAGAACGTTACTTATGAATTACAATAATCCTGAATATTCTGATATAACATTAGAATTACAAAGTATTCATTGACTTTTTGGACTAAAACACTACTTTGGGATTATTGAGGACGCATTCAAAGGCATTCTGGATTGTATCATTCTGGTACATACAAGACTCTTGGTACAGTAGGACATTCAAGGCTACTAGAATTCATGCGAAATATTATAAACTTTGGGGCTTGTGGCAAAACAATTAGAATTACTTGGGATTTAATTCACAAACCGAATATAAACCAAATAGACCTAATATATAATGGTTTTGCCACATAAACACTTCATTTGGTGATCATCATAATTATCGAATATCAAAGGAAGCATTTGGTCATCCCCCTTCAAGTTGTACAATAAATTAATAATATCTAAAACGCTTGCATCTAATATTACTTTTACCCATTTCGTTTGCTGATGTTTTAATACCATTTATTTGTAGACGTAAGAGTTCAAGAGAGTATCATTATATGAAATAATTGTAGAGTATGTTGAGTATGTATTTTTCTTATGCGTTGTAACGAGGAAACAATCCTGCTATTTACATTTTATTACACCCATTAATGACAATAATTACTAAATGACTGACTTCATGACAGCTTATTTATAGTCTGTTCAACAGATTTCTTTATTTCTAATATTGTAGCCGAAAATATTCAACTTTCCGCAGGTGTTATGCTGCTGAAATTGATGTTAACATCACTAAAATTGCTGTAAGATATACCAAACTAGGACCAATAATGTTTGTGATTAGGCTATAATCTAGGACGTTAGGCTTTTGTAAGTAAACGGTCCAGTGATTGTTGTTCTATTCACTTACCCGTAATTTTTTTTACACCTGTACAGCAAATAAAAATAGTATGGGCCGGAGACATAGAACCAAATCTAGACACGTGATTTGTTTATGAATAACGAACGAAGCCTTCCAGCTATAATATAAAAAGAGTCAGTTGCAAATACATGGCATCGAAATCGGACGTAAGTACACTTTCTAGATTTTTTTACGGATGACTTCTTCTACATGTGTCGTAGAATGAAATCAGTATAATCTGACTGTAGATAACATTTTAGCGTATGGCGAACGATAAGATACTTCATAATTGTTATAGATCTTCTCTTAGTAATGGAAGTCTAAAATAACTTTCATATACACAATAAACCCTAGCATGAAATCTCTCTCTCTCTCTCTCTCTCTCTCTCTCTCTCTCTCTCTCTCTCTCTCTCTCTCTCTCTCTCTCTCTCTCTCTCTCTCTCTCTCTCTCTCTCTCTCTCTCTCTCTCATATTTATTTCGCTCAGAGGCTGAGTATGCAATCACGCACAGACAGTTGTAGAAGGATGTATAACTTGTATACCTTCTGAAATCACGGACAGAAATGATTTGGTAAAACGCTAACAATATACTTTCTGGTAAGTCTATATCTATGTTAACCATATCCGGTACACCATACCCAGTATATTTCACCGCTGTTTGACTTACATGGGTTGTTTACATTTATAACACCATGCCTCCTTGTCTGTGTAAATAAATCATTATTTTGCTCGCGTACATCATACTTATATTCTATATAGTAAGATTAGGAATCAAATATTTTCTTACCGAACCTACTGACATCTTCATGTGAGGAAAAAACTAGGATCTCAACGGCATTGTGGTCACGCAATTAATTTTGTTTTGTATGATCAGACAAGAAGTCGAATAGGTTCTTTGAATATGTTTTTTTTTCCAAAGTTTACTTTCGAATTAAAAAAAAGAAAAGCATTTGGTTTGGGGAGACATTATATACTGTTGTGAACAAAATATCTATTTCACTAATGTTGTAATTAGTTTACATACCGATCAGTCAACAAAGAGTAAATAAGTGGCACATTTTATGGGACACAAAATGTCTTCAAAAAATAAACATCCACTGAAATTAAGAGCTGCAGTTGTTATTTAATGTAAGGTTATAGAGGATTACTACCGGGTACATCAATAGTATGTTAATGGGAGTTTTGTGCTTTGTTACTGATTTTGATCAAACCTTCTACACACACACCCCATGACTTTGTCCTCACATCACACGTACATGCATTCGAATCCACGGGTAAATCCGCGATTGCAATTTGCAAACGTTACCATGAGGCACCCATGCCAGAGGATAGCTGTGAACTTTGACGTTTGACCTTTTACCTTGATCGATAACGATTGATTGGTTTATGATTGGTTTATATTTTTACGGCGCACCAGCACTATGTGGCTATTTAGCGCCAAACATTAGGTTATATCCTTTTACATTTAAAACTGGTAAAATAATTTTATCGACCAGCGATTGGGGTCCAAACAGTTAAAGGTAAAGCGATAAAAATGTGAACGATGGTAAAGTTTTAAAAGTTTCCCGATCAACGGGGTGTGCAAAAGTATGATAACGAAAACATATGATTGGTAATTAAAATCTATCGACTGCATAAATATAACACAAAACTGAACAAGGTGATAAAATAAAAGCTATAACTTATGATAGATATTTGCTTCCTTAAGGAAGTCTATAATGTTGGTAATGTTAACTGTATCAAAGAGCTCCCTTATGTCGATAACGAACAAATCCTCTACTAATATAATACTAAATACGTCTATGAGGTTGTCCATCTATGCCACAAATACAAATACAGGAACAAATACAGGCGAAATCAAGGCACTGTTACGACGCGAATAGATGTGCATCCACTATCAACTAAATACTATCACAATTTGCATCAAAAAAAACCACTATCTGTTAAATTGTACGGGGCACAAGATAATCGGTGAAACAACCGTGTACACACTAATTAATGGATTGTCCGGTTAGTGATCTGGCTATTCAGACTCCACTTCGTCCCTAATTTTATTTACAATCTCGTCTATTGTCAAGTGGTTATCTTTATCAAGTCGCTTTGTTATAAAGTATTCTATGTGAATTACGATCAAGCATCAGGATACAGCTGAAAATGTTGCGGGTCTGACAAGATTATTTAACGATTTTAAAATACTATCTTCCATTTCTATAGTTCTTTTATTCAGATCTGGTATTTTATTATATAATAAAATTCAAGCATCACTGCCTAAATACACTCATTTATGGGTTCATCCATTTTAAGATTTTTAGATACATACAACTATCAATTATAGGCTGTAGAGCTTTCAAGCTGATGCCAGATACTCTAGAGATGGCAATATTTACGAACATTATACATTTAATAAAATCTGGCTATGCTGATTTTATATATTTCTTGGACTGGTTTTTTTTTTTTTTTTTTTTTGCAAATTGGACCTGGAAGTCATTGTATTTCCGCAATCATCTGCGGTAAAAGTTCCTCTGGTTTTCTTGGTGTCTATATACTTTGTTTTGTATTAAAAAGGACATTACGTGACTTGTACTACCTGTAAATCAACATTTTTGACTCACTCTGGTTCCGTATCTGTGCTGGAGACAGTTGCGATTCTTGCATTTTAGCCAATTTGATTTCGAGTTTTCTTAGTTTGCAATACTCCTGTGAGTCCATGTTAACCATTTTATTTTATAGACATCGAGTGCTGCTAGGTAATTGTTTCAAGACTATCTTGTACTGCCGCGATAATTTTTCAATAGTGATATGGCTCCATAAACGATTCTGACTGTTGTGCCTATATGATGATAAAGATTTTTGTCATAATCGTTTTATAATTTCTTGCTATGAGAAGGAATTACTCATGACTCAAGAACTGTCTTGGCCCATGGTGTATTAGCATTTGAGAGAGAGAGAGAGAGAGAGAGAGAGAGAGAGAGAGAGAGAGAGAGAGAGAGAGAGAGAGAGAGAGAGAGAGAGAGAGAGAGAGAGAGAGAGAGAGAGAGAGAGAGACAGACAGACAGACAGACAGACAGACAGACAGACAGACAGACAGACAGACTGTCTTAAAAAGGTGTCATGCACAATGGTGTAGATATGGGAACATTTCTCAGGGAAAGCTTGTCAGTGAGAAGGTATGGGTCGCTATAATGATAGACGTAGTCTCTAATTCTGGGTCTATTTAAATTTATATATATATATATATATATATATATATATATATATATATATATATATATATATATATATATATATATATATATATATATATATATATATATATATATATATATATATATATAGATAGATAGATAGATAGATAGATAGATAGATAGATAGATAGATAGATAGATAGATAGATAGATAGATAGATAGATAGATAGATACAACAACATTATAGAGATACAACTTATAAAGCTTTTGTGTTGAAAAATACATAACATATATTATACTTTTTTTTGTACTTACCTACTTTATATATTTGTGTTGTTTCTGCACTTTAGAATATGGTAAAAATAATTGGATCCGGACTAAATCAGATGTTTAAAATAGCTGCGATTAATGCAACAATCGTTTGAAGAAATATATTTTACTCAATTCAAAATCAGGCACTAATTCGGAATTTATTACTGATCATTATTCTTTATTCCTTACATAATATTTTATTCCCAAATCAAATCATATCATGAGGTTGGTAGTGAACTAAACTTTTCACTATAATACAAATACAAATTAATATAAATTCTTAAAAACAAGTAACATTCCGTTCCATTATAATATAAAAAAGAGAACTTACAAGAGTATTGCAAACTACGAAAGTTACCACTGAAATCTTTAACTTTTAAAGTTACTTATTCATTAAGAATGTTACGAACATAAACGGTTCTTTCCTGTAAAGGATAGACGGAGTTTCTAATTCTGGGTTTGGCGAACTGAAGATACACGCATCTTCGGCGCTTATTTATGCTACCTCAAGACATGCCTGACCATGTTTGGTGAAAAGTCTGTGCCTGAGTGTGTAGTCGCGAAAAGAAGCTTCCGTCTATCCCAGTGGAAACGATTGTGTTTGTTGCATCATAATCCGTCTGATCAGCAATTTATTCGTCTTAGGAAAGAGGTTGAATCGTAGCTTATTAAGTCAGAAAATAATGTTAAGAATTTTGCCACGAAGTACTGTTTTGCTGATTTAATAGCACATAATATATACTACGGTAGGGGGTGGGTGGTGTTAGCACTTGTTTGTAAGGGCACAAGTAGTATAAATTGTATTATGAAAATAAATAATATTGCCATTAATATATTTTAGCAGCATTTTACTTTCACTTTAATTTAATGAAAAATTAATGCTTTTAATACAATTAGAGAAAATTTACATCTTATCGCTTGTACTCAAAATGTCTATCCTAATGGATTCGAATATGTTCTTTACATCATAACCCGCCTAATTAGCATTATATTTGTTTTAGGAGAACGGTCGGACCCTAGCTTTCTAAGTCCGAAATAACGTTTAGAAATTTTGCCACTAAGTGTTGTTTCTGCTAAGTTAACATACACATGCATAATACAGGAGACCAAGATTTGTACTTGTTGTAAAGGGAGTAATCTCTATCAAAATAGAATATAATTCTAATAAATACGTTAATTTGCATTTAATTTAATGAAAGTTACTCCCAATATAATTTAATGAGAATTTAATCCAATGTAAAATTAGTTTTAATACAGTTTAGAGGAAACTCCAATGTAATCATGTTTACTTAAAATTTCTGTACTAATACCTGTAAAATTTGCTGTGGTTGCCATTCCTACATATTCAGCGTCAACAACGGTTTCCGCAGCGATTCCGAAAATAACATCGACAACCACATACACACACATACACACACTCATGTTTGTATTTCCTATGTATCACGGTGCTCTTGTTGATTTCTTCTCACAGTTGCTATTACGCTTCCATTATTTCCTCATGTCGGTAACACTGAGGCTCCAGCATAGTCTTAATATTAAAAATGGGATCGGAAAGCATAATTGTTTGACTGGCTGACCTTCCTATGTCGTAATACTCACATGCACTTTTAGTCAGTTATTATTTTTAATTGGTACAACTGTCATAATATCATATTAAATATCCGTCGGAAAATATTACATTTCTAGCGATTGTGCGTTCTTAAAGTATAGCATTACACTCGTGCAAAACCATACTATGGCGCTATTGAATAATATTTGAAAGATCTTTGTCATATTCGCCCCAAAGCTGTAACATGGTAATGTGCGTTCTTGTTTTCGATATTTTACTTTCCTTGGTTGAGTCAATTTTGGTTCAACATAATCAACGGCGAAGTCAACCGGAATGGATTTGTCGGTAAACCCATTTCATCGTTGCAGAAACAATTAATGTGGGTTTTTTCCTCTATACGACTGTTTTCTTTAACAGTTTGTTTTTAATTGTAAATGGAATAACTCAAGATAGTATACCTGCATGGTTGTCTATCGGAATGCTTCAGATTTGTCTGACAGCAGAAATATGTGTGTTCTCAGGTGTAAATCGCGATATTCCAATGGAATTTTAAACTAAAATTCAGCTCAGATCTTGTTTGTGTGTTTATTGTATCGACTGGTAATACCTCCCCTAGTCAGAGATGAGTAAGACGTTATTATGGGTGTCAAATTTACCATATCAACTGGTGATTTTGAATCGATAATTGTATATCTCCTCAAGATTACTGACTAGCATGTATTGGCTGAAGTTATGGAACTACGTGTGTCAAGGAACTACAGCTGTATTTATCTGTGTTGTTGGGGATGACGCTAGTTGATGCCGTTGATGCTGAGGACTCCTTGTAAAATCAAGTGACGATCATGCACAAGCTGATTATGAAGCATCACAGGGATTTTCGTTTTAATTGTGTAAATTTGCAACTGAAAATTGCATTAACTGTATGCGACTCCTCTTTACATGCCAATAATGAATAAGTGATTGCGTATGTTGTCATCGATTGACATACTATTGTAAACACAAATACAGCAATGAGTGGCCGAGAAAAAAGCATTGCTAGATCTGGAATGGCAATGAGAAGCAGCGTGTTTCATCATTAATTATTAATAAAGATTGCGGTGGATTGTCATGTTTATTTCAATGCAATCTGGAGTAATTTATGAAACATCTCTACTCGGGCCCTGGGCGCGGTACATCATTGGTGGTTCAGTATGAACATTGCATCTGATTACAGTGTAACAAATCTCTAAAATAACATGTTTAGCAAATTGCGTCGTATTTGTTTCAAACTAATTTGGATGCCACTGGAATGTTAAAGCATTCAGAATCGGCATTAATACCATATAGCAGCTTCATTTTTCGTTGCACTGATGTAAATTTTAGAATTTTTTACCAGGTTCTGGCATAATCGTATACTGCGTCAGTAATAAGTGGGGGCGTAAAGGGTCTTTGGGTCTAAGTGTTAACTTTAGTCGTTTGCACAATGTGGTCGATGGGCTTATAGCATGGGTAGGCTTCTCTCAAACGATGGAAATTGAGCATGAGGAATTTATAGCTACAATGGATTGGGTCTGCTTAGGGTCAATAGTAATTAGACAGTGGTGACGTCACGGTTATGGACACTGGCAACAATGTTGCAAGTGGCTGACGTCAATCGGGTGGAACAGTGTGACAAGGGGCTGTCTCGAATACGCGCTATTCTAGGGACAAATAGACACACACACACACACACACACATATATATATATATATATATATATATATATATATATATATATATATATATATATATATATATATATATATATATATATATATATATGTTTATAGAGAATGTTAGAGACGTAGACTATTAATGTAAACATAAATTTACAAAACACAAATCTACCACACAAAAATTGACTAAAATATTTTAGGCAAGAGAGAATTAATATCCTTTTGAGGCAATTGAGTGACCCTGAAAAGAGCCATTTGTCTTTTCTAATTTCTATCCTACCTTCCTCTTCTCCACCATCTATCCAATAAAATTGCCAATTTCGTCCCATTCTTTTTTCCTCCCCTTCCTCTTCTCCCTCTTGTTTATTTTCTAAGTTGTCATCTTCTTTTTAATGTTTAGCATTTTTTAGGCTCTAATTTGTTCCTTTAACCTCTTTGTCCCCTTCTACTTTTCCTTTTTTATAGGTTCTCTAAGTCTTTCCTTGGCCTTTCCTAAATTATTGATCTCCATTTTTATTCGGTGACGACTATACCATCCATCTTCCAAACTGATCAACATTTTCTGCACCATCCACATATCATCCACCAATTCCTGCGACTTCTGCATTTTGTTGACGTGATTGCTTGCAAGTGTTGTCTTATTCAGTATTGAATGGCGCGATTGATGAACGCTCTACTGTCTATCCCTAAAGCAAGAACGTGAAGGAAAACATCCTCTTTTACCAGGTCCCCATATCACTACCAAACAATTAAGTAATAAGAGTGCTAACCTAAAAAAAAAATGTACGAAGCAACAAACTACTACTAACTAAATTACTATCCTTTCTATCAATACATATGGAAAAGGAAAGTATTTATTTGCAAATCACGACATTACCTATAATCACATCAACAAAGGAGTTAGTGTTTATAGTTACACTACTTCACAGTCACATAAAAGCACTCATGAGTGTAGGGACAAGGGGTTTGTTAAGGGAGAAAAGACACACGTACGCGCGCGTACACAAGCACAAAAATTATACAGACACGTACTCGCAAGCACACAAACACAAACAAATACACACACGCACTCAAAATTATATGTTTGGAAAAAATGATCAGGCCCTTTTATCTAGAGATTTATTAGACCTGAGAAAGGTTGGAGGTTTTTTAATTCCACATGTACCTGTTTAATTGTGACACTTCCTTGGCTGGGCACAACAGACACATTGCCAACTCCAATCATGTTCCCAATTTATTTGGTTGGGAATGCAAAGACCACTTGTGTGCCTTCACAACCCCAATCTTCAGCTACTGGGATTCTTTATCTGTCTTGCTCTCCTTTGTACTGTTTGTGGATGTTGTGGTCTACTTATTAGCATAGCTCCATATTCTTGCCTCTGCGTCTCCAATTCTTCTTACTAATTTACGAGTTGAGGATCACGGATCTTGATACAAGTTGTGGCTGTAGCTGACGTTGTTGTGGAGGCTATTGGTTTCTTAACTCAGCCTTGACCTCACACGTTTGCCTAAGGATGAGCTGAGGCAAGATCCGTGTTTTCTCTTCTTTTTCCTCTTTTCTCTTCTATTGTGCCTCCACTTCCTCAAGTCTGGCACTTTCTGCAATGGCCTCCATAGCCTGCTCATCCCTGAGTCGCCTGGCATACTCTAGGTTCATCTGACGCTTCATGAGGTTGCTGTTTCTGCGTATTTTGTTAATATTGATTAGTTAACGATTAGTAGCCAGACTGACGAACACTATGTTTTGTATGCTTGAAGCACTGACGTGAATAAAAATATCCCCTTACACAAAACGCATACAGTACTCACTCCACCATGAACAAGATGTACCAGACACACTCACGTTCACTTTTTCCTTACAAACACACAATAATACCTCTCATACATATAAAAACATTTGCTATCTTACAAACCAGAGAAACGAAGTGTTTATAGGTACACTTCTATTTTGACTTACATACAAACACAAAGACAGACAATTATTTTGGCAACAGGGTAGTATGTATTTTCTAGATTGTTGGGTAGCCCTGAAAAGCTGTTTTGTTAGAGGATGTGGCATTCTTTGGCGTTGTCCCGTCCCTTTGTATATGTGGTTTTAAGTATCTTCCTCCTTCTAACCTTTAAAAATATAACCATTATTTACTATTGTCAGGTTATTATTCTTTCAGTGATTTTATGGGTTATTTTATACGTGAACCAAGCGAAAGGAACGCCATCAATTTTAAGAAGATTGTTTTTTTATGATAATAGATGTAAAGGACACGACTTGTAGTAATAATCCATATTGTCACTCTGACTTAGAAAATTCTTACGGCAAACTCAGTTCACATATATTAACTCCGCACCATACTTTGCGAAATAGGATATTACCTTGGATATCATAAAAATAATTTGATATTACAAGTATTGTTCGAACAACATGAATAGAGAACAACCATATAGAGAAACGTATTGACTTTCGTTATTTGAGACACTGAGCTTCATACAAATTTTCTAGAATTGCAGTCTATGTTCTTGAAGTTAACCCGTCTTTGCTATTTGTAGTGGATTTTCTTTTCATTATCTCTTTTTTTTAAGCAAAATGTTTGCTTTTGTGTCATTTTAGTTTCGATAGACACTATAGTTTATGTGGTGAAAAACACTTAATTATAGTTTTCTCAACTGTTTCAGTGGTTTAAGTGGTTAGGGCGTCCGCTTCGGATGCGGGAGGTCGCGGGTTCAAACATCGGACTAATCACACTAAAGGCTTATAAAAATGGTAATAACAGCTGCCTCGCTTAGCGCTCAAAATTATAGGTTAGTGTTAGAAATGGTTGGCCAAGTGTCAGGATAATGTGACTCGGTGGGACATGATGCTATATGTCTGACGCACGATGCCCCTGTGCTAGACATGCCACATTGTAAACATCGTAATGATATAACTTTGTTAAGAATCAAAATTCTCTCTCTCACATACACACTTACACACACACACACACACACACACACACAAACACCGTGAGTTTATTACGATTTTGAGTGAGAGGCAAATTTGTACCTAAGTCACACTAGAGATCACTTAAAGCACCAGACTGTACACACTGTAGTTTGCTATGACAAAATGGCGCTATGATACAACCGGTGCATTGATAAGGCCGAACCCGTATAAGAACCTGGCCTAATCGACCTCTTAAACTATAACCAGTCATCTCGTATCCAGGATCTCATAATCTGATATCAACTACAAGTCCACCAAGTGTACAACAAACCCTGAGATCAGGACAGCACAAAAACTAAGTATGACATTCTACTAAGCATCGCATAGTCTATTAAGTATAACACAGTCTACTAAGTATAATATAGTCTACTAAGCATAACAGTCTACTCATTATAACATATTCTACTAAGTGTATAAAAGTCTACTAAGTGTAGCATAGTCTACTAAGCATAATATATTCTACTAAGTTTAACATGGTCTGTTAAGCATAAAATAGTCTACTAAGTCTACTAAGAATAACATAGTCGACTAAGTATAGCATAGTCTGCTCAGTACAAATTAGTTTACTAAATATAACAGGGTCTATTAAGCATAACTTTTCTTCTAAGCATAACTTTGTCTACTAAGTATAACATAGTCTACAAGCATTAGTCAACTTAGTATAACATAGTCTACTAAGTATAAAATAGTCTACGATGCTTAACATAGTCTACTAAGTACAACATATTCTACGAAGCATAACAGTCCACTGAGTATAACACAATCTATAAAGTATAGCATAGTCTACTAAGCATAACATAGTCTGATAAGTACAAGTTAGTCTACTAAGTATAACTGAGTATAACACAATTTATAAAGTATAGCATAGTCTACTAAGCATAACATAGTCTGCTAAGTAAAAGTTAGTCTACTAAGTATAACAAAGTCTGCTAGGTATAATATAGTCTGCTAATCATTACATAGTCTGAGTATAGCATAGTCTACTAAATATGACATAGCATACTAAGCATGACATTGTCTACTAAGTATAAAATAGTATACTGAGCATAACATAAACAATTATATGTAACATAGTCTGCAAAGAACAACAAAGTGTACTAAGTATAACAACGTTTGCTAAGTATAACATAGTCTACTTAGTATAACATAGTCTACTAAGTATAACAGTCTACTAAGCATTCTACTAAGTTTAACTTAGTCTACTAAGTATAACAGACTACTAAGCATAGCATAGTCTACTGAGCATAGCATAGTCTACTAAGCATAGCATAGTCTACTAAGCATAAGTTATCCATGACTTATTAATATGCATAAGCAGCGTTTGTTAATATTCTATAACTAACCCTGGTTCCGGATGGAGTCTCCTAAATAGCGAGCAATCGTTAGGTATTGCTTGAATTTCTTAAACACAACAAGGGCATACGGTTTTATTTTGTCTGAGAATAGTTTCAAATCCTGTTTGCAATGATTCTTACGATGGGTTTACATTTCCTACTTCCTACACGTCAGACTTAGAAAAGAACACATAATAGCACATACCCTCTGCACTCTTCTTAAATGCCAGCTGTTTTCAGTCTTACAATGAGTATACAGTTCTGAGTAAGGTTCATGTGAAAAGTAGCACTGAGGTAAAGGTTTGGGCTAAAAGTAATTTCTATTTATATCATCGCGTTTTACATAATGACTGATTCTAGACAGTGTTAGTTTAGGTCTAAAGTCAAAAGAATTTATACAGGTAGGTAAGTACTCGGATGCCTGAAGGACAAGATATGGTTCTATGTATAATGTCATTGCCCCTATAGATTAGATTTTATATAAGCCGTTGATCGGTATAATGTTTTTCTTTTTGGGGACAGCTTTCGTGCTGATTGTACAATGGTAAGAGGCAATGTAGTCGATAGTATAAATAGCACATGTGTTTAATAATTATTTTTGTCCCATATACACAAATGCAGAAGGCTGTCCAACATTGAAAAGTTGACGTAGGACCAGTACATACAACGCTATGGTAAGCTCAGAGTGTGCAAACCCTGGCTCGATCTCTCTCTGAATAAAGTTTATCGTCGGTACGTAAATTTATTTACCTCTCTGTACCTCCCATACACATCCAACGTGTTTTCCCCATGTATGTCACGTCTTACCAACGTGTTTTCCCAATGTATGTATGTTACATGTCTTACCAACGTTTTTTCCATACATGTCACATGTCTTACCAACATGTGTTCCCCATGTATGTCACCTATCTTACCAACGTATTTTTCCCCATGTATGTCTCATGTCTTATCAACGTGTTTCCCCATATATGTAAAATATCTTACCAACGTATTTTTCCCATGCATGTCACATATCTTACCAACGTGAATAAGACGATTTTATTTAGTGACCCTGGGACATGAAAAGTCCAAGATTTTAAACTAGAGTTCAAGCACGACATTATTATTATTATTATTATTATTATTATTATTATTATTATTATTATTATTATTATTATTATTATTATTATTATTATTAAACGGAAGCATTATTGAAAGCTGGAATGGATGGTTGATGATTTCAATGCGTAACTCGTAAAATATTGATAATTATGACATTATATTAACCCTGGCTTTTAACCAATCAAAGACCGCTATGTGACTCAACCTTTTTATAATACTTAGCCCATTGTCTTTGAAAGAAAAGAAAATCGTTCCAGTCTACTATTTCTGTTTTAAAACTAAATATTTTAATCAAAAATTTGTTGAAATGTATTCCAAAGATTTTCCAAGATACATGTTGAGAAATTCTATGACGACGAAATTAGACACTTATAGGGCAAGATAAAGGATTAGCCCTGAGATAACCAAAATGTTTTTCCCTACCGGAAGCGGGCGTCACGACTGTTATAGCTCGAATGTCGAAATTATCAATTCATGTGTGTTCAGTATCCTACAACAGGAAAAGTTTGGAGTAGGAAAAATATAATTTATTCTTTTAAAAAAATGTGCGGAGGAAGTTCAATTCAATCGGGATTCGTTATTGTGTCTCTTTATGTTTTACCATTTACAATTTGTCAAAGAATTGGTTTAAGAAATAGCTTTCTGGTGGAAGTCAGTACAAATACCAAGACATTATAAAGATTGTGAGTGGTTCGCTGAACAAAATATGCAGGCGAATTTTATGACAGGAAATGTTGCCCTCCCCCCTCTAAAATATTTATCATGCTAAAGCTTTTCATGGATGGTCAGTTGTACGAATACATTTTTCATGGTGACTGCTCGTGCCGATCCACCCTATATCCCGTATTTCAGGGAATCTTTATCATAGATAAGGATGTGTGGATGGGTAAAACAAACTGTGCAGAAAACTTTCATGGTTAGAGCAAACAATGTTAAACTGAAAATATATATGCAATAAACTGACGACGAACAGTGCAAAACTAGTAACTAACTAGCCAAAGCGCTTTCGACTCTTTATGAGTCTTTTTCAAATGCAAATGCAAAACATATACAAAAAAAACAAATAAACAAAAACGTTGTTTGTAAAACTCTACATGGCTGTATCCACATGAGTTAAACCTATAGATACATTGTCTCAACCAGTCTGTATAGACTTGTTGCAAATACTGAAAAATGTTTATAATTCCCTAAAAGTCCACGAGCCAAAGCGACATATATTACTTTGTGTACATTTATGCAACGCAGATTATATCCCGGATATTTGATTCTAAACCGGATATTTCATTCTTATAGCAATATTTAAAGGATACTAAGAAGATTTAGAAAACGTTTGGAAAGAAACAGTCAGCTACAAAGACTAATTCTACTAGTGCAAAGTTTTCTTTTTATAGAGCATATATATATATATATATATATATATATATATATATATATATATATATATATATATATATATATATATATATATATATATATATATATATATAGTATTATAGAAATGATACGTACCACAAATTGTTTGCTTCCCTTACCAATATTCTTGTTGATTTCCTTTAAAATTGAAATTTTTTCCTAACTGTGGAATGAGATAATGACAATTTTTGTATAAAATATGTCTAATGAGCCTTTTTTCCGGTAATATAAACAATTGAAATACATACCTTTCATATCCGAATATAGTTGACCTGAAACGGAATAGAACAAACGCATAACATTTCTCTTTTGAAAGGATAGTTTAGAAATACTGAAGTCAAATATTTAATACATATATATCTGCATACAATTTACCTTTCTGTTCAGTCAGTTAAAGGATAAAGAGGCTGGTGAACAACTTTCTTCATCAAGCCCCTCCCCTTTCTTTTGTGATCTGTGCAAGAATTCACGACACAATTTGTTATAGTTTTCTATATTTTAGGTAAATGCATTCACTGAAGAACATAGTTTACATATTTGAGATGCTACAAGTGGTTATCTTCTTTTAATATAAACTAATTCTTTCCGAAATGTAATATTTTACAGAAAAAAAACTACCTCGATCAAGTTGGGCACATGTTCAATAGGTAGAAACGTTTCTATTACTGGAGAAAAATCTCAGAACAAACGACAAGGAAAGACTAGCTTGTTGATGGATCGACCAAAAATAGAGATGGTTTATGAAGACAATGAAGATGATACTAAATGCGGGATTGGAGGATGCAAACCAAAATGCCTCCAGCTTTTTGCCAAGATGGCTGCCTTTGTTGGCGTGTACAGTATTTCAAGTCTACTGACTTCTACACTCAATATTTACATCGCCTCGCAGATCACTACGCTCGAGAAACAGTTTGGATTAAGCAGTGCTCAGACTGGTTTCATTCTAAGTTGTAACGATATTGGCTACCTTTCTACAACACTTTTTGCCAGCTATCTAGCCAGAAGAGTCCATATTCCCAGGATACTCTTTGCAAGCACTATGTTCTACGGTGTCGCTGGAATTGTGGCGTCTACCGCTTATTTCGTTTCAATAGGTTCTTTAAGGAGACATATTAGGTCATCTCCGGGATCAGAAGTTTTCAACATCTCTTTAAATAACAGTTATGAATCTACAAACACTTTCCATTATGACATTAAGACACCAGAGAAAAGTATGAATTTTCTCCCATTTCCTGTACCGATGTGTTCCAGCGACCCAATGAATTCCGGACTAAACTGTACCGAAAACATCGGGAAATTCTCCATCGGACTCCCTAATGAGTATACCCTGACAGTCATGGTACTTATTAGCATCGGAATGCTGCTACAAGGGGTAGGAAAGGCCCCCAGATACCCATTGATCGCTTCATACATAGATGATAATGTCAAGCAAACCAAGACGCCCATGTTTGTCGGTGAGTTTCGTTCCAAAGGTATTGTTCTTGATAAGGAACTGCGATATAAATACGGAAGTAGAATAAATTTAAGTGGGCATGATATTTGTATATAAAACTTTCTGACGTAAAAGGAAGCGATTTAAAATAAATCGTTATTTTGTATATAGAGAAATGTATTTTGACTTGGATATAAAACGTGGAACGATAATCACATGTCCACGATACATTGGCTGCCTTCTTATAATTCTTACATAAACTGGTATTCCTTTTCCTTTCATTTTGATAATTTTTTGTGGTTACAAAAACAACTTGATGTTAAAATCAAGAAAGTGACTGGTTTGATTAATTTTCTGACTGGTTCAAGAATAAATATTTTATTCGTAATATACAAGTATATATGCATTTGGATGTTACGCCACGTCAGAATACTACAGACATTGAGTGTCAATAGCAACTAAAGAGATATCATGGTAGAAAGTTGGATGGAATCCTATATTTTCATGGTATATATTAATTTAAATATTGCATGGGTGGCGCCCTACAGTTTCGTATTTAGCATAGGGTTAAAATTTTAAAGAAAAAGAATTTCCCCTAGTTTCCTCACTAGTTATACTGGTTATTTAAAAGAGACTTTGTATATCTTAGGTATTGTTCAAAGAACCTTTAATTCCCTTTATTTTGATATATGATTGATGGGTGTAATATGGGTTAGAGAGTATACAGATTACTCCAGACGTGCACCTTTCAAAAAAGTGCTTGCTCTACTTGCGCATTTTCATTTCTCGAACTTCAGAAGTAAATTGTAAAAGAAAAGAGCCGATAACTTTTTTTTACATTTTATGTATTTGGTAATTCAGTCATTGCACTTTTAGAAGCTGGTATTGTCTAATTTGGCAAAATTCATTTTTCAAATTTTAATAGCTGCCAAGAATAGTGTACTTTAGACATATTTAGGTTGATTTTTGGAGCACAAGGGAGCAGTCATTTTAGTTAGCAGTGTCCTAAGATCATTTAAAATTTCCAATTTTCATCCACATTACATGAAAGTAGTATATAGGTATGCCAACATTCTCTCCACTGTGCATGTTTAAAATGCAAACAACTTCACCTTACATACATTACTCTCTCAAAAGTACATAGTAACTGGTGAGCGCCACCATGACATTATGGGTGATTGAAGGATGAATAAATCACTAAAATTAATTAATTTGTCTGCTTATCAAACTACTGATTTCATCAATTTGATAATTAGTACCTGTAATTTAATCCTTATTTATTCAAAAAAGAAAATGTTTTGATATCCGAGCATTCTGGTATTGCTATAATTCATTCGGTGACTGATTAATTGTCTGATTGATTGATTCATTGATTGATTGATTTTCGCATATAATTTTATTTTTAACAGGTATCACAACAGGAATAGGAATATTTGGTCCTGCAATAGCTTTTGCTTGTGGTGGCCTTTTTAGCAACATATATGTCACATTGGAGGGTATATACGTACACAATCTCTCTCTCTCTCTCTCTCTCTCTCTCTCTCTCTCTCTCTCTCTCTCTCTCTCTCTCTCTCTCTCTCTCTCTCTCTCTCTCTCTCTCTCTCTCAGTGAATATTGTTTATGAGTCTCTTGGTTTCTCTGTCAATATCATATACTATATTATAACTATTTATCAAGATTGTTGGAATTTTTCAGGGGAAAGCAAATGCAATAATTGTGATGATACATTTGCCACTGCAAAAACAAATAGACATTATATCATCAGCTTCGATCATATAGATATATTGCTTGCAAAAATTAATCAATACTGTAAGCTCGATACTCTAGTTTGAGTTATCGGTTGTTTTGAGTTAATCATTGCTGCAGACGAGATAATACATATCAGATAGTTTGAGTTAAGGCAAATATTTGCATGATTCGTGTTAGAATTAACGGTTTGAGGTATACCAGATATTTGCATAATTCGTGTTTGAATTAACAGTTTGAGGTATACCAAATATTTGTATGATTCGTGTTTGAATTAACGGTTTGAGATATACCAAATATATGCATGATTCGTGTTTGAATTAACGGTCTGAGATATACCAAATAATTGTTTGATTAGTGTTTGAATTAACGGTTTAGATATACCAAATATTTGCATGATTCGTGTTTGAATTAACGGTTTGAGTTATACCAAATATTTGCATGATTCGTGTTTTGAATTAGCGGTTTGAGATATACCAAATATTTGCATGATTCGTGTTTGAATTAACGGTTTGAGATATACCAAATATTTGCATGATTCGTGTATGAATTAACGGTTTGAGATATACTACATATTTTATGATTCATGTTTGAATTACCTGTGATGAAAGCGTAGACAAGAAGAAGAATGTATACAGGTCGTTGTATTGATTCGTATATTTTTTTTATCTTTCTTTCATTTGCAATGAAAGCTGCAATTTTCATTTCACTGCTTATATTTTGCAAATTCATATACATATTTATGTTCGACCTCTTGACCTATCGATTCAATATTTTCTTTATTTATGTTTTTATATCTGAATGTCCCGCATTTACAGCAAAGCATTTCTCCCGAACTAAATTACTGCTGTATGCAATTCTTCACCTTTCACCTACGTATTCCCTGATATTGCAATTCCTTACCTTTCACCTACGTATTCCCTGATATTGCAATTCCCGTCCTTTCACCTACGCATTTTCTGACATTGCAATTCCTGACCTTTCACCTACGCATTCCCTGATATTGCAATTCCTGACCTTTCTCCTACGTATTACCTGACATTGCAATTCCCGACCTTTCACCTACGTATTCCCTGATATTGCAATTCCCGACCTTTTAACTACGCATTCCCTGACATTGCAATTCCTGACCTTTCACCTACTTATTCCCTGATATTGCAATTCCCGACCTTTCACCTACGCATTCCCTGACATTGCAATTCCCGACCTTTCACCTACGTATTCCCTGACATTGCAATTCCTGACCTTTCACCTACTTATTCCCTGATATTGTAATTCCTGACCTTTCACCTACGTATTCCCTGACATTGCAATTCCTGACCTTTCACCTACGCATTCCCTGATATTGCAATTCCCGACCTTTCACCTACGCATTCCCTGACATTGCAATTCCCGACCTTTCACCTACGTATTCCCTGACATTGCAATTCCTGACCTTTCACCTACGTATTCCCTGATATTGTAATTCCTGACCTTTCACCTACGTATTCCCTAATATTGCAATTCCCGACATTTCACCTACGCATTCCCTGACATTGCAATTCTCGACCTTTCACCTACGTATTCCCTGATATTGCAATTCCTGACCTTTCACCTACGTATTCCCTGATATTGCAATTCCTGACCTTTCACATACGTATTCCCTGACATTGCAATTCCTTACCTTTCACCTTCGTATTCCTTGGCATTGCAATTCCTGACCTTTCACCTACGTATTCCCTAACATTGCAATTCCTGACCTTATTGTTATGTATTCCATGACACTGCAATGAAAGTTTCAGTAGGCACATATTAACTTCAAATTTTGTTTACAATAGAGACCTTAATGACACCTACCCACCCTGAATGGATAGGAGCCTGGTGGCTGGGTTTCATGGTGTTTGGCGTACTATCCTTAATAGCAGCCATACCTCTACTCTTCTTCCCGAGGAGGATGAAAAGGACGTCCCCGCTCAAAGAATGGCAAAAACCACAGAGAGAAAAGGCAAAACCTTTTAATTTTAAAGATACAGTGAAAGGTAAATAGCGTCAGCAAACGCATTATAATATAGCATTATCCTCACATCAGTTCGTGATAGAATGCAAATTGCGTTTATATTCGACATTAGATGTTTCGATTAACACGGTTACACAGACATTGTTCTCATCCTTTAGTACATGATATAATGCGTTCACATTTAACATTACATGTTATTCAATTAAAACGGCAACAAGTGAATCACTATTTTATAGAATTTTATTAACAATTTATAATTATTTTACAAAGGTCATCAAAGCATTCATAGGAGTGAGTTACTGATAATAGTATCAAGTCACGTGTTCTATACTCTCAAGCTGCTGACATCTTTTGTAACATGATGTTTTATGAGACGTGAAATTTTTGTATTTTATGAAATCTACTATGAGTTCTTTACCTGAGAATAGGAAAAAAATAATTGCAATGTTAAGCATCAGTCACGTGATGCTAGCATTTGAACCAGTGTAATGCCTTTCGCTTTGAAATACAAACAGCTGTTATATATTATCGTCTCTGCTAGGCTTACTTCAATGTTATTTCTGCAATAAGTATTATATAATGGAACGTATAAATGTATTTTGTAAAACATACCGTAAATGCTTTTGAAAACTATTCACTCAGTCTGTTCTAGAATTTATGGCAAGTATTTTGGGTGATTAATTGTAAGTATTTTTGATTATGTCGTTATCATGAAGACTTAAGGTATACTTGACAAAATATTATGAGTTTGAAATTTGTTTCGATTTTTTACAAGATGTTGTGAAAATATTCCACCGACTATCTCTCAACTCCATTTTCGTACTTTTGGTTCTGGGAAACTGCTTGTTGATGTTCAGTGTGGCCGGGATGGTGGCATTCTCTAGCAAGTACATGGAAGTGGAATTCCATGTTCCGACATGGAAGGCAAACATTCTAATGGGTAAGATCTTACATATATGATCACACAGAAATGCTTAATCTATAATAATGACATATTTTAGCAACCTTTTATAGCAAGCATTTAGATCGGTTCAAATAGCATTATACCATACCAAAATCTGGCGGTTTATCGATCATAATATATTGTCATGCTCTGTCGTTATCCGTTTGTTAATATGTTTTCAATAGCTACAATACAGGCATGTTACTCATTTTTTAAAAACTTTGTTATTATTTTATAACTATTGTAATAACCTGTGTGCTAGCTATTTATAATAGCAAATGTACTAACAATAAGTAATTTTATGAATTAATCATTAAAGATTATAGGATTCAGAAAGTAATGAAGACTCGCTATTATCGTTCATTCCCTTTTCAAGCCTGGCTACAGCGTTCATTGCCGTGTATTCAATTTTCCAAGCTTCACCATTTCATAAATCCTATTATAGAAGTTTTCAGTAAAAATAATATTATCGTCCTTTCCTCTAAATTGTATAAAACTAATTTTTCATTTGAATTATGTTTGACTAAATTATATTATGAGTAATTTTCATTATAATATATGCAGATTATCTTTATTTGTTAGAATTATATTCCATTTTGATAAAGACTGCTCCTGTTATAAACAAGTACAAATAATTTCACCCGTATTATACATGTGTATGCTAACTCAGCAGGAACAATACTCAGTGGTAAAAATTATTAATGTTCTATCTGACTTAGTAAGCTAGGGTTCAACCGTTTTCCAGGCACGAACATAATGCTAATTAGGCAAATTATGACGTAAAGAACAGATTCGATGCCATCAGGATAGACTTGGCCTCTTTCTCGTTTGGGACAATGCACGCGGTGTAGGTATGATGCTGGCATGATACACTTAATACCCAAATCTTTAACAAATATGGTTTAAGCTGCGTGTATCATCAGTTTGTTGTCCCAAATCAGAGGAAGACCCGTCTATCTCATTACAGGTAAGACTCGTTTGTGTTCGTAAATTTCTTAAAGAATATGTACCTTTAAAGTTAAAGATTTATGTTGTAACCTTCTTAGTTTTGCAACGTTCTTGTGAGCTTTCTTTTTATTTTAATACTATAATGTAAAGAAATGTTTTATTGTTTTTAAGAATTTATATTCATTTATATATATAATAATAATGTTTACGATGAAAAGATTAATTCTCTACCAACTTTTTGCTAAGATTTAATTTGGGAATAAAATATTTTTTTCAGTAATAAAGTATATTGCTTAATAATCGATTCCAAATCGGTATTCTAATTTAAATTGGTAAATAATAATCTTTAAATCTTTATTCATCAAAATGATTGTTGCATCAATCGCAAATTTTGAAATTTATGGTCTTTGAATTCAATCGATATCTAATTATTTGTGTTATATTCTAAACTACAGAAATTATACAAATGTATGAAGTTGCCAAGATGGAAGGAAAAATACTAAATATATTTCTTGTATATTTTCCAATATAAAGGTTTCATAAGTTGTATCTTTGGAATGTGACTTTATATATCTGTCTATATCAATAAAGTTTGTTGTCGTGAATCAGAGGAAGACTCGTCTATCTCATTACAGATTCCGTGTATCTTTTGCATTTCCAGAGCTTCCCGAGATGAAGCCATATATACACTATTAGCGTGACACCTTATTTTTGATCTCTCTCTCTCTCTCTGTCTCTGTCTCTGTCTCTGTCTCTGTCTCTGTCTCTCTCTCTCTCTCTCTCTCTCTCTCTCTCTCTCACACACACAACCATAGACCGAGTCAGTTCTTATGTCCTGAATAGTTTCTTCTCTTGACAAGAAATGAGAAGATAGCGATAAATGTTTTATCATAATAATATTTTAAAATATGAATTTCAGTTCTTTAAATTCTTTTAAAGAAGTTTGATAAGATGATTGCAAGGAGACGTGTGTTGTAACTGTATTATATAGCACGTTCCGGGGCGGATCCTTCAGTAACGACGAAACGTGATATGTGGGATAACACCTCTTGGTGGATGTTAAAAGAATGAAACCTTCAGAAACGTCTGCACTTTTAGAATTTCTAGCTTCAAACAAATAAATTTAAGATAAACTTATTCTAGGAAACATTTTAATGACGGCGATTGGGGAAGAGGGAATGAAATATGCGCTTACTCAGTTTCACTTATATCACTTTGTATACGCCATTTAGTTTCATTGCTCCCATATGATTACCACCTTATGATTCTATGTATGACAGTATTATTCTCTGTATGACACTATTCTTCACTTTTTGACTACTATTCTTTGTATGTCAGTACGATTATCTATGACACAATTATTTTCTGTATCACAGCATTATTCTCCGTATGGCAGAATTCTTCTCTGTACGACAGTATTATTCACTCTATGACAGTATTATTCTCTGTATGACAGTATTATTCACTCTATGACAGTATTATTCTCTGTGTGTCAGTATTATTCTGTGTGTCAGTATTTGTGTGTCAGTATTATTCTCTGTATGACAGTATTATTCTTTGTATGCCAGTAAGATCTCTCTATGACAATATTATTAACTGTATCATAGTAATATTCACTGTATGACATTATTATTTTCATATGAACACGAGTTTATAATAATACGAGTTGATAATAATATCCTATGTAAGACAGTATTACTAATTGTATGACATTATTATTCTCCATATGACATTATAATTAATTTTAGGACAGTAGTATTTCTGTATGAGTAATATTCACGGTATGACATTGCGATTCACTTTATAAGAGTATTATTCTCTCTATCACCGTATTACTCCCTGTATGACTATAATTCACCGTATAACAGTATTACTCTGATTGTGACATACGGCTCTACTACGTGTAACGTCGCAGAGAAAAATAAAACAATTTCTTCTGCATATCTATATATATATATATATATATATATATATATATATATATATATATATATATATATATATATATATATATATATATATATATATCAGTGTGTGTGATTGTATTTTCCTGAAATGTATGCAGCTATTTTTGTGTCAGATTTTGTTAATCAATTAGGTACACTTGCACCTAAGAAAACCCCATCAGATTCGTATTCCTGCATTATTATTTTATTATGAAACTGATTCCATTATATAATTAATGGTTTGTCTAATATTTACAAATCTATGTTGGTTTTTTTTATAAATTTAGATTTATATAAGAACAACATGCTTAATTTGATTTCCAAACAGTTACACTTGAATAACCAGAAATGTAGTTGTTGTCATCGTTTTGGGTTTAACCCTATTTCTCAGAGAACGATAGGTTGTACAAATATAATATATTACTTATTAGCCTTTTGTAACTAATGTTTACGAAGATAAACTTCTACGACGTTTGATTGTTTCAAGTGACAATTGTTTTTCCAATGTTTGATACATTGTAAAGTAAGTGGAAACTATTATTTCAGGATAGTGATCTTTTTGAGTGCAATTCTCATCTAATCATTTCGTTTTCTGTTTTACTTTAGTTGTCTTTTTATGCTTTTCTTTCTAAATGCTCGCAGTTTTCCCGCGATATATTTGTAAAACATGGTGTTAGCAAATGACCCAAATTCAATGAAGGCGGATTATTTCTTTCATAGTTCAAATACTGGTCCCCAATGTAAAAGATGTGGAGACGAAAATTAAATGAAATATTGTTGAAATGAATATTCATAGCTCTACCTGTTGCTATCACATGTATATTGTTTTACTTTTTCCAGGGGCAGTTGCTGTGGTATCAGCATCTATGGGCACTGTGATTGGCGGTTGCGTCACAACAAAGTTCAGGCTCCACCCAGTAACGTGCTTTAAGTTGCTTATCGCTTTCCATTCTGTCACACTTGCTCTGAGTTGCTTAGGTTTTTACTTGGGATGTCCAACACCGTCACTCGTCGGATTCAACAAGGATTATGATGGGTACGGTTTCTTCACCGAAACTATCCCTTCTACAAAAATATTGTCAATACTAAACTAAAAATAATATTGCTGTTACTACTACTACTACTACTACTACTACTACTACTACTACTACTACTACTACTACTACTACTACTACTTGTGTCATCTCTTCTCCCAATATGACCGTGGAACGACAGTGGCGTTACTAGGGGAGTGAGTTGGAGGAGGGCAGACCGCACGGGGTGACACCATCAGAGGATGCGACACCAAAATAACTGTCTATAAAATATTTGAATTTTTGTGCGGCAAGGAAATCCATGCAGGTGACACCATGAGTTACCGCACATGAATGTCTATAAAACTAGAAGTTTTGGGCAGGAAGGAGGTCCGAGGGGGTGACACCATGCGTTACTGCACTGGGTGACACCAACTCTAGTGGAGCCACTGTCGAGCGATACTAGTCATTTTTTAATTAACTTTGTATTTATATATATATATATATATATATATATATATATATATATATAAGGAATGATAAGTCTCAATATAGTTTTAGAGCAGATGATACTAATGATTGAAGGATTTTAGTGATTGGAATAATTAATTCTGGCATATATTTTCACATACGTTTTTAATTTACAACCACATTGTACCATTCAACAATGTCTCTCACCAACAGGAACGCCGTAAACGCAACAGCTGTAACTCAAACCTGTGAAAGTACCTGTAACTGTGATAGTAGGGACTACTTTCCTGTTTGTGGATCCGACGGCATGAATTACTTTTCTCCTTGCTACGCCGGATGTTCATCAATGAATAAATTGGTGAGAGAACTTTGTGTTTCTTGCTAAATTCAGCCTCATGATCTGAAATAATGATCTTAGCTCGCTGCACCCCTTTGTAAAAAAGCGTTTTAAAATTTGATAAAGTTGTTTTAGAACAAACACAACTTGAAAAGTGCAGGGACCTTTAATATTTTGCGAATTTTTCGAGAAGCGTATATTTGGTCTTTAAAAGTGCTAATTTTAATGGAATTTCTCTTTTGCTGTTGCTGTTTTCCATTTAGATCAACGTGTCTTCATCTTTATGCTGCCCATGTGCAGCAAGAGTTTCTGGACATAAGATTATTTATTTACTCAAGACAAAGCACTTCCGTTTTCTATATATCAGATAAATGGTAACTATCAGACACAAATTATGCATGTCATTTTCTTCCGTTTACAATTTACAGACCCTTGAAGGCTGTTCCTGTATAGGTGTTAATGGTACTGCTGCCCCTGGTCTCTGTAAGACGGAATGTGGAATGCTGTTCCCGGCACTGGCAGTAGGGGCCATCTCCAATTTTTTTTCTACATTCTGTATCATGCCTATGTTTACGGTCTTCATCAGGTATTTATATATGCATGGTTTTATTCTGTTTTGTTCATTTGTGTATCGTCTATTTGTTTGTTGTTTAAAATTATGTATGTTACTTAATATTACATACCAATATATATATATATATATATATATATATATATATATATATATATATATCTATATATATATATATATATATATATATATATATATATATACGCCCTTTGAGCGGAGTTAAGACTTACTACAGACAGCTGTGTATTGACCGAGTGAATGAAATCCTCACATCCCAAAGTGTGTGTGCTACAAAATATAGTTCTATGCCTTCTGTGGCTTTTTCACAGTCAGTTTTGCACATTGATAAATTAATCGTTTTCTTATTTAGTTTCTATTTATCTTTACATCGATTAAATCAATATAATACATAATTATAATTTAAGCATGAAAGATAGTTTTAATGATAAAATTTGAGCACTACAAAAATATGTGATTAGCCTGTGATATTTACATGAACGCTGCCATTTACGTACAGGCGCATGGAAATTAATGTGGAATATAAACTAAGTGAAATGACGAACCAAGTAGAGGTAATTAAAATATTTTAATATATTTACAGTTGATCTAAGTTATTATACTGCTGTAGCAAAAGTACCACCATTAATACCCCTCTCTCTCTCTCTCTCTCTCTCTCTCTCTCTCTCTCTCTCTCTCTCTCTCTCTCTCTCTCTCTCTCTCTCTCTCTCTCTCTCTCTCTCTCTCTCTCTCAAGCACACACAAATTATTCATATGTCCAAAAACATTGTGGGATGACACGAACAAAAATCCTCTACGTTCGTTATTTCATACATATTAGCCGATATATTGCTATTGCTATGACGTTTCTTGCTAGGATGGTCGAGAGAGAGAGAGAGAGAGAGAGAGAGAGAGAGAGAGAGAGAGAGAGAGAGAGAGAGAGAGAGAGAGAGGGGCATTTAGTAATAATAATCAGTGTTTAGAACATTAGAATATGTTTAACAAACAACAAAAAAAAACATAACATTCAATACATCACAGTAAGTGTACTACGTAACCGAGGAATTTACTGTATAATGACGACCTGGTTTACAACTTTGTATCATTGATAAACACTGTAGATAAATCCCAAGAAAAGCACACAAGTTTCTGTATGACGAACCATATTGTAGGCTACTTGGTGTAATATTTCTATTTCAGGATTTAAACCAAACCCAAATTCCTTTTCTCTCTCACTCCACATTTCTGCATCGTTTGTCCGTTATGAATGAGTGTGGAGGGAGTGGGGATAGAAAGCTGAAAGGATTGTGATGAAAATGTATACAATATTAGATTTGTTTAAAAATGAGGATTATTAATATTTGTATCATTATTTCCATACTTAATAATAATAATAATAATAATAATAATAATAATAATAATAATAATAATAATAATAATAATAATAATTATGTGGAATTCGTCATTGAATCAACTGCAGACGGTCGCTGTAATGTTTATATGTGTGTATTATTACTCTATGGGCGGATCACAATCTGATATATATCTGGATTCGAAACTCCGTAGAGTACGAATTAAAATTCTCTAACCTGTATGATAGTATTTTTTGTATTAAATTATTCTGCCTACTATTATCAAGCATTCTTCTATAGAATCCATGAATAGCATTTTGTGTACTGTTCCGTATATATTTATAATTCTTTATAATAGAAATCTTATAAATCTTGATTTTGTTTTCATAGGAATCTGGAACGAATTTGCATATATATGAGAATTAATCACTTGTTCGTCATGCGAGCGGGTCAGCTACACACGAGTTCATATAACACCAATACAGTGTCATCACTATATGTACATATACATAATAGTATATAGATCGTAGTATAGCACAAAGCTAGACTTTAACTAGACCAATAAGTAGGTCTCCGCTTTTATTTTCTGACTGCAAAGACCATTGTTGTCAGGTAGTTTTCCTTGCTGAAGTTTTATGCTGTGTTAACCTCCCCGTCAGTTCTGACTTATCAGATGCTCGCTAGTAATTAATTTTTTTTTAAAGACCTTGGTATGCGGACGGAAACCAAAATCCCTATTCTTACTTCATATCCTTCAGAACACTCACTTCTTAGTAATAACCCTTGTCAGAACAGAACACCTATGTATAGATCTATTAATGACCTTATTTTTAAATTGCTGAGGCATGCGTGGAAAGCAGCATGGCCCCATGGCAAGAACAAACTGCTGGAAACTTTCTAGTGAAGAGTATTTCAAACGGAACCAACTAATATTTTGGACAGAAATGCGGCTAGGTCTAGCCGTCACGGCTGAATTTTGAGAGACAGACAGATGTGTCTAAAATTAGTGACCTAGAGAACGGTAAATAAATGTTAAAAAAGAAAAAAAATTGTAATGCTGTGAACAATAATATTAATAACAACAAATAGTATCTATATATGTATGGTTTTTATTATTATTATTATTATTATTATTATTATTATTATTATTATTATTATTATTATTATTATTATTATTATTATTATTATTATTAGCATATATTTACTGTTCGTTACAGTTTTGATTTTCATAAAAATTGATTTATCGCTCTCCAGATCGCTAATTTTAGACACGACTGTCTCTGTCTCTCAAAATGCTGCTGTGACGGTATGTCTGAACGACCTACTAAGTCTTCTTGGTTTAAAATTCTTGATTTTCAAAGTAGGCGTATCTAACAAGATTACGTTTCATTTTTCTCGTTTCGGAAATCCATTTCGGTGGTGTATTCAATTCCGGTTAGTAGTTTATCAATGACAGCATGGCTAGATCAAGAGAAGTTTTCTGGAACTGTATAAATGTATGGCTTCTTCGTCATCCAATCAGATCTGCAAAGACAGTATTTGCCTTCAACAAAAAGTCAGTGCGAGTAAAAAGTGCTTAGGAAAGTTACAAATTTGTGCACTCTTTCTAATGAGGATTCCAGATACAGTATCTGAATCAGTACCTGAGACACGGGATCTCCTAATGAATCCAATACGCTTGATATAACTGTTATTCGCCATATAATTTCATTAAGTAACAAAAAAGGTTTGAAATCTTTCTTGACTTTTGTATTTATACAATATTGTGTGCTTGAAGGTTTTAAACAGAGGGATTTTCATAAAGTGGTTCAGATATGCTCATAAATATATATCATATAGCTTGAAACATTCAGCAATTATTTTGAAAATATTTTGAAAGGATATTTTGCCACGTAATCATAAAGCACCTCTTTATGATAGTAACATATTCATTAAAACAAAGGTCTTTTGGCATTTTAAAAAAAAAAACATATTTGAAGGTAATTTATTCGCGTGATAGAGGTATCATTTGCAAATTATTCACGCAACTAAAGAAATTCTTCATAAATAACTTGTACCTTTTTTGCAGATGTGTACAGCACTCAGATAAAGCATTCGCAGTGGGATTGTCTGCCTTTCTAGCGACGCTATTGGGTAAGTAAATTACAACGGGAATTTTAAGTAAAAACTTCAATACACTGTTGGTCAGTTGGTCAACATTTTAATTTATTTGCAATTATCTGATTGTACAAGTCGCGACAGCCAGCTTGAGTTTGATCATACAAAGGCTTTAAATAATCTATACTACTAGATCCTTAGAGTCTGTTTTCTATCACATTAGAATGGGTCATATTGACCCCATCTGCACGCATATTGTCAAGCTGTGCGATTTGGCAACTGTAGGTAAAATGCGTGTTCGTAATTTGATTTATATAATTCTCAAATATAATCATATATTGGTCTTTGATTGTAGAAAGACTCTTAGTATAGGTATATGCCTTTATGAGTCAATACTGTTGTATGAGTTAATACTGTTGTTTGAGTCAATACTGTTGTATTGCTGTCGGTATGATTTAATTTGGTGGTGGAATGGAGTATATGTTGTTAGAGGTCGACTGGATCTTTTTAAAAGTGATCACGCATTTAGCAGACACTTCGCCTATTGATATATATTTTGAGCTAGAAATGAATGCTTCAAACTCGATAATCTCGGATTTATGAAAGACAAACATAACATTTTTAATAAGATTCTTTATTCATCATTCGTGAAATTATCGTTTTCTTGAAGATTGGTCAAAGAATGACCTTAAGAGAGATTTTATCAGAAACTAGCCCACCCCCATCTTCTCCTAACTCAATAAGTTTACAGTTGTGTTTATGTTTTGAATAGTACTCATTAGTAGGCAAACTAATGCTTGTTTATTTTGCAAATGGAAATTCATGTAGTGGTGGGCAATTGTCTTGTCCTGTTAGCGGGTAAAATACTGGGTTAAGAACTCTTCATCGCTATCAAACGGATTAAATCTACAAAGTCAAACTTTTAATGAGATAGTTTCGTGCACAACGGACGATATCCATCCATCCATCCATCCATCCATCCATCCATCCATCCATCCATCCATCCATCCATCCATCTATCAATCTATCTATCTATCTATCTATCTATCTATCTATCTATCTATCTATCTATCTATCTATCTATCTATCTATCTATCTATCTATCTATCTATCTATCTATCTATCTATCTATCTATCCATCCATCCATCCATCCATCCATCCATCCATCCATCCATCCATCCATCCATCCATCCATCCATCCATCCATCCATCTTACCACCCATTCACTATCTCTTTGTGTGTGTATATATATATATATATATATATATATATATATATATATATATATATATAGAGAGAGAGAGAGAGAGAGAGAGAGAGAGAGAGAGAGAGAGAGAGAGAGAGAGAGAGAGAGAGAGAGAGAGAGAGAGAGAGCAATGGATCCAGCAAGATATCGCGTGTTTCAGGGATTGATTAAGATAGATGCACTAAACTGACGATGAATAGTGCGAAACTAATAACTAGCTGGCCTGAGAACTTTCGACTCTTAAAAGTCTTTTTCAAAGGCAAATACAAAACGTATACAAAACAAACAAATGAACACAAAAACAATGTGTTTGTAAAACTCTGCATGGCTGTCTCCACATGAGATAAACCTATAGATGCATTGTCTCAACCAGCCTGTATAGACTTGTTAATAAAATGTTTATAATTCCCTAAAAAATCTACGAGCCAAAGCGACATCTATTACTTTAGGTACATTTATGTAACGCAGATTATATACCGTAACTGCAGTCTATATATTTAATTGGACAACACAGTGATCGCAGTATATTTATGTTTGTTATTGGACAAGGTAACAATTGCAGTATATGTTTGCATGCTTTTGGACATCGCAGTGAGATCTAACACTAATCCATCCAATATATATATATATATATATATATATATATATATATATATATATATATATATATATATATATATATATATATATAATGTAGATAGCAAGGTCATCCGGCCCTGTCATCCGCATGGGTCAAAATAGAATCCCAAAGTAGCTGTTCTCTGACGAACTAGCCCAGGAAGATCGAAATCAAGACCACCCTCGCAAGAGGTACAAAGACACAAGACGCACATCAAATGGGCAGACCTTCAACCCCACCAGCTCGAGCTCACTGACTCGGGCAAAAGTCACTGGCGAACCCTGACCAGAAAAGTCATTTCTACCTTCGAGTTTGACCACAGGCAGCGTCTCCCTGCAGCTCGTGAGAGACATCACATAGTAGCGTTCCTGCCACCTTCAACCAACGGTTTTCCATACCCCACACGCAACCGCCTGTGTGCATCGGAATTTGGATTCCGGAGTATAGCACAGAAACTTATAGTTTTACTCACAACATATAAACCGTTTTGAGAAACTGCCGTCTCTAGTAAAATAGGTTCGAGTTATCTGAAATATGGCTAAATGAATTGCACAAATAAGAGTTATTATCCTTTTGATGGCAAAATGTCTCAACGGGCAAAAAGCATCAGTGTTTTGTAATTGTATTTATCACAGTTTAAGTATTGCAGGGAAAAGTAGTGAGTATATTACCTTCTCAAATGTACAGATGTTGACTTCTGATTGGTTTATATGAGAGATGAATCCTAAATCAGTGGAACCATATATCGACAAATGAAGAATAAAATATGAGTAGCTTGTATGTAGTTTGATAATGCACTAACTGCATTCTGTATATGTAATTAGACAACACAGTGCTTGCAGTATATTTATGTATGTTATTGGACAAGGTAACGATTGCAGTATATGTTTGCATGCTTTTGGACAACGCAGTGACTGCATACTATTCATGAATGTTATTGGACAACGTACTGATTGTAGTCTATTACTGTATGTAAATAGACAACTCAGTGACTGCAGTCTATGTATCTATGAAATTGGAGAACGCAGTGATTACAGTCATTTTTTGTTTTATGTAATTGTACAACGCGTTGACTGCAGTCTATGTATGCACGTAATTGGACAACGCAGTGACTGCGGTCTATGTATGTATGAAGCTGATAGCGCAGTGATTGTAGTTTTTGTTGTATGTAATTGTACATTGCAGTGACTGCAGTCTGTGCATGTATGTAATTGTACAACGCAGTAATGGCAGTCTTTGTTCTATGCAATTATACAATGCAGTGACTGCAGTCTATACATGTAGGTAATTGGACAACGCAGTCTATGTATATAATTAGACAAAGCAGTGACGGTGTCGATACATGTATGTCATAAGACACGCAGCAATTGCAGTCTATGTTGTGAGCAATTGGAGAACGTGGTGTTTGCAGACTGTGTTGTAGGAAATTGGGCAATGTAGTGTTTACATACTGTTTTTTTTAAGGAACTGGACAACACAGTGACTGCAGTCGGAAAATGTATGCAATTGGACAACACATTGAATGCAGTCTATATATATATATATATATATATATATATATATATATATATATATATATATATATATATATATATGTGTGTGTGTGTGTGTGTGTGTGTGTGTGTGTGGGTGTATGTATATATATGTGTGTGTGTGTATGTAATTAGACAACGCAACGATTGTAGTCAGTTTTAAATGTAATTGGACAACGCGGTATTTGCAGTCTATGTTGTTGCACATTCTATTCTCTAGAAAGTGATTACACATTTATTACTTTTAGCTATAAATTGCTTGAAGGAGATTCACGTTGTTAAAATCGCTAAGATTTTCAAGAAATAAGTTTTCTCAGTGTAGTTTATGTATGTATGAAATTGGACAACGCAGTGATTGCAGTCTCTGTTATATGTAATTGCACAAAGCAGTGAATGCAGTCTGTTTATGCAAATAAACTAGGCAGTGACTGTAGTCTTAGTTGCATGTATTTGTACAAATCCAGTCTATGTATGTATGTATGTATGTATGTATGTATGTATGTATGTATGTATGTATGTATGTATGTATGTATGTATGTATGTATGTATGTATGTATGTATGTATGTATGTATGTATGTATGTATGTATGTATGTATGTAATTGGACAACGCAATGACTGCAATCTATGTATGCATGTAATTGGACAACGCAGTGACAGCAATCTATGTATGTATGAAATTGTCAACGCAGTGATTACAGTCTTTTGCATGTATTTGTGCAAAGCATTGACTGCACTCTATGTATGCATGTAATTGGACAACGCAGTGATTCCAGTCTATGCATGTATATAATTGGACAACGCAGTGATTTCAGTCTGTTTTATATGAAATTGGACAACGCAGTCATTGTGGTCTGTTGCATGTAATCGTACAACGCAGTGACTGCAGTCTATGTATGTATGAAATTGACAACACAGTGGTTGCAGTCTTTTGCATGTATTTGTACAAAGCAGTGACTGCTGCCTATGCATGCATGTAATTTGACAACGCAGTGACTGCAATCTATATATGCATGTAATTGGACAACGCAGTGACTGCAGTCAATGCATGTATATAATTGGACAACGCAGTGATTTCAGTCCGTTTTATATGAAATTGGACAACGCAGTGATTGCAGTCTTTGTGGTTGCACCTTCCTTTCTCCAGAGAGTGACTTCACATTTATTACTTTTGGTTTTAAACTCTTGATGGTAAGTCGCGAAGTATCTCATAAAATATTTTGTCAGTATTATTAAGTACTGTTTTTTAGAGAACAATAGTCTCTCACATGAAATACATATTATTCTGTTCTGGGATTCAGACTACGAATTTTCTAAGTTCGAGAGATAATAATTTTTATAACATTTTGAGATTTCCTTCTACCAAATACATAACTACTTTGTATGTCATTCATAAATAAGTTTCATATCGGTGTAACATTCAGTGATCAAGCCAGAAATATGTGCAAGATAATTCTTTTTTTACACGAATGTTGTAGTTTTGGCATGATTGGTATTGTTACCATACAAATACTCTAAAGAATATGCCGTTAATTTATAGAAAGCCAAAAAATATAATATGTATTGAGCACTTTCAGTTTGCTAGGAATCTTAGTATTCACATGCAATTTTCACTAATTGTGCTGATTTGCTTAATTTTAGGTTGGTTTCCCGGTCCAGTCGTATTCGGAAAAGTTGTCGACACAGCATGCATCCTGTGGAGAAAATCTTGCTTGAGACAAGGCGCATGCGCACTTTATGACAACGATGACCTTCGATACAAGCTTGTTGGACTCCAAGTACTCTTGAAAATTCTCCCGGTAATCTTGTTCATCATTGCTTTTATTAAGGCAAGGCGAAAGACTAACTGGAGTATAGAAGAACGGCAGTTAGAAGACGTGGAAACGGTTGTGTTTCTTAACGAGAAAGAAATGAAGAAAACTCCAACGGACTGGGATATGGAGCCAATCTACAAAGGACGTGACCAATCGAAGAAATTTAAATCATTCAGTTACCAGTGAATAACATTTGTAGCAAATTGTTTAACATTTAAGCAAATTAAATAACATTTGTGTTTAAAATATTCTAACCAAACAGTCTCGCCTATATTAGAGAGGAACTTAATAATAGTTCTTAAAGAGTTCGTCTAAAACAAAACAACTACTTTTCCAAACACGGCACATCGTGCTTTAAATGACGACGGAAAGAGTGCATTGCTAAAGGAAATACGCAGAGAAAAAATTATCCAACTTGTATTTGAGGTAATGGGATCGCTCTCTGGTTCTAAATGTAACAGGACTTAAATGCGGATTAGTTATTTCCTCATTTCTGCAAGCAGCAGAGAGGGTGAACCCTACAACAATATATTTGCGACAAAATCGATTAAAGCCTCAGAATGCCAATTGAGCCTTAAATTAAAGGTCCCATCTTAGCGATTTTGTCGCAAATACATTGTCATAACCACACTCAAATTGCTGCCATCTACGTCTACAAATTTTTGCGACAGAATCGATTAAAGCCTCAGAATGCCAATGGAACATTCCTACGAAATCTCATATTTCAACCAAAAAAAAAAAAAGACCCCATCTTAGCGATTTTGTCGCAAATACATTGTCATAACCACACTCAAATTGCTGCCATCTACGGTCGCAAATATGTTGTCATTTCACCCTCTCTGCTGCTGATTAATACAAATTATTTAACCAAATATTTGATCAAGTCCAATACGATATCGTGACCGAGGGTCGTGTAAATTTATTGTTATAAATCCATATGGGACAGACTGAGCATGACTAAAGTAATTTTTAAATCCATTGAAGTCCATATCGGAACACCATGTCTGCCAAATATTTCGTAGCGTATGTGTATCAACGCCATTGAATACAGCAAGAATATTGCAGTTATCGCGAATCACTTTTGGAATTTGAGTATATCGTTGAGTGACATATATCACGTCAGTGTTTTTATGCCTACCTCGGGAAAATATTCTAGCAGGGTTCTTTTGATTATCTAACATTACATCATCGTACACTACAAGATTGTTTATGTCTCCATCGAGATCTTCTACTGATGGTGCATCATCAATATCAGTAATAAAGTCGATTACACTTTCACCTTTAATTTCTGATGCTTTTTCATTATAATCTTTTAGCACTTCATAGCACCGTTGATCATCTACGGATGGGGCAACTAAATATAATTTATCCCACTTCATAAATCGCATTATCAAATTAAGCAGTAATTGTGTTTTGCCTGATCCAGATGGTCCGATTATAATGGCACGGACAGAATTCGGAAGCGCTGCGTGGTGTTTTACCGGTTCTCTTCTTTTAGTCGCTGAAAAATCAATTATATTCATAACGCTATATATAAATTATGGATCTATATTGTGTTAAGTGTAAACAGCGTACTGATACAACCGATCAGACAACCATTACAACTAAAAACAATAGACTAGCGCTTACTGGTAAGTGTGTAACATGTGGTATAAAAAAATTTAGATTTTTAAAAAAAAGCAACTCGGAGGTGATATTGCCGCAAAACTTGGAAAACTCCCCGGAACCCCATGGGCAAAATACCCCGGAGAAAAACACCTTCCAGGATATAGCTACTGTGGTCCCGGAACGAGATTAGATATCAGACTTGATGATCAAAATCAACCCCGGCCTGGTGAGTATCCGATAAATGCTATTGATAAGGCATGTCATGCTCATGATGTTGCATATAAAAGCAATAATTTGCAACAAAGACATATCGCGGATGTAAAATTAATTCATGCCTTAAATGCTATTCCCGATAAATCCTTCAAAGAAAAATTGGCTTCATGGTTGGTCAAATCAGCTATGAAAGGCAAATTAGTGTTAGGTGCTGGTAATTGAAAACACCAGTGTTTTTATAGTATGGAATCTATTTATTATTCTCCGAAAGGATACTGGAGGGGTAAAGCAGCAATCAGTAAACTCGCTAACGCTGCAAAAGTGAAAAAATCCACTGCAAAAGATTGGTTATCCAAACAAGCTATATGGCAAATTTATCTACCACCGCCTAAACAAATTAATTATTCTCATTTTGATGTTACCGTACCCAATGAAGTTCATCAGGCTGATTTATTGTTTTTACCACATGACCATGGTTACAAATACGCGCTAACTGTAGTTGATATTGCGAGTCGATTTAAACAAGCAGAACCATTGAAAACAAAGTCAGCTTCTGAAGTCGCTTCTGCATTTGAAAGGATTTATCGACGAGGTCCTCTAAGATGGCCAAATCTATTACAAGTTGATCCTGGCAAAGAGTTTCAAGGTGCTGTTCTATCAACAATGAAAACTCATAGTGTTACAATACGACGGGGACATACTGCGTTACATCGTGATCAGGCAATTGTAGAACGATTTAATCGAACTCTTGCAGAACGGTTATTTGGATATCAATATGCAAAAGAATTCATCCAAGAAAAACGATCTCGTGAATGGGTCCAAAGGTTACCGAGTGTAGTTGCAGCGTTAAATAATGAGATTACTCGAACTATTAATATGAAACCAAATATTGCAATAAAAAAAGAATATATTCCCGAACAACCGCAGCGGGTTAGCACTCAGCCACTTCTCGGTGATGTTACTGTGAGATATTTATACGAACCAGGAGAGCTTGAAGGCGGTAAAAGAAGAGCTACTGATCCTATATGGAGTGTTACTACGCATAAAATTTCAACTATAACGCGATCAACTGGTAGACCTCCAATCTACAGATTGGATTCAACTGCACCTCAGCGTGGTTTTACACGCGAACAACTACAAGTCATTCCGGACGATACTCAATTACCGCCACATGGTCTTAACTAGCTCCGTTACGTCTATTACACTCAAGACAGGTCAACATCACATTGTTTCTGACATGACCAAGACTGTTATTTTTTCTGTCTACGGTGAATTGTCGAGGGTCTTTATCCGAATACTGCCAGTGCATTATACAATTGCAACTGGCGCAGTGATTATTCTGTTGTTCTTTTAATGCGATTATTACTTCAGCATCAATATCAAATTCTCGTTGTTTTTTTTTGTCCTGCTGTTTGTAGCCAGAGAGTTTTTTATTAATGATGCTAATATCAGTGTTATCATCGTTTGCATTAAAATCATCATCGAAAACAATCCTTCGTAGTTGATTTATTCGTCGTACTCTGGACACTGCGAGATAGACTAAATTTGACCATTCAATGTGATTATCAACTATCCAAACAATTGTATCCGTGATGGTTAATCCTTGTGACGAGTGTATTGTTGTTACATAACCAAGCGTCCATGGTGATTTATCAGCGCATAATGCATCTTCTACAGTATTGATATCAACTAGCACAATATCATTTAACACTAGAATCTGTTTCTCCGTCTGGCCTGGAATTTCAACTTCAATATTCTGCTTTCGTGTATCCAATGGTCTATAACACAACGGCACTGGAAACGTTGGGAATTTTTTCTTGTGTAGCTCAAACAACTTTTTCTGAAGTGCGTCTCTGACTATCTTTCTACTTGCTACTACAAAATCATTTGGTTTCCATGTTTCCCAAAAATCATTCATAGGCGTTTCAGAAATTATTTCACGCGCTACTTCACATTGAATTCTATCGTGTTGTAATCTAATTAGTTTTTTAAACTCACGTAACTGCTCATCGAGTGCTCTATAGTCAGTATCAATTTCTTCGTAATAATCAACAAATCCTTTTAACCAATTATGTGGACTTCTACCAACAAATGGTGGTGGTTGACCATGATCGCCGCACAATATAATTTTTGTATTTTTTTGCAATAACCAATCAAGAAACATTTTTAATACATCTTCTGAAACAGTACATGCTTCATCCCAAATAATAACCGCTGGAATAAATTTCTCACCCATTCGCTCAGGAGTCCAAGCATCGCCCTTGTATCGAAAAAAACTATGATACGTGCAAGCTTCAACATTTCGTTGTTTGATCTCTCTCGCTAGTCTATGGGTTGGTGTGAGTACAATCATGGACGTTCTCTCTCGATATAATTCTATCGCACGTGTTGTCTTTCCAGATCCACCACAACCGTTTAAATAAACTGTTTTATATCTACAAATTGGATCTGATATCGGTGGTGCTTTAGACATAGATTTTTCACTGATAGAATTATCGTTCTTCAGGTAACTACTTTTAATCTCAACGTCTGCTGATTCAGAATAATCGCGTTGTATTTCTTGTTTAATTCGCCATGTTCCCCAAGTCTCTTCGCTATTAGTAAATTTAGTTATCTCTTTGATATATTTTTTATCGACATACATTGAATCAATTGCAACTCTGACTGCTATACTAGGAAATCTATTTATCATTGCAAATAAATTGATAGATGCATAACCCAGCATAGAAGCTCTCAAATGTAGATATGCAGAGCTTTCTCCATCACTGTAAGTAACAATTCTACCTAACTTTGTTTTATTGGACAAAAAGGCTGTTTTACAATTTGCGTATCTATTTTTCTCTACTGCATCTTTAATAACGAAGTCGTATTCGGCATCATCTATAATCAATCGTGAGGAGTGTTTTTTAAAGTTAAATTTTTTTCCACCCTGTGTAAATTTACCGATTATTCTTCGGCCGAGATCCTTTGCTTCATTATTTCGTTGATTAAATATCTTTTTTGACCATTCAATGATATACTCCTCGTCAGCATCAATATGTTTTCTAGACTTATCGATTATACTATCAAGACATTCTGGTTCTGGTAACCAGACATTGGTTTGTTTTCGATATGAGATAATCGCTTCGCTGACAATCAACGAAACTAACATTTTACAATCAATCATATATCGCAATAACACTATTGGTAACCACATCCTTTCAGCCATGTGTCTACCAATCCAAACATAACAACACGGATGAAGTCCTTCAGCGAATTCAAATGATACTACGCAAGCAAAACCGGTCAAATCAAAATCAGGCAGTGGTCCATTAATAGCAACGCGAGTCATTTCATGTGTGGGGTGTCCAAACCGTTTAAAATACTCACCAGCGAATCCATATCCTAGAAAACTTCCTGGATAACAGGCAACGATATCAACTGATATCATATTCTCACGATTGTACTTAACGTTCCATAGACCGCCATGATAATATTCCAAACAGCTGGATTGAACATCCTGTAAAAACTCTTTTCGTGTTGGTTTCCAATTATTTTTCTTTCTTGCAAAATGAGCTGCAACTGATGGAATTGTAAAACAATTTGTAAGTAACTGTTCGTAATCTTCAGATTTTTCATTAAAAACGCTAGCGTTTTCACTGAGACTTATTGCTAGATTTTTCATCCTATTATGTAGACTTTCAGTACGATATAATTCACCGTTAGGTTTCACAAATTGATTGAATTGACATTCTTCATCTTCAAAACTATGAAGTAGCCATACTGATACAGGGTCGTTTTTACACAAACTAGCAATAGCATCGAATAATCTTTCTTCAGTGAGAATACCATCCTTGGTGAATTCTTCTGGGATATACTTCACTGTTCTGTCTCGCGGGAATATTGTAACCACGGATGTCCATGCGTGCTTGTTATGATCAATAATTTTGATTGGAGCTCCGTTTTTATTGTATTTTGATTCGTATAATACTTCGCCAGTTATCGTTAAAACGGTTATCGGAAATCTCAACGACTTTTCCAATCTAGCTATATCGGAAATAGTTGCTCCGTTCTCTTTCACTGTTAGCTCCCATTCATCTATTTTTTTATGTCTTAGATCGGTTAATTTATTCCCACGGAGTGCATTTGTAAAATGTTCTAAGACTCTTTGTGCCACACAGTTGAGTGGTTTTTCCGCTGACGTTGACTGTTTCATTGGTGCTAGTTTTCCAATGTCAGGGTTATTTAACGGATACATCCCATAAACGACTGCTGTTTCTGGATACGCTTTTTCATAGTATGGTTTATCAATTCCAGTTAACAGCCCTGGTCTGGAATAACGGCTAACAATGACTGATGTCCCATCTTTGAGAATTGGAACAAATTTGTCTCTTATAATATATTCGCCCGATTCTAATTTGATAATGAATTTCACTCTGATAAAATACCGTTTATTGCCAAGTTGTGATAGTATCATAGCTGCTGTTTCATCATTCATTCTAGCATCAACAACACCATCAATTCTAAATGTTGACCAGGTGTGTGATGCATCATCCTGTTTAAACTCATGAACACAATCTCGTATTTTTCTAATCAGAATTCTATTAGTTATTCTCTCTTTTGGTACGTCTTCGAGAGTTCTATCAAGATTGAATTTAATATTTTTCCGAGGCTTGATTGCCGATAATCTCTTGAATTCTTCATTCATATAAATAAGACAAGTATTTAAATAGAAAAGTTTGTTTATATATAATGAATCACTGCAAATGGCTTATGATCGGATCAGTAACCCCATGCAATAAATCGTGTAGAGGTGAATTCTGTGGATATCACTTACAGAGTGTCAGAAATAATTCGACAGGCCCGTCCCCATGCATAAATTGTGGGGTGGGTGTGAGAGGAAAATCACAATTATGTATCAATTGTGGGGGTAAGCGGTTTAGAGAATTGAAACGTTATTATGATAAACGAATAAAAAACGCCATCATTGACCCTAACCATGACTCTGTCAAAGACAAAATCATAAAAACCCCTCAAGACTACATTAATAGATTTATAATTAAAGCAAATGATGAATTAGACAAATAGTATTATTATATATAAATGGAGCAAGAATTCAGACCACATCCAATACTCGTTAATTATGAAATATCTCGTAATGGTGTTGTTAGACACTGTAGACTAAAGAAACCCGTGGGATATGTTAATAGTCAAGGATACTTGCAATTTACTGCTGGAGGAAAGGGATATCTCTGTCATAGGGCAGTCTTTGAGTGTTATATGGGACCGATTAAAGATGGCTGTGTTATTGATCACATTGATTCTAATATTCAAAATAACGCGATTTCCAATTTACAGTGTATTTCTCAAAGAGAGAATATAAAAAAAGGAAAGACAGGGACTTGTAAGTCAGTTGGAAAGAGACCAGTACAGTCATTTGATACAACGACGAATGAAGAAAGAGTTTTTCATTCAATGAATGCTGCGGGAAAATATTTTGGAATATGTATTCCTTCAGTACGAAAAGTTGCTGAAGGGATTTATCAAACAGCTATCTCAAAGAAAAATGGACATAGAATAAAGTTTTCTTATTTACAAGATAACTCTTAATAATTACTATTTTGTTCCGTATTTCCCCTCATTACTACTGATCGTCACGTGACTATCCTACTTTCGATATTGATTCCCGGATATGAAATTCGTCCGAGAATACATGTGAAATTGGATTGAATTAATGATGTGTGTGATCTCATGTACGTATTTAATGGTTAACTCGGTATACGTAATCAGGTATGTACGGATTTTGATTTTGTGTTATTGTTTCTTGTTTCTAAAGACTGTATTGAGAACAGCAGTTAGGGTTTTGTTGGAAAAACCTATACAGGGTAGACAATTTATTTGACAGAGATCCAAGGCCAGGGGTCTATTAATAGATTTTTTAAAAATCCCAATTACAAAGACGGCGTTAACAGCGTTTGTATGAAAATGAAATTACTTTAAAATTACAAATTAGTGAGGTCAAAATAGTAAAATGCGCTACATGTAGTTTAGTTTTAGTGTGGTTATGTGTAATAAAATTCAGAAAAATATCATTCTCGATTCAAGAAATAGCAGGTCCTGAATTGACAGGGATCCCCATTACGGAGTTATCTTGTCATGTAAATCCATTATTATTACGATTATTTAATCGTAATATTATAGAAATTAATAAAAAAATTGCTATTATTTAACAGTTGTATTTCTTGTTTTAATGTTTTATTTAAATACTTAGCTTCCATTGAAATTACTACACAGTATTCATTATGAAATGCTAGGAAAATAAATACACACCTACACATTGACACTGCAGTATTAGTTCACCTTATATATAATATGAGCCGTAATAAGTTTGGGGCTTTAAAACGAAGCCCACTTTGCCAATTAAAACTCCCACGCCATTGACATGGTGTGTGGTTGAATTTTTTCAACTGCAACCAGGGTTAATTTCTTGGGTTGCTTTTGATTGGCAAGGTGGGTGTAGGTCCGCCCCGTCGTTTCATGTTTGTATCGTCCTGTACTGTCCCTATCATACCATCCTATCATTTCATTGTATATATACCATCCTATCATTTCATTGTATATATAACCATCCTATCATATAACCATCCTATATAATCGCATTGTATATATAACCTATAATCGCATTGTAAATACTCATTCATTGTAAATACTCATTCATTGTATATATAACCATCCTATATAATCGCATTGTAAATATTCATTCATTGAATCGCATTGTAAATATTCATTCATTGAATCGCATTGTATATATCCTATATAATCGCATTGTATATATGTAATGTATTGTTCAATGTTTGTAAAGAAATCACTTGGATTTCACGTCTAATACCCATATAACCCGCCCTTGAACTCGATTGGGGGGTTAGGGTATTGTATAAGTCTTTAATGTATGTGCCCTTTCTTGCCTCGAAACTCGAATGAGGAAGAGACGGGCATTGTATATGTTTTGTTTTTTTTGTATATAAAAATATTTTAAAGATACAAATACATTAGTAATAATAAATGGAATTTCAAGATATTACATCTATCATCACAGAAATATCAAATTTAAGAAATCAAGGAATCGTACTTTCTGAATTTTTGAATGAAGACAGACTTTTGAATGAATTTGAACAAATTGATATACAATTGAAACGTGGAAGATATGTTCTACCTAAAATGTATTCACTGATAAAAAGAATCCAAAAAGCGGTTAATGCTTCTTTGTATAACAATGATATTAATTTATTCATTCGGCTATTTAGTATAGTTGAAGCCATTAGAAAGAAACTCGGGGAACAGTACCAAGTTCGGTCAGAGATTGCTTTGAAAGTGAAATCTATAAGACGTTTGATTGATGCAAGTGAAACCGACAATTGAAAAATCGTTAGCATTTCCAATAATGACATCAGAAGCATTAACTACCAGACTAGCCCGTGAGAGGTTAGCATTACTGAAAAAGTTTATACCAATTCGAGATAACGTGCGAGATAAACTACAACTTAGACAGCAAGCGCAGACTGACTTTTCTATTGGAAGCGAACAACTTTTTGCCCCTGTAACTAAAGCCACTAAAGATATGAAACTTGCAACAGAACGTGCTATATACGGCGACATCCCTAAAGAGGGAGCAGTACCTATTATTGATGTATTAGGAAAGATTGCTACAGAAACTGAAAAAACTCACGAGGGAATAAAACAGCTTTCAGGTGAGTTACAAACTCAGCGAGAAATACAACAAATGGGTAATATTGATACTGATGATAACCCCGTTGAAGATGCTAGTGTTTCCACTAAAAAAAGTGTTCCTTTTAACGAGAAATTCACTGATGAAGCTATAGAAGAAATCAGACAAATTCAATTGTTGAAACTTGAAGACTATGCGTCATTTGGTGACTTCGCTATAAAAAGTTATTATAACAGAAGGAAATTTTTAAAAGACGAGTATAAAAAAAACACAATAAACAAAGATCAATGGGTGGATTGGATATATAAAATTAATAAAGAAATCACCGGCAATTTAAATAAGAGTGACTTGAATTACCTAGCTTTTCAAATGGGAGTTAATAAGTATGGTTTAGAACAACAACAACAACAACAACAACAACGAAAAGAAGAACAACAAAGTCGAAGTCGAGGTCGAGGTCGAGGTCGAGGTCGAGGTCGAGGTCGAGGTCGACAATCTCCAGAAATTCAAAACGTTTCCGAATCAGAAAGTACTTCAGGAGAGGGTTATGGAAGTTCTCATCATGATTCTCATATGTGTCCTAGTAATATCATTAATGATATATCACGACTTGAGGTTCTTATGGGAGGTAAGCGAGCTGGAAATAACTCAGTCGAAATAACTAATGAAGCATTTGATATTTGCAGACGATTATTCCAAGGTGGGATAATTGATATTCATACGTATCGAGAACTCTTGGATGAGTTAATGGACGGAATTCCAGGGGAATTTAGTGATTGAAATTGTATTTAGAAATTACAAAGTCATTTCAAATAAGATGATAGTACACTATAATCACAATAAACCAACAAACGTGTATGTAGTGAACTCAAGATTGCCCGTTTATAAGGCATACTACGGTGACGGCCTTGGAAATATCATGGCTGGTTTATTCACAAGAATAGCCCCAAAAGTAGCACCAATTGCTAAACAATTAGCGATGAAAGCCATTGATGTTATTCGTAATAAGGGAATTAACGCTGTTGGAGATCTTGCAGGAACGGCCTTTTCTACCGCAAAGAATAGAATAACGTCATTGGTGAAATCTAGATTCGGACGAAAACCACCACCACCGCTACCTTCAACAACAATGATGCCTGCAAATGTCAGTAAAGTGATAAATAACGCAGTGGAACAAAAACTAGCATCATTAGCAATGACTTCACCAGATAGTAGTAATATTGCAAGTATGATAGCGGGAAGCGGTCTTGGAGGAAATCGAAAAAGAAAATGATTTAGAAAAACGATACGTTTTAGTATAAATGGCATTTAAAAAAATTGCTGATCCAGCGTTTGATATGGCGGCACCGGTGAATAAAGATGATTCTAAAATTAACTATCAGTATTATGCCTATCCTGCAAGAGAGCCTAATCAAAAGGGGAGAGTTGAACTTCAAGTTCAAGATACAAGTAGATACTTTTTGCCGTGTGAGGCGTTTATTGAAGTAGAAGGAAAACTTGTAACAAATGTTGCAGCTGATACACCATATGGGAATGACCAAAATATCCGAGTTGGTTTCGTAAATAATGGCATTATGGCGCTATTTAACAGTGCAAGATATATCATTGATGGAAAAGAAATTGAATCAATAGAACAAGATGTTGATATTGCAACAACAATAATCGGACTTGCGAGATATTCTGATGATTATACAAGGTCGGCTGGTCCGTCTATGATGTTTGCTAAGGATACTTCTGAACATGCTGACCATATTCAGTTTATTAAAGTACTAACTGCGGTAAATACTGCAGAAGCTAATCAACAACTCGATGCTAATCTAGACCGTGAAGATAGACCAGCCGCTGCTGGATTCGACATTTTAAAAAGGGTTAATGGTAATTTCAATCTAGGATTTGCAACACGAAAAGGAGCATTAAAAGGACAACATCGACGATTTTCATGTGCAATTCCGTTACATCATATATTCGGATTCTGTAGAAATGTCAGAAAAGTCATCTATGGAGCAAAGCATACGGTTGTGTTAGTGCGAAAAGAAAATGACAATGATGCAATTTGGCATGATGATGGTGTTGCTGATGATGGTAAAGTCATTTTAAGTAAATTGACTTTATGGATGCCCGTCTTGACACCAGCAGTTACAATAGAGCAACAATTACTATCGTTTATGGACACAGGTGGAAAATCATTGCTAAGTTGGCTAACAACAACGACTGATACGAAGCAGGATAATGTAAATGGCACATTTACATGGCACTTAGCATCAAAACAAGGTGTTTCAGCTCCACGTCATATCTTTATAGCGTTACAGGATGCAAATCGAGTGGGTCGTCAATTATCTAGTCATATGATATTTGATCAATTAGGAGTAAGTGAAGTTTCGTTGAGAATAAACGGACAACAAGAGCCAGCAGAGATTGTACATCTTAATTATGAAAACAACAACATAGCTCGTGTATATCATAGAATATTGTCGTATATGGGTCGTGATCAAAATGTTGATACTGGTTTGCAAATATCGCAAATTGATTTTGAAAAACACTATCCGATTTATTACTTTTCATTGGAACATCTTGACATGATGAGACAATCTGTTGTTGATATATACTTCCAAGCTCGGGTACACCCCCCTGCTGGTATAGCCGATTATAGAGCAGTTGCTGTCATTCTCAGTGATAAATCAATGTTGTTAGAAGGAGTTGGCGGACGAATGAGACTTATTGATGCACCAGTGGAAAACATGTAGTTAGGATTTTCACAATAAGATCAATTGAAAGTGTAAATTACATTTTAGAATAGAATGACATATAGTATTGTTAATGTCCAGTTGACTGATGGTCAGGTCAAGAAATTGAAATCAAAGTCGGCTAAAGAATGTGGAACTACAATAACGTTGAAACCCACTCAAATGTCCGGTGGTGCACATAAATTATCACTGACAGATCGTCAAATAAAACATTTCAATGATGCGCTAAAGAACAAACGAGGAGTTCAAATTGATTTTTCGAAAGCAGCTATCGCCAGTATGATAAAATCAGGTGGAATATTCCCGCTGTTAGCTGCTATTCCAGCATTGATTGCAGCGGCTGCCCCAGCGGTTGCGAAGGCGGCAGCGTTAGGAGCCGTTGGTACTGCTGCAGGAATGGCCCTGAAAAAAGCTACTGGGAAAGGCTATAAAAAAAAGGGAAAGGGTCTAAGACTACCAGGAACTCCACACAATTGGTACAAGGGCACGGGCCTAAGAATACCAGGAACGGCTTATTAGTGGAAAAATCCCTTGGATTTTCACCAATGTCCAATTTTGATTTAATTGATGCTGTAAAATCATTATCAATAAAAAACTTTAGAGGAGTTTTCATGAGAGATCAATTACCGTCAAAACCAATGAAAAATGAAACGGGTATTATCAATCTCGATAACAGCAGCGGAAAAGGAACTCATTGGGTCGCATATGCAATTGATCCACGTGGAATTGTCTATTTTGATTCATATGGATTAGCTCCACCAAAAGAATTCATGCGATATGTATCCACAATAACAAAGTCATCTCCAATTTTTTATTCCACGCTACCAACACAACAGTTAAATGATCCACCGATATGCGGTCGTGAGGTATTAAATGTCCTTGCAGAGATATCTAAATTTCCAAGAAAACCACCACAAGTTGTTGTTAATGAATATACTAGCAGGCAATGGCAAAAACGATAGCGTTATGATTTAGAAAAACGTAGCATTTTCGTATAATGATTGATATTTGGGGACGACCTTTATCAGAATCAAAAAAAACAGAAACCGATAGCAAATTCGCTGTCGAAAGTGTAAAAAAAATAATCGAAGATGAAATCGCCGAGACATTAAATTTGTCAAGTGTAGATCCTGGGGAAATAGTTGTATTTCAAGATCGCCAGGGCAAATTGAAATCTAGTAATGTTTCATTGGATGATGTCTTAATACGAAGACGTGACGTCGTTGAAGATACAATAGCGTTATATTCAAATGATGGAAAACTCAAACCGGGTGTACTCGTTTCTACAATCACAGATGCATTAAAAAATTTAAATGAAGAACTTGAAAAACATATAACAACATATACTTCCCTTCGTAGAAATATTATCAATAAATTCTTTGGAACACCAGCGGTAACCTCTCCATCTCTCGCTGAAATTAAATCCAATTTTGATGAAATTAAAGCTAGTATTAAAAATATTAATGATGCTGGATTTAGTATTATTAGAGATAGCATTAATAGTATTAAAAAATCTATCGAGGATATTACAAAATTTAAAACAGACAATCTTCCGCTACTTGAAAGAATAAAGATTCCTCATGAGAGAAATATCATAAATATGATATACACAGTTCTCTCTGGATCATTAGATTGGGAACCTAAAAAGAATACAATAACTCTCACTGTGTCAAACAAGGGTATTTATCGATTAACAATAGTGTCACTGAATCAGTTTAATATATCATCATCGACTTCATATGGATACAACAACGTGATTTCAACGACTATTGACGTGGGTGAATACAAACGGTTTACAATAACAAGCACTGATCCTAATTTAAATAAGACATCATTTGTATGGTACATGGAGTTTGTAGCTGATCTAAATTAGAATTTTTAACAATTAGAAACCACTTGAGGTTTTAAAATAATATGATTCCATCATCGCAATATCGCTATGATACCGTCAAAGACTTCTTAACAAAACTCAAAACACTCATTGATGAATATGAAATAAAAATTAAAAAGTATCGCAGGAGAATTACCGCAATTGATGTTACAGTATACTCGGTATCTGGTATAATGGCCGGTGCTGGTATTATACTATCTTCAGTAACAATGGTAGCTCCGATTGCTGTCCCAATTGCTATTTCCGCGGTGACAACATTTGCTGGACTTGCAAATGCTATTACTAAAAAAATATCCTCGTGTTCTCAAGAAAAACTTAACGACTATATAGTAAAACATCAAGCAGTATCTAACGGTTACTCACAATTATCCTCGTTGATGTCATCATCGATTGATGATACGATAATTACCGAAGACGAATTCTCCGCGATGATACGTATTTATGATACTACGATTAAAAACGCTAGCGTTTTTTCATCTATTGCAAAATTAGACATTGTAAATAATAATAATGTCGCAAGAGATTCAACTACTTCAGCGGATAGCAGAAAATACCACTCCGCGGAAAACAAGTATGATATCAATATCGTCAACAAACCCTAAATTCAGTGTGAATTTTCCCTCGCCTGTTTCAGTAAAGGAAATCGCGTTGGCAAAATTACGAGTGTATCATAGTTGGCCTAATATCAGATCGGTTCCATTTGGCGGTCAGAGACCTAATAATTCTCTGGTGTTTGCATATAGGAATAAAAAAGATGACACTCCAGATTGGATCGTTGTTTCAATACCAACTGGATCCTATCAAATTGAGCAAATTAATAATGAATTACAACGTAGAATAAAATCCATTACTAAAAAAGAATCAAAAATTGCGATAACAGTTCATGAACCAACACTGTCATCTACAATTGAAATAGGCTCTCCTGGGTACGTTGTAGATATTTATAACAGTTCAATAAGAACAGTATTAGGATGGCCCGAAGATCCACCTAGAAGTGCTGATAATTCCACGCCCGAGCCTGTAAAATCTGATTACGTCACTGATGAAATAGGACCTGAAAATCCATCAAAAGGATATAAAACCCTCCTCGATATAAACTTTACAAAAAGATATCGACGTAAGAATGAATATGGTAAAGATGAGTGGACAATTCCATTTTATAATGATTATATCCCACAGGAAGGTGAAATTCTGGAAATACATGAAACAAGTCCAGAAATGGGAGATATTGAAACTTTTATCTTCAGAGGAATGAATGATGATTTTAAATTGTTATTACCATCGTTAAGATCCGGTCTTCTCACACAAGCTGAGTTCATTAGTGTAGTCTCCGCGGGTAATAAAATCATCGATGACATGGAAATATTTAATTCGAGGATTACTAATCTCTTCACTGATGAAAATAACCCAATTTCAAGAACTTACTCCGCCCGAGATTATAAAAAAAATATAAATGAAAATCCAAATTATAAACTCCCAGGATATAACGCACCTGAACTAAAAAATCAACTCAGAACTGCCATCAACGAAGGATTTAATAAAATCTATCAATCATGGAAAGATAGCCAGCCGAAGCCTATTATCCTCACTCATAATAATTCTCCCGACGGCGACGGTAGACATATCGCACCGAACAATGTGGATATTTCATCGGTGATCGCACTTAATTTAACGTGTGATGTAATCGAAGGAAGTTATCAAATTAATATGGAACAATCAAATCAAGCCCGACAAGGTTACATTCTTTATTCATTTTCACCAACAGCACCCCCCGGATTTTTAATTGTTGAGAATCCGACTAATCCAGTCTATATGCAATGTCAAAATGATTCACTAACTAGAATTAATTTTACACTCACCGATCAGTCAAATAATTTAATTGATCTACGTGGTGAAGTATTATCGATTAGTCTGTTTGTGAAAAGCTAACAAATATTTGGTTAAATAATTTGTATTAATCAGCAGCAGAGAGGGTGAAATGACAACATATTTGCGACCGTAGATGGCAGCAATTTGAGTGTGGTTATGACAATGTATTTGCGACAAAATCGCTAAGATGGGGTCTTTATTTTTTTTTTGGTTGAAATATGAGATTTCGTAGGAAGGTTCCATTGGCATTCTGAGGCTTTAATCGATTCTGTCGCAAAAATTTGTAGACGTAGATGGCAGCAATTTGAGTGTGGTTATGACAATGTATTTACGACAAAATCGCTAAGATGGGACCTTTAATTTTTTTTTGGTTAAAATATGAGATTTCGTAGGAAGGCTCCATTGGCATTCTGAGGCTTTAATCGATTTTGTCGCAAATATATTGTTGTAGGGTTCACCCTCTCTGCTGCTTTGCTGATCCAGCGTTTGATATGGCAGCACCGGTGAATAAAGATGATTCTAAAATTAACTATCAGTATTATGCCTATCCTGCAAGAGAGCCTAATCAAAAGGGGAGAGTTGAACTTCAAGTTCAAGATACAAGTAGATACTTTTTGCCGTGTGAGGCATTTATTGAAGTAGAAGGAGAGCTTGTAACAAATGTTGCAGCTGATACACCATATGGGAATGACCAAAATATCCGAGTTGGTTTTGTAAATAATGGCATTATGGCGCTATTTAACAGTGCAAGATATATCATTGATGGAAAAGAAATTGAATCAATAGAACAAGATGTTGATATTGCAACAACAATAATCGGACTTGCGAGATATTCTGATGATTATACAAGGTCGGCTGGTCCGTCTATGATGTTTGCTAAGGATACTTCTGATCATGCTGACCATATTCAGTTTATTAAAGTACGAACTGCGCAAGCTACTGCATTGGCTGATCAACAACTCGCAGCTAATCTAGACCGTGAAGGCCAGCCAGCCGCTGAATTCGACATTTTAAAAAAGGTCAATGATAATTTCAATCTAGGATTTGCAACACGAAAAGGAGCATTAAAAGGACAACATCGACGATTTTCATGTGCAATTCCGTTACATCACATATTCGGATTCTGTAGAAATGTCAGAAAAGTCATCTATGGAGCAAAGCATACGGTTGTGTTAGTGCGAAAAGAAAATAACAATGATGCAATCTGGCATGCTGATGGTGTTGCTGATGGTAAAGTCATTTTAAATAAATTGGTTCTATGGATACCCGTCTTGACACCAGCAGTTACAATAGAGCAAGAATTACTATCGTTTATGGACACAGGTGGAAAATCATTGCTAAGTTGGCTAACAACAACGACTGATACGAAGCAGGATAATGTAAATGGCACATTTACATGGCACTTAGCATCAAAACAAGGTGTTTCAGCTCCACGTCATATCTTTATAGCGTTACAGGATGCAAATCGAGTGGGTCGACAATTATCTAGTCATATGATATTTGATAAATTAGGGGTAAGTGAAGTTTCGTTGAGAATAAACGGACAACAAGAGCCAGCAGAGATTGTACATCTTAATTATGAAAACAACTACATAGCTCGTGTATATCATAGAATATTGTCGTATATGGGTCGTGATCAAAATGTTGATACTGGTTTGCAAATATCGCAAATTGATTTTGAAAAACACTATCCGATTTATTACTTTTCATTGGAACATCTTGACATGATGAGACAATCTGTTGTTGATATATACTTCCAAGCTCGGGTACAACGCCCTGCTGGTATAGCCGATTATAGAGCAGTTGCTGTCATTCTCAGTGATAAATCAATGTTGTTAGAAGGAGTTGGCGGACGAATGAGACTTATTGATGCACCAGTGGAAAACATGTAGTTAGGATTTTCACAATAAGATCAATTGAAAGTGTAAATTACATTTTAGAATAGAATGACATATAGTATTGTTAATGTCCAGTTGACTGATGGTCAGGTCAAGAAATTGAAATCAAAGTCGGCTAAAGAATGTGGAACTACAATAACGTTGAAACCCACTCAAATGTCCGGTGGTGCACATAAATTATCAATGACAGATCGTCAAATAAAACATTTCAATGATGCGCTAAAGAACAAACGAGGAGTTCAAATTGATTTTTCGAAAGCAGCTATCGCCAGTATGATAAAATCGGGTGGAATATTCCCGCTGTTAGCTGCTATTCCAGCATTGATTGCAGCGGCTGCCCCAGCGGTTGCGAAGGCGGCAGCGTTAGGAGCCGTTGGTACTGCTGCAGGAATGGCCCTGAAAAAAGCTACTGGGAAAGGCTATAAAAAAAAAGGAAAGGGTCTAAGACTACCAGGAACTCCACACAATTGGTACAAGGGCACGGGCCTAAGAATACCAGGAACGGCTTATTAGTGGAAAAATCCCTAGGATTTTCACCAATGTCCAATTTTGATTTAATTGATGCTGTAAAATCATTATCAATAAAAAACTTTAGAGGAGTTTTCATGAGAGATCAATTACCGTCAAAACCAATGAAAAATGAAACGGGTATTATCAATCTCGATAACAGCAGCGGAAAAGGAACTCATTGGGTCGCATATGCAATTGATCCACGCGGAATTGTCTATTTTGATTCATATGGATTAGCTCCACCAAAAGAATTCATGCGATATGTATCCACAATAACAAAGTCATCTCCAATTTTTTATTCCACGCTACCAACACAACAGTTAAATGATCCACCGATATGCGGTCGTGAAGTATTAAACGTCCTTGCAGAGATATCTAGATTTCCAAGGAAACCACCACAAGTTGTTGTTAATGAATATACTAGCAGGCAATGGCAAAAACGATAGCGTTATGATTTAGAAAAACGTAGCGTTTTCGTATAATGATTGATATTTGGGGACGACCTTTATCAGAATCAAAAAAAACAGAAACCGATAGCAAATTCGCTGTCGAAAGTGTAAAAAAAATAATCGAAGATGAAATCGCCGAGACATTAAATTTGTCAAGTGTAGATCCTGGGGAAATAGTTGTATTTCAAGATCGCCAGGGCAAATTGAAATCTAGTAATGTTTCATTGGATGATGTCTTAATACGAAGACGTGACGTCGTTGAAGATACAATAGTGTTATATTCAAATGATGGAAAACTCAAACCAGGTGTATTTGTTTCTACAATCACAGATGCATTAAAAAATTTAAATGAAGAACTTGAAAAACATATAACAACATATACTTCCCTTCGTAGAAATATTATCAATAAATTCTTTGGAACACCAGCGGTAACCTCTCCATCTCTCGCTGAAATTAAATCCAATTTTGATGAAATTAAATCCAGTATTAAAAATATTAATGATGCTGGATTTAGTATTATTAGAGATAGCATTAATAGTATTAAAAAATCTATCGAGGATATTACAAAATTTAAAACAGACAATCTTCCGCTACTTGAAAGAATAAAGATTCCTCATGAGAGAAATATCATAAATATGATATACACAGTTCTCTCTGGATCATTAGATTGGGAACCTAAAAAGAATACAGTAACCCTCACTGTGTCAAACAAGGGTATTTATCGATTAACAATAGTGTCACTGAATCAGTTTAATATATCATCATCGACTTCATATGGATACAACAACGTGATTTCAACGACTATTGACGTGGGTGAATACAAACGGTTTACAATAACAAGCACTGATCCTAATTTAAATAAGACATCATTTGTATGGTACATGGAGTTTGTAGCTGATCTAAATTAGAATTTTAAACAATTAAAAACCACTTGAGGTTTTAAAATAATATGATTCCATCATCGCAATATCGCTATGATACCGTCAAAGACTTCTTAACAAAACTCAAAACACTCATTGATGAATATGAAATAAAAATTAAAAAGTATCGCAGGAGAATTACCGTAATTGATGTTACAGTATACTCGGTATCTGGTATAATGGCCGGTGCTGGTATTATACTATCTTCAGTAACAATGGTAGCTCCGATTGCTGTCCCAATTGCTATTTCCGCGGTGACAACATTTGCTGGACTTGCAAATGCTATTACTAAAAAAATATCATCGTGTTCTCAAGAAAAACTTAACGACTATATAGTAAAACATCAAGCAGTATCCAACGGTTACTCACAATTATCCTCGTTGATGTCATCATCGATTGATGATACGATAATTACCGAAGACGAATTCTCCGCGATGATACGTATTTATGATACTACGATTAAAAACGCTAGCGTTTTTTCATCTATTGCAAAATTAGACATTGTAAATAATAATAATAATGTCGCAAGAGATTCAACTACTTCAGCGGATAGCAGAAAATACCACTCCGCGGAAAACAAGTATGATATCAATATCGTCAACAAACCCTAAATTCAGTGTGAATTTTCCCTCGCCTGTTTCAGTAAAGGAAATCGCGTTGGCAAAATTACGAGTGTATCATAGTTGGCCTAATATCAGATCGGTTCCATTTGGCGGTCAGAGACCTAATAATTCTCTGGTGTTTGCATATAGGAATAAAAAAGATGACACTCCAGATTGGAACGTTGTTTCAATACCAACTGGGTCCTATCAAATTGAGCAAATTAATAATGAATTACAACGTAGAATAAAATCCATTACTAAAAAAGAATCAAAAATTGCGATAACAGTTCATGAACCAACACTATCATCTACAATTGAAATAGGCTCTCCTGGGTACGTTGTAGATATTTATAACAGTTCAATAAGAACAGTATTAGGATGGCCCGAAGATCCACCTAGAAGTGCTGGTAATTCCACGCCCGAGCCTATAAAATCTGATTACGTCACTGATGAAATAGGACCTGAAAATCCATCAAAAGGATATAAAAAATTCGAGGATATAAACTTCACAAAAAGATATCGACGTAAGAATCAATATGGTGAAGATGTGTGGAGAATTCCATTTTTTAATGATTATATCCCACAGGAAGGTGAAATTCTGGAAATACATGAAACAAGTCCAACATTTGTAGATATTAAAGATCACATCCTTGATAGAATGAATAATGATTTTTTGTCGTTATTACCCTCGTTAAGATCTGGCTTTCTTACACAAGCTGAGTTTACTAGTGTAGTCTCCGCGGGTAATAAAATCATCGATGACATGGAAATATTTAATTCGAGGATTACTAATCTCTTCACTGATGAAAATAGCCCGATTTCAAGAACTAGCTCAGCTCAAGATTATAAAAAAAATATAAATGAAAATCCAAATTATAAATTACCAGGATATAATGTTCCCGAGTTAAAGAAAAAACTCAGAACTGCCATCGACGAAGGATTTAATAAAATCTATCAATCATGGAAAGATAGCCAGCCGAAGCCTATTATCCTCACTCATAATAATTCTCCCGACGGCGACGGTAGACATATCGCACCGAACAATGTGGATATTTCATCGGTGATCGCACTTAATTTAACGTGTGATGTAATCGAAGGAAGTTATCAAATTAATATGGAACAATCAAATCAAGCCCGACAGGGTTACATTCTTTATTCATTTTCACCAACAGCACCCCCCGGATTTTTAATTGTTGAGAATCCGACTAATCCAGTCTATATGCAATGTCAAAATGATTCACTAACTAGAATTAATTTTACACTCACCGATCAGTCAAATAATTTAATTGATCTACGTGGTGAAGTATTATCGATTAGTCTGTTTGTGAAAAGCTAACAAATATCGGTTAAATAATTTGTATTAATCAGCAGCAGAGAGGGTGAAATGACAACATATTTGCGACCGTAGATGGCAGCAATTTGAGTGTGGTTATGACAATGTATTTGCGACAAAATCGCTAAGATGGGGTCTTTATTTTTTTTTTGGTTGAAATATGAGATTTCGTAGGAAGGTTCCATTGGCATTCTGAGGCTTTAATCGATTCTGTCGCAAAAATTTGTAGACGTAGATGGCAGCAATTTGAGTGTGTTTATGACAATGTATTCACGACAAAATCGCTAAGATGGGACCTTTAATTTTTTTTTGGTTAAAATATGAGATTTCGTAGGAAGGCTCCATTGGCATTCTGAGGCTTTAATCGATTTTGTCGCAAATATATTGTTGTAGGGTTCACCCTCTCTGCTGCTGAAGCACCTAAATATTCTCATTGAATTCTTGTTTGGAAAATTATCTTTCATCTCTCAAAATGCATGTATATCAATGTATTATAGTGCACACATCTATGAATATAAAATGACGTTGTGCACAACTTAAAAAAAAAAACATTTTTCCACTGTAAGTTCCAAGCAATGTAGTGGATGTCCACTATTACATATTTATATTGCTGTGACTTTCCATTTGGGACAATAAAACTTGCTCTATCCACTACAAGCCACAATATGACATCCAGTATGACCCATGTATCTGATCAGCGACAACTAAAATATGGAGGAATTAAATAATTAATTTCCACTGTAGAAATGTGGATTTCCCAGAATGCTTCTACTGTACGTACTGCATGAGGACAGTAGAGTTGACTGGAGGCATGAGTGTCCACTGTCGCAAGTGGAATTACACCAGAACATGATAAAGCAGGGTTCTCAATAGATTTCAAAACCAAAGAGTCATCTGAACCATGACCCCATAAACTCAAGAATCAAATGAAAATCTGAAGAGTCAAAACTAAAGTCTTAATAGTCAGTAGATTTTAGTCATGACCTCATAGCTGGCATTGTTCATCATTCATGGAGCAATTTCATGTTTAAGATCTATTAACTCATGCTGAATCAAGAAACACAAGTAAAGTATTTTAAAGCACAAAGTGAGACAAACATGGGCATTACTGAGTTTTGTAAAAAATTTCTCTTTCCAATTATGTATTACTGTGCGTATATTTGGTATATTAAACAGAAAAATGATTTTGTACTTTATTTTAAAGACTAGACCTGCCCTCTGTGTCAGACGGGTTTGATTTTCCAGCATCATCACCTCAGTCACATATTAACATCATATTTGAATTTTGCACAATAATTTTTTTTCCTTTGGAAATTCACTTATCCACATTTCCTTCAATTTTCTTAGACATGTATTCTTCTCCTCAGAACTGTTACTAACTTTCTGCTTCTTTGGAGTCTAAGAGTCAATAGGTTGTTGTTATAGGTAACACCATTTTCCACACAAGATAAGCCATAAATGGTGGAGAAAGAACATGGGAAAACCCTGAAAAGAACCACCGACACACACCAAGCTACTGGCAAGTTTTCTCACATACCTACATTGGTCGAGCCTGAGACTCGAACCCACACAGACAGACGTGATATGGTAGTGATCCATAACGTTGAGCACTTTAGACCAATTGGCCACTAGGAGCCCCCTTACTAACAGGTAATTTGTGAGACTAAGAAAAGAAAATATACTTCTTTGAGCTAATGTGATTTTACAGCTCACAAATATAACTAATATAACAAAATTATTCCATACTGTTATTCAATCTGACACAAAATAAATCACTGAGTGTAATGTTAGTGCTTTTTTACTGAATGATACATTAATTAAAACATCCAAATTTGTCAATATTTTGCTAATTGAAGCAACTTAACTGACAATAAAATACAATTAAAGTGTGTCCCCTTATCTTTATCTAACGTATTACAAATTGATGAGCAATCAAACAAATGATGATATTTGATCAACAGTTAATCCAATCAAGTCATAATTGATTTCCTTATTTTCTATCTAAGATAAATGTCAAAGATAATTTAAAAAGCTGTGATTTAGTTAGAAATGCCTAAGTGTAACATAAGTGACCTGTTAAATCCACCCAGTTTGATACTAACTTTACATAGGTGTGATATTAATGGCTTTGTCGATCACTGCTGCCAAAAGTAAATTTGTTGTTGAAAGTGTATGTACAGTAGGAAAGTACACCACAGAAGAATCATGGGTAATTAAGACTGATGCTTTGGCCTAAATAAATGAGTGTCATACAAACACACCAGTTGGAATTTCCATGCATTAGAAATGTGTCACATTTCAATTCCAGGTCTTGAACTACCTGGGTTTATATCTAATGAGAACCCTGTCAAGCTGATGTTTACTTTAAAATACATGTCAATCCCTCATCCAGGTGAACTCAGATTTTGTGGATCAAAAGAATTGGCAAAACTCTACAGAACTATGGAAAGGTGCTTGGGAATCAACTGTGGTAAAGTAGGAATCCACAATCCCAAAAGATTTTACCACAAAAGGAACAAAATAAATTTATCTTCTGATTAATAATATGACTATTTAAGGTAAGCTGTTTCATGCAAACAGACATTATTTACTTAAGAAATGCAGCATATTCTTTGCTTATCTTCTTTTTTCCATCCTCCTCTCTGATGGGTACAGGAGCACTGTCTGGTCGACGAAGTAGACTGTACCTCTTGTGAATTAAAGAGCTGCGCTCAAAGGGTAGATCTGTCAAAACCATTTCTGAATCTCTTATTGGTTATACATCCCTGAAGAGGAAAATTATAAATTTTAAATCTAATGCAAATCAGAATGTTTCATTACTCTTTCCTATTCACCTTGCCTTGTCTGAAAATCTATGAAATCTCAAACTGATGTTTGTCTTGCATCTAATAGTAATCACACACACACACACACACACACACACACACACACACACACACACACACACACTCATTCACACACACACACTCATTCACATGCAGTTTCAGTTGTCTATGTTTCAGCCTCTTCTTCAATGGGTTTGGGGACATAATGTTTAAAGTTCTATGCATTTGACATATTATTAATTTCTGACATCTATCAAATAAACATAATGTTTAGTAACCGGTTTTCTTTTACCCCTCTAAAATGGTTTTAATAACATATTTCCTTAAACCATCTAGCTGTTTAAAACCCATTTTTCTACTGACTATCTCAAGTAGTTT